>JAVIAB010000125.1:100226858-100642511 GCA_032433765.1 Megaustenia siamemsis
TATTTGTACATACTTAGTCATTCGACTACAGAATATATGGCATCAACCTCTTAGGTTCTCATTAATTCTCTTTATTATTTTCATCTCACTTATGACTTCTCTCTTCATGTAACCTTTTATGAGTTATCACTCGTTACATGATTATTTTCACATGAGACTCTTCTAGACTCATTTTCTTCAATTTAAAACCTAATTCTTTTATGTCTCACACAAGCACAGGTTATCACCTTGTTTCTCATATCTCTCATTACATATTATTGGTCAGTTGTTCCTTGGATTATCATCCAACTTCGCAAGCTCAAACCGCTGACCCTCTCGCAGTCAGTTACCATATGTTCCTCATTGGTAACCCTAACTCTTTAGTTCATCTGAGGTAATCTCTCTCTCTATTTCCTCAGGTCTCTTGTCTACTATATCTCTAGATACTACACTATATTTCTTCTCCATATCTATTTATAATTCATCTCCTGTTTACATAGCACAATAATAATATCTCTCATTGAAGCATATGCTCATACTTGAAGCACATCATCTATGATTTCTTCCTTGCTGGTTAAATCTAAAGTTTCATTCATTGTCTTAAGATCCTTCCTAAAAAAATATAATTTTAATCCTCTGTTGGCTAATCCTTCAATAAAAATAGTTATGATTTGCAACTGGATATCATCATCCCTTACACCAGATCACACAAATGCCCTTTCTGCCAGCCCGATTACTCTGTCTCCATACGTACACACAATTTCTCCTTTTCGCTTCATCTTATGTAATTTCACAAACAAGTCTTGCGAATTTCTTTCTTCAGCATATCTCAAGCTTAATGTTTGTTTTGTGCTCTCCCATGTTGCCTCTGGCTCTGTTTCTAGCTTCCTTCTCATGAATGTGGATACCTCATCCGAACAAGTCTGGAAGGCTATATTCTTTAGGTCCCTGTTCTGTGTTAAGTACGCAAATTTCTCGATATTTTCTATCCATCCCCTAAATTTTGATGGCTCACCTTTAAATGAGGGGATACTACTGTTGATGTTCTGATGGTTTATTGCTAGTCTCAGATCAATTAGTGTTTCTGTTGTGGGGTCTACTGTGGTTGCCATGTTTCCTATAATACCTACCTCTCTCTCTTGACTGTTGATAGAACAAACAATGAAAATTTATTTTATGTTATTATACATGTAAAATTATCAGCACCTTGTGAACTCTACTATGGCCTCAGTTTCTGAAATAAATAGAAATTATTATTATTATTATGTAATTTCCCTGTGGGATAAAAACAATTTTACCTTTAGTATAATAATATTTAATATATCAACTTATAAATTTTAATAGATTTTATAATAGACCAGGAAAAAGCATTCCACAGAGTAAACAGAGAACAACTGTGGGAGGTACTAACAACATACGGAGTAAACCAACATCTAATCAACCTTATTAAAAGTATCTACGTCAACAGCAGCTGCAGGGTCAGGACAGTAGCAGGCTACACAGACCACTTCGAAGTTAGATCAGGTGTAAGACAGGGGTGCGTACTATCCCCCCTACTGTTTATTACATACATGGACCATATATGCAAGCTAGCCAACCCATCAGAGACAAAGGAGATCAGCGAGCTTCTATTTGCAGACGATCAGGCACTAATACATGAAACAATAGAAGACCTACAAGAACACTTAAACAAACTCAACATCTCAGGCACAAAATACAACATGAAAATCAACAAAACAAAAGTCATGAATGCCGCCAAAAATAAACAGAACATCAACATAACTATAGAAGGCAGACAACTAAAACAAGTAGAGGAATTCAAATACCTAGGAAGTCTAATGACAAACGATACTTCTCAAACAGCAGAGATAGAATCAAGATGCAACAAAGCTTGTCAAATCATTGCACAGTTATCACCACTATTGTCCAACAAGAAAATAACTCTGGAGGCAAAACGAGCACTATACAATACAATCTATATCCCAACGTTGTGCTACCAATGCCAGACCTGGACCCTAGATGCAAGAACAATAATAAAAATAACCTCTACAGAGATGAAATGTGTTAGACGAATAACAGGAAACAGTCTGAGAGATAAGATCAGAAATGAAGAACTGAGAAAAAAACTAGTAATAGCCCCCGCCATAGAATATATAAGGAAACAACAGATAAAATGGTTTGGCCACGTCACAAGGCAGAAAGAACAAAACACAACACAACGAGCCTTCAACAAACGTTGTAAGAACAGCAGACCCAAGGGTCGACCATGAAAAAGATGGGTCGATGGAATATTAGAAGCACTAGGAAACATAACAGCAGCAGAGGTGAACAGAAGAGCAAAAGACCGCAAATTATATCTCCCCTCGACGCTGAAAGGCAGATGAGGAAGGAAAGAAGAAGAAGAAATTATAAATTATGTAGCCTTCATAAAAAATATAAATATACACTTGCTCTGCAGCTCAGTTAAAAAAAATGGATTTACATTTTACAATATGGTATGTCAAACTTGAAACTACCTACAATGATATTTAACAAATAATTATTTAACTACACACAAACTTAATTTTATTAACTAACTATTTAATAAATTTAATTAATTAACTACTTAATACATTTAAATACTCAACTACTACTTAATTATTCTAATTATTTAACTAACAACTGTATAAATTACTTAATTTAATTCTTCTAATTTAATTATAATTGTTTCTCTGCAGTGATGACTATCGGTCTCTGGTCTTCTATCTAATGTTAATATAAATATATTTTAATTTAACTAACACACGCGAATGGCCATTATATTGTAACACTTGAATACTAAAACTATCTTTTGATTACGTTCTATAATATAAACTACACCACTTGAATTTTTAATTATCAATCACAATTTTCTTACATAAAAATGACACATGGAATCTTCGACTCCATTAACACATGGGCTCAATAACAAATGTGTCGGGAGTTATCTGACGTGGCGATATTTTTGTTGAGAGTTAAGCCTCTCGAGTACTTCAGTCATAACACTAATGGTGTTTCAAAACAACTGTGGTGGGTCACAGGTCAAAGGTCGGGCTCATGAATGAAATGAAACTTGAAACGATGATTTGTTGTAAACTTTTGACTGGACACAGACAGGTATTCTTGATTTATAAAATGACAATTCGACACAGGTAAATTTGAGAACTTGTTGTGTGAACTTTGACATCAGCGGTTCACGGTGACTTCTTGTTGAAGACTGGACAGGTTATTTTGGTAACTCTAGCTCTCTTGACTTCAGCATTAACGATACCTGTTCGTCCGTTAAATTTTTCTGTCACTCATTATTTGATTTCTTTCTATTAAAAAAAAACCCAGGTTTGTCCTGTGTCTCGGACACCAAATAACGTATTTCATAGTAATTACACATGAACTCTTTTATTTTATTTGCTCATCAGGCATATTGCATTTATTAATCATCAGATATTTGTTTATCAACATTATTCATCAACTTACGAACTTGTAGGTCTTCTTACGACTTGTAGAATATATGAAGCACACAATTCTTGAAACACTTTTCAATACTTCGATTCTTAGCTTCTAACTGTTCTGACTCTATCTTACTTTGTCCTGAACTTCCTAACTGCTTCTGTAATAAAATTAAAACTGATTACTAACTTCTTTTCTAACTTCTTTCTTTCCTAACTTTTGACTGCTTCTCTTCTAACCTTCTAACTTCATCCTGAACTTTTCCTAATCTGCCTAACTAACTGCCTTTGGCAGTTCGGCCGAAGCCGGTCTAAGCTGACTCAGTCTACATTCTGAGTTGCTTCTCTTCTGCTTGAACTGGCTTTAAATCGTTGTGTAGGAGTTTAAATACTCAACTACTCTCTACGTCTGAAAACCAGTGACCAATAAGATCGTCGCAAACTTGACCACTTGCGACTCTTTCTGGCCACCTGCAGTTTCCGTGTTCAGCTACTTGACTCTCGCGTCTCACTTTCCAAGACTTTGACAATAACAACTTATTTGCGAACCATCTTCCCATGACCTAATTCATCCTGGTAGCTATTTATCTAACGTAAAGTCATGAGGTCGATGCATGCGCTAGTCATGCGTCTATCTATGGTCCCTCACAACAATGAGCCCGCATGGACATCGTGGAGATTTGACAATAACACCACGAGGTCGATGCATGATATCTGTGTGATGGTCACTTACAATAACAACTTGTGGATTGGAAAACCCGAGAGGAATTTTCCTTGGACCCAACCATTCTGTGTCGTCCAACAATTTTGACATTACTCCTTCCGTCCTACTTGTGTACTACACCTACATGAACTTATACTCCTAATTTCTGACTAACTTGTTATTCTGCTGGTCGCTATCATTTGTCACTGTTATTTTCTATTGAGAAGCGGGTAACACTAAGTTACCTGTTCTCATGCTCTCACTAACTCAACTCTATTACATTATAGCAAGTTGTGAAGCACTCATCAAACTCTGTTTCGGTGTTATAGCAAGTTGTGAAGCACTCATCAAACTCTGTTTCGGTGTTATAGCAAGTTGTGAAGCACTCATCAAACTCTGTTTCGGTGTTATAGCAAGTTGTGAAGCACTCATCAAACTCTGTGTCGGTGTTATAGCAAGTTGTGAAGCACTCATCGAAACCGTTGACTTTAGCCAGCGCTGTTATAACATTTGAGAACGTTGACTGCGCCATTATTTACAAACAGTTTGTACGATCGCGACACTTTCACTGTTTCTTCAGCTTTATAAGCTTGTAACTGTGGTCTGAGATCATCATGGGGTGCCGTCTCAATATCTAAGGTTGGCCTGCAATGGAGCGCCATTCAATTGGTGCCGTCTCCACATCGAAGGTTGACTACCATGTAGCACCATTCATTAAATGTCGTCTCAACATCGAAGGTCGGCTACCGTGGAGCGCCATTTCACTTTGTCTTTTGCCTTGAGGGTGCATGTTACCGTAAGTTCACTTGTCCACCTTTTGATGTTATCTGATGTGATCTGAAAGACTTGAAATGAAACATGCCATCTGCAGATTCAACTCGACATCCACCAGATAATTCTCTCTAAATCTTTTGCCAGCTTCTTCAATTTCCAACGTCTGTCTTCGATGATTGGTGAAACCCAAACAAGATACCCATATAAGGATGCGCTTTCTTATGCTGCATTTATACTTAGTGAGGCCATCTAGGCTAAAAGAAACTTTGAGGCTCTACGCACGTTTAAGAAAAAAGAAATTAGCTCCCCGAAGGTCTCAATAGAAAAAGAGTGTGATCAGAAAAAAAACAAGTTCTGAAAACTTTTTTAGAGACCTCGGATTGTGAGGCGTGTAACTTATTTATCTTAATCCTAAAATCTGCCCTGATTATTTGTTTCAATAAAACGGTTTCTCGTGCCCGCGCGCGTGGGCTAAGAATGAAATAAATTGAAGTCTTTATGAAGTCTTTAGTTTCAGGTTCTCGTTTCTTTGACTTCATTCATATTTGTCCTATATATCCTGAAAACAATTTCACAGAAAGCTCGACCGTAGCATTCTCTCAAAATCAGATCAATATTATTTTGATTCGTTGATCATGGCCCTCTATAAGGCAGGAGAGGCTACTAGGCTTCTACCTATTGTGTTAATCCGACACTGCATTCGTCCCAACACATCCGATTTCAACATAGCATTATTAGGACCCGGATTGTCTTCCTTCTTCAATGCCTACCAGCTTTACTAGATTGGCTAGTCCGTATCGTGTGAGGTACCACGTAGAGGTGAAATACGATCTTGGGCAGCTGCGATTCACTTAAACTGAAGCAGCCAATCAGCCATGAGTCGTTGACCGATATGATTCCCTGGCGCCTACGAGAATCATGGATTAAATCTAGTTATAGCTATGTTGTGTTGCTCAACAAATCCCGAAATATGCCAGAGAAGCACACGTTGATTTGGCAGCGATACAGAACTTGATCAGTCTCCACTCCCCCGACACTCTTACCTGGACGAGTTTCATCCCACGTGAGCTGGCACCGCAACTTTCCGACTGTTGAGATTTTGCTGTCGCAGCGAGATTTATTCCTGCAGTCGCCTTTCTATGGGGAGCTGCGTATTTCAGTTATTTCGATCCGCATTTTCTTTCTGAACGTTTTTTACAATTCACAATTTTAATAATTGTTTAGTCTGTTGGAAGAACAATCGTTTGATATTAGTGATCAAAAGTTGTTGATTTTGCTGAAACGAAAGATCTTCCCACATATAAAAGATGTCACTCAGGAATACGGTAAGACTTTTTGTTGTGTATGTAAATTATGTGGTGTTATATATCTCCTACCTTTCAACTCCCTGTGGAGCATAGGTCTTCAAAAAACACTTTCAGCTCCCTGTGGAGCATAGGTCTTCAAAAAACACTTTCAGCTCCCTGTGAAGCATAGGTTTTAACCAACACTTCCCAACCCGTTCTATTTCTTGTCATTCTTTTAAGTTCATTCTTAGTCTTCCCCATCATCTTCATCTCTGCTTCCATCTGTCTTCTCCATGAATATTTTGGTCTTCATCTTGTCTTTTTCCTTGGGGATTCCAAGGGCATGTTTAGTCTCCTCTCCAGCGCACTGGTATTTGACTGGTACTTTTCCATAATTAAAATTAATTAGATTTTTTAAAAATTATTCTTGGTTTTATGTATGTTTGTTTTGAAATCTTGACCACAATTGAATACAACCTTCGTAAATGTTGATCGCGTCTTGTCACTTTCTCTTTTCTATAAAATTCAGAAAAAAACACTGTTTAGACCTTTACATTGATATATAATTGTGTTCAATTTAAAATTTGTTACCCAGAAATCCTTTAAAACACGAATTAAATTTGTAACAGCGCGAAGCCTTTATTATGTGTTACAGAAGAAGGTTAGTCTTTGTGCTGTTAGTTTTAACTGTCCATTGTTCAATGGTGGTATATCCACACACATACTTCAGATATGTGTGTTTTTTTTTTTTTTTTTTTTTAGGAGCTACCGAGTATAATAGTATGCAATTTCATTGGTTATAAATAGTGTGTTATAAATGTTGATAAATATTTCAGGAACTGTTGAAGAAATGTTGAAAATATGCCAAACTGACTATTGATCCCGTTTGTAAGATTCTGAAGTTGAAAGAAACCAAAAATAAAAATCGTGTGGGCTGTACGCCCGTTTCAAAGATCCACAAGCAAATCAGTGGATTGCATATGTATTTCTTTGTGAGTCGTGATCATTTAGGTCAATGTTTATTGTTTGTCAGAATGGACATCACGGACAAACCCATAGGTGTCTGGACGTTTCCAATTTACGACGAAGCATCACACACATTGAGGGCTCCCTGCTTGCGTGTTCGGCTGTCTGGTTTTGTTTTATAATTTGTTTGAAAGTGATTATTTACTTCGGTTTCGCGTCTAGCACGCTCGGCTGTCGCCCCTTATGTTTTTTGTGCAATACAATCCCTAGTTAAGTATCGCCCTTATTTAGGCGGTAGAAGAAAATATCAACCGATAAATGAAGTATCCCATAACCGTGTCTATCGTTGGGGCACTATAGATCACGTTTTCAGAATTTGCTTCCAATTGTCGCGATTTAGAGCAACTCTCTGTGATACAAAGAAAGGCATTTCTGTCTATTCTCTGATGTCATCCACCCAATATATAATTCATGTTACAGTTCAATTGGTACACGTGTGAAGGTACTAGATTAATATATACATTAGACTTCTCTTTTCACCTGGTGCCCTTGTTTCACTGGTGCTCCTGTTATATGCTAGAACAAAATATAGATTAGACTGGTGCCCCTTGTTTCACTGGTGCTCCTGTTATATGCTAGAACAAAATATAGATTAGACTGGTGCCCCTTGTTTCACTGGTGCTCTTGTTAAAGTGGTAGAACAAAATATAGATTAGACTGGTGTCATTTTAAAAGTTTTATAACAAAATATGGATTAGACTGGTGCCTATTGTTTCACTGGTGCCCTTGTTAAAGTAAAAAAGTAAAAGTAAAGTGCCCCCGTCACGCCAAGTGGTGTATAGGGAATATGGCGTTAGTGACGTCACGCCAAGTGGTGTATAGGGAATATGGCGTTAGTGACGTCACGCCAAGTGGTGTATAGGTAATATGGTGTTCTATCTATCTATTGACCTTTCGAGCCGTAACCGGCCCATAGAGCGTAGACCAAGATACACCTTCTCCTATATGAATTTTTGTTCTAGCAGTTTTCTTTTAAAGATATTTTATCAAATCTCGCCATCTGTCTCTGTTCTGTGCAAGCAGTTCTATCTCATTGAGGGAGCCGATTCCTGCTGCTCTTGCCTCTCTCATCAATGTTCTTCTCAGTGTCTCCCTGGGTCTTCCTCTTTTTCTTTTACCTGTTGTTTCCCATATGAGGGCTTGCTTTGCTATTCGATTATTATCTCTTCTCATCACATGTCCAACGTATGACCATCGTCTTTTCTTTATTACTGAAGATATTAGTGGTTGATTGGCGATTTCTCTAATTTCCTCGTTTGTTTTGAATTCGTTCCATTCTATACCAAGTATTTTCCTTAGACATTTATTTTCGAATGCGTTCAACTTTGTTTCTATATCTCTTGTTGTTTTCCAGCTTTCACACGCATACGTAAGGGTTGATAGTACATTTGATTTGAATAGCCTAAGTTTTGTGTTTGTGCTAATGAGTTTTGATTTCCACAACTTTTCAAGGCTTCTGAAAGACATTGCTGCTTTAGCCAGTCTGATTCTAATTTCTTTGCTCGTATCCCCTTCTCGATCAATGTGACTTCCAAGATAGATGAAGTGATCGATCTCTTCTACTGGTTTGTTTTCCATGTATATTTTGTCACTTGTTGGAATTAAACTTTTCATGACTTTAGTCTTTTCATGATTGACCTCAAGCCCAATTTTGCTGGCTATTGATGATAGTTCATTTGTGTTTTCCTGCATCGTTTTTATCTGATTGCTGATGAGAACTATGTCATCAGCAAAGTCCAGGTCCTCCAAATGGTCTCCTTGTATCCATTCGATGCCTTTATTACCAGTGCAGCATTTCTTCATTATGAAGTCCATAACAATTCCAAATAACAAGGGCGATAAAATACATCCTTGTTTAACCCCAGTTTCTATTGGGAAACATTCGCTCAGTCCTTCCTCTGTTCGAACTGCACATGTGTAACCATCATACATGTCTTTGATAATATTTATGATTTTTGATGGTAAGCCATATTGCTTCAGAATTTTCCACAAAGAATCTCTATGAATACTATCAAATGCTTTTTTGAAGTCGATGAAGTTAAGTACAAAAGGTTTTTGCTTTTCAATGTGTTCCTCCAATATAAGTCGTAGAGTGAAAATGTGGTCAAGACAGCTTCTCCCTTTTCTAAACCCAGCCTGTTCTTCACGCATTACTGTATCTATTGAATCCTTTATTCTATTTAGGATGATTTTACAGAATAATTTTGAGGCAACTGACAAAAGTGTCACGCCTCTCCAATTGTTACAATCTCTAAGATTGCCCTTTTTTGGGATCTTAACAATGATTCCTTTTTTCCATTTATGAGGCGTCTTCTCTGTTTTCCAAATGATGTTGAACATTTTTTGGAGATGTATTAAATTATGGCTATCAATTGCCTTGAGGATCTCAGCTGTTAACTTATCCTCTCCAGCAGCCTTGTTATTGGTCATTAGCTTTAAGGTGGTTTCTATTTCACTCAAGGTGAAGTCATCTAAATTTACATCTAATTCTGCTGCTGGTGTTTCAGCTTCAAAATCTATTAAACTGTGAGGTAGTGGACGGTTAAGAATTTCTTTGAAGTGTTCCGCCCAACGGGCTTTTATGTCTGCGCTTGTTGTTAGCATTAATCCAGATTTGTCTAGAATTGGTGTTCCACTGGATGTATAGGTGTTTGTCAGCATCTTTTGTACAGTATAAAGAGTTCTGCTGTCTCCTGTAATTGCAGCTGTCTCTGCTTTCTCTGCCAAGTTGTCTATATAAGCTCTTGTATCTCTTCTTGCCGAACTTTTCACTTTGTTGTCTAATTCTTTGTATGTTGCTTTTGCCAGAACCTTTCCAAGATCTGTCTTTACATTAGTCATGGCTCTCTTCGCTTCTCTTCTTTCTTTGATGTATTTCCATGTGGTGTCTGAGATCCAAGCTCGTTTTTCCATTTTCTTCAGTCCAGCACTTGCTTCTGCTGCTGTCATTAGTATTTTGCTCTGTGAGTCCCACATTTCATTGATATCTAAGTCTATTTCACCAAGTGCTGAATAACAATTACTTAGCTCTATGTTAAACTTTTCCTTTATTGCTTCATCTTTCAGTTTATGACTATCAATTTTATGTGTAATTGACCTCTTCTGTTGGTTTCTAAATTTTAATCTTATTTTCCCAATGCACAGGTTGTGGTCACTATTAACATCAGCACCTCTGTATGCTCTTACATCTATTAATGATGATCTGAATTGTTGTTTAATACATAGGTGGTCAATTTGATTTGATGTTCTATCATCAGGAGATATCCATGTTGTTTTGTGGATATTTTTATGTGGAAATAATGTCCCACCTATAACTAAATTTTCTATTAAACATAATTCTATTAATCTTTCTCCATTCTGACTTGTTGTATTACAGCCTTCTCTCCCCATCACATGTTCCACTCCTGCGTTATCTTGTCCTACTTTGGCGTTGAAGTCTCCCATTACAATTAAAAGATCGTGTTTTGGTATTTTGTTTATAAGTTGTTGCAGTTGGTTATAAAAATCATCCTTAACTTCATCATCAGCTTCGTTAGTAGGCGCATAACATTGAATAATTGAAAGTCTTCCATGTTTTGTTTTGTATCGTGTTCGTATCAGACGGCTATTTACCGGTTCCCATTCTAATAAACTTCTTGCAGCTTTGTCTGTCATCATTATGCCTACTCCTTCACGGTGTTTTCCATCTTCCCTTCCAGAAAAAACTACTATTTTATTATCAATAGATCTCCTACCTGTTCCAGGCCAGCGCATTTCGCTTAATCCTAAAATATCTAGATCGTATCTGTCCATCTCGCTCGCGACCTGTGCATGTTTCGTCGGAGCGGCCATTGTTCGCACATTCCAGAATCCTATTTTTGTTGTTGTTTTAGGGCCGAAAAAACTATCACTACTATCTACTGCTAATTTACACATTCTGTATCAGGTCTACGTTTCATTAACAACATCGTTTTTACGATAGCGGCTTGTTAAACCTCTGATCAACGGTTCTATACCAAGCCGGAGAAAAATAATTCCTCCATTTTGGAAACAACCGGAAACTATATAATAATAATATATATATATATATATATATAATATGGTGTTAGTGATCATCAAATGTACAGACCTTCAGCACATGATTATTATTTTTTGGGGGGTGGGGGGGGGGAGGATAATGTGGTGGGTATTACGCCCGTGCCGCTTTACTTTCCCAGATATAAAAATCCAGTACCCATTAAAGACTGGGTGAACCCGGAAGCCTTCGGTTGGGATCGAACCACCTCTTGTCCTTTGTAGTCAGTTCACTAACCACTTATCTATCGCGGCTCCCTTGTTAGAGTGGTAGAACAAAATATACATTAGATTGGTGTCATTTTGAAAGTTTTATAACAAAATATAAATTACATTGGCGTCATGTTTCACTGATGCCCTTATTAAAATGGTAAAACAAAATATACATTACACTGGTGCCCTTGTTTCATTGATGCCCTTATTAAAATGGTAAAACAAAATATACATTACACTGGTGCCCTTGTTTCATTGATGCACTTATTAAAATAGTAAAACAAAATATACATTACACTGGTGCCCTTGTTTCACTGATGCCCTTATTACAATGGTAAAACAAAATATACAATACGCTGGTGCCCTTCTTTAAACTGGTACTGTCAATAGAAGAAAACACATGCCAGTTTAACGGTTGTTATTCAAGAATCAGTGAAGTACTAGAAGATATATATGTAAACGTTTCAATTGTTATTTAATTTAGTGTTTTCTTTCGTAAGTGTTGTCATTTATACAACCTTTGAGTAACTGTGTGAAATGTGTCGTTTCTACGTGGCGATAATTATATTGTTGTTACCTTTGAAATTCCTCAGGCAAAGTTCGGAGATCCTTCAGAACGTGTCTCACCGTGTGACGTAGATGTTGAGTCATAATGAGTCATTAAATGATTAATATTATAAGATTGAAGACACATAATTGTTTTCAAAGTAAAAAAGTAAAAGAAAAGTACCCCCGTCACGCCAAGTGGCGTATAGGGAAATATGGTGTTAGTGACCCTATATTTTACAGACCTTCTGTTTTCAAAAGCTACTATATTAAACATGACAATGTTGATGAAAAAGATTCGTATAATATATTCTAGTGACACAGTGACGGCGCTTGTGTAGCGTTACTATGGTAACAGTTCTTGGCGTCGTTTAGCTCGTTATCATACGGCCATGACATTCAAAAATTAGTCCTTGACATTTCATTTCTCCAAACAATGGTTTTGTACTTCTTGCGCATGCACATGCCGACTAGGCTGCGCGGGTTTAAACCCCATCACTGGTTATATTTAGATTATTTAGATTTCTTGTTAGTTTAACAACCTCCTGAAAATAGGCACAATAGCTCTTTCAATGAGAAAGTGAAGTGGCCTGAGGTGATACTGACCACTCAATACTCATCAATAAGAAAGTGAAGTGGCCTGAGGTGATAATGACCACTCAATACCCATCAATGAGAAAGTGTAGCGGCCTGAGGTGATACTGACCACTCAATACCCATCAATGAGAAAGTGGAGCGGCCTGAGGTGATACTGACCACTCAATACCCGTCAATGAGAAAGTGGAGCGGCCTGAGGTGATACTGACCACTCAATACCCATCAATGAGAAAGTGGAGCGGCCTGAGGTGATACTGACCACTCAATACCCATCAATGAGAAAGTGGAGCGGCCTGAGGTGATACTGACCACTCAATACCCTTCAATGAGAAAGTGAAGCGGCCTGAGGTGATACTGACCACTCAATACCCATCAATGTGAAAGGGGAGTGGCCTGAGGTGATACTGACCACTCAATACCCATCAATGAGAAAGTGAAGCGGCCTGAGGTGATACTGACCACTCAATACCTGTCAGTGTGAAAGTGGAGTGGCCTGAGGTGATACTGACCACTCAATACCCATCAATGAGAAAGTGGAGCGGACTGAGGTGATACTGACCGCTTAAAACCCATCAATGAGAAAGTGGAGCGGCCTGAGGTGATACTGACCACTCAATACCCATCAATGAGAAAGTGGAGCAGCCTGAGGTGATACTGCCCACTCAATAACCATTAATGAGAAAGTGATGTGGCCTGAGGTGATACTGACCACTCAATAGCCGTCAATGAGAAGGTGGAGCGGCCTGAGGTGATACTGACCACTCAATACCCATCAATGAGAAAGTGGAGCGGCCTGAGGTGATACTGACTGCTCAAAACCCATCAATGAGAAAGTGGAGCGGCCTGAGGTGATACTGACCACTCAATAGCCGTCAATGAGAAGGTTGAGCGGCCTGAGGTGATACTGACCACTCAAAACCCATCAATGAGTAAGTGGAGCGGCCTGAGGTGATACTGACTGCTCAAAACCCATCAATGAGAAAGTGGAGCGGCCTGAGGTGATACTGACTACTCAATAACCGTCAATGAGAAGGTGGAGCGGCCTGAGGTGATACTGACTGCTCAAAACCCATCAATGAGAAAGTGGAGCGGTCTCAGGTGCTATTGACTGGTCAAAACCCTTCAATGAGAAAGTGAAGCGGCCTGAGGTGATACTGACCATTCAGTACCCGACAATGTGAAAGTGGAGCGGCCTGAGGTGATACTGACCACTCAATACCCATCAATGAGAACGTTAAGCGGCCTGAGGTGATACTGACCACTCAATATCCATCAATGAGAAAGTGGAGCGGCCTGAGCTGATACTGACCACTCAATAGCCATAAATTAGTAGATCTCATTCATTTCCTTTCAGGTGAAAGACGGCCCAGAGAACGAAAGATATAGCTCTCCACTTAGGACGACTTACTGCTTGTTTTTGTAAATCTTGCTTGTTTCTTAATCTCATGGTTGAACCCACAGAAAATTATTTGACATTAAAACCATTTTCCCCATACACCGTAAAGTCAGCAAAGGATGACGAGCATCTTTTACATTTTTGTCTATTTTTTTTTTAACTTTTACATTAAAAAAAAAAAAAGAAAAGAAAATGTCATGCCATCTTCAGCCAAGGACATTTTCTCAAGCTCTTTTAGTGTCAAGTCCGCTTTAAAGGGAATAACTATTGCTGTTAGTGTACATGTGTTGATGACATAAATGTGTTTCCTATGAAGTGACTGCCTTGTTATGTTATCAAAATATAGCTAATTGTCAACTCAATGCGAGTCCAATTCAGCATAGATCTGGTTTAATTTTTCGTCATCGTTTGTTCAAGACGTGTAGATCATCGCCTTCAATATGTTGGCAGCACTGAAGTGTAATGTGTGTAAGTGTGTGTTCGTGCGCGCACTTTGGTATTTTACAGCTGAATCGTCCCGACGATGACAGAATGAGAGGTTGCGAACTCACGACTAGTCAAATGTAAAGTCGGTGCTTTACCCACATTGTGCACGATACATAACTTAATTTGATAGCCAGCCTCTTCTCCCCGCTCTTATTTACTGTGTACACTAAAGTGTACCTCACGGCCCGGTGCATCCCTCTTCAGCGAGCTTTTCTTAAATACAGTATCAAATTTGGTTTCCTAGTCCTTTCAGCTGACCTATGGAAGCGAATCATGGACAGTAGACAAGCAAATGAGGGCAGTAGACGAACAAATGAAAAGACGATTAGAGGCAATAGAGATGGGATTTCTTAGAAGAATGTTGAAATTTCCCTGGATAGCTAAATAGACCAATGAGGAAATTTTCATTTGGTTTACATGTCCTTTCAGCTGACCTACGGAAGCGAATCATGGACAGTAGACAAGCAAATGAGGACAGTAGACAAACAAATGAAAAGATGATTAGAGGCCACCAGAGATGGGATTTCTCAGAAGAATGTTGAAAGTTCCCTGGACAGCTAAAAAGACCAACGAGGAAATTATCAAAGAGGCCAACACAAAAAGGGAGCTCATAAAAAAGACCACAAAGAAACGATCAACATTTTTCGGGAACATCATGAGAAGAGGAAAGTTGGAATACTTGGTTACAACTGGTAAAATAAAAGGAAAGAGAGATCGCGGACAACAAAGAGAGAAAATACTGGATAGCTTGGTGTCAGTATGGAAACAGTCAACAACAGAACTGATACGATGCACAGTAGATAGAAGATTGTCGAAGGACATGATCGCCTACGACAGTCGGTATGGCACATGATGGTGATGATGTCCTTTCAACAAATAACTTTTTTTTTTTCACTTAAATTACGAATTATTTCAATTTACTTTTTCCTACCCAGTTTACATATTTTAAAGTATTTACTTTTTCCTACCCAGTTTACATATTTTAAAGTATTTACTTTTTTCTACCCAGTTTGCATATTTTAAAGTATTTACTCAGAAATTACGCCATTTTTTTTTAACTTAATTCTTAATTACTTATGGTTATGTTTATGGAAGACCCTCGTATCACTGCAAACGAATTAAAATCCATAATTGCTCAACCGCCCGTGCCAGTGGAATCATCCGAATTACTATCTCATCTTCCGAACAAATAAAGAAAGCTGTAGTCACCATCATAGCAGTCTCAGTACACGCCAAAAGACATAAGGCGAAACCGCACAGAAAGTGAACACAGCCAACTGTTCCCTGTCACACATCATCATTCATCGTAAACAATTGGAATTTCGAAACATGATCGAAACGGATGAAACACACAGCTAACGGTGTGCACAAAGCACTTAACTCAGTAGCTCCTGCAACAAGCCGGACTTGGAATATGAGGAAACTGCAACAAAGAACAGTTTTCATATATAGCCTTCAATGGTTCCTGCCGCCTATCCACCATATTGGCCGGAAGTTCACGTCCTACTGAAAATGATGGTCATATTTTTAAAAATGTATAGCGCTTGATGATGTTAGGACATCGTTTTTGACTCCAATTCCGAACAAAGTGCTTTGATCTCCTTCCTCACATGACTAATTAACTTAATTACTCTCAAATTGTGCTTATAACCTCGCCTCGTTCCGTGGCGTAAAAGGAATCAACAGTTAGCGCCCAAATTTTTCATACAACTAGCCCAATGGAGTTGTGGTTAGTGGACTCAGCTGCCTGTCCTGAAAGTTTCATCATTATCATGTGCCATACCGGCTCCCGTAGGCGATCATGTCCTTCCACAATTTTCTATCCACAGTACATCGTATTATGTTGTTGACTGTTTTCCATGCCATGACACCCAAAAAAAAAATGTACCCCCGTCACGCCAAGTGGCGTATAGGGAATTTGGTGTTAGTGACCATACATTTTACAGACCATCGGCACATGATTTTTGAGGTAATGTGGTCGGCACTACGCCCGTGCCGCTTTACTTTCCCAGAAAAAAATCCGGTACCCAATAAAGGATGGGTGAACCGAAAGCCGTTGGTTGGGATCGAACCCTACCCTTCGTCCTTTGTAATCCAGTTCAATAACCACTGAGCTATCGCGGCTCCCTCCATGACACCAAGCTATCCAGTATCTTCTCTCTTTGTTGTCCGCGATCTCTCATTCCCTGTGTTTTGCCAGTTGTATCCAAGTACCCCAACTTTCCTCTTCTCATGTGACCGAAATATCGATTGTTTTTTTTTAAATGAGCTCCCTTTTTTTCCCTGGACGTTAGCGGTTTAAATACTAGTCGTAGCTACATTTCTTTGCAACCTAGAAGACTTCTGTGGTCCACCCAGCCTTTTTAAATGGGCACTACATATATTCTTTTGGAAAGAAAGACAGCGAAGAAGAGAACTGGCCAACCTATCTCTTGAAGCTTAGGCTTAGAATAATTAAATCTGTTCCTTCCCAGTAACGCTCACACCGGAGCATTTCTTTTGCTTTTCGCTTCCGAATAACGCTCTCTCCTGTTCTTGCGAAATTCTGTTTTTACAAATCTAAGTCAATTCAGCTCAAACCAACAAAATAATCAGGGAGGGAAAGAGTTATGTCTCTAACACTTTATTACCCAAAGGCAACTGGTATAGGATTACTTTTATCTTTAACATAACATAACATAACATAACATAACAATATAGATATGTTCTTTATGATTCCTGGACGCCATATCTGGTGCTGGCAGGCTCACATTTTTGCAAGTGATTCTAATTAACTCGGGTATGTTTTAAATTATCTTCTTTGGCCTCCTTGCGTGCACCGATACTAGCACTTGCCTAGATCAAAGCTTGGATAATGGCTACTACAACAAGATGAAAGACATACATTTTCTTACTTTTTGCATGTCAATACTTTATACATCTTCTTGTTTTTCTTGTTGTTGTTGTCGTTGTTGTTCTTCTGCTTCTCCTCCACCTTCTTCTTCTTCTTCTATTATTTTTCTAGCTCATGTACTTTTTCTTCTGTGTTGCAGTTGAACCAACAATTACCATTTCTTAGTTTGAAGACTGTATTTTAGTCCTCTCTTGTTAAGGTATGCTCTACTTCTTGCTTATGACATAATGTTCCTTTGGTCATTTATGCTTCTTACATTCTCTTTTACTGTAACTTTACATTCTTCCCTTTTGGCGCATATTTGTACTTCGTGTTTTACTTCTTACCTCTTTTGTTAATCTGTCTTCTTCCTAGTTTCAAGTACATGCATATTACAATGTATTTCAAGTACATGCATATTACAATAAACGAAGATCAATTTTGATTTATTTTTTTTTAATCCAAGAACTGTAAGAATATAAAAATGTTACATCTTCTCAATATTCCTGTATGGTGCAGAAACATGGACATTAGACAAGAAAACAGAACAGAAAATTGAAGCCTTTGAAATGTGGATTTATAGAAGAATAGGTAGAATTGGATGGGAAGAAAAGAAAACAAACAATGAATTTTTAAAACAACTAAAAATGAAAACATAACTACTAAACACAATTAGAACAAGACAAATGAAATTTTGGGGTCATGTTAAAAGACACAACAGCCTACTAAAAGTAATATTAGAGGGGAAAATACAAGGTAAAAGAGGTAGAGGCAGACCAAGACTAACATGGACGAGTAACATCAAAAGATGGAGAAGTCTGCATATGACAATCCGCACCACCAAAGCAAGAGACAGAGTGGAATGGCGCTCCATGGTAGCCAACCTTCGATGCGGAGACGGCACTCAATGATGATGATGAAGGACTGTTTGCATTAGCGTCTCTTATAAATCCTCAGACTTGTTGTTATTATTGTTTTTGTTATTATAAATATTATTAAGAGAAAGGTTATAAATAATAACAAGTGACGAGTTCCTTGTTATAAAATTAAAGATTAAATAAAAATCAATAGCGAGGATTACCGAGTCATTGTCAATAGCTTCCAATGTTAGAGTGGGCACCGCGGCATTAAGTGCAGCCTGTCATGGCTATTCTATCACTATTATAATCAAACGCGTAGTTGCAGACCGACTTTATGGATAATATAAGTGTAAGGTAACTTTTTAGCCGGAACGGTCCGGAACGCGTTATGGTAAATTTTAGGGACTTTAATAGTCTTGGACTTCACAACCCACTTACTACCTGTTTTTAATTTCACTACATTGATATAAAAAAATATAATTATATCACACAATTTGATAAATATAATATCCACTCCATCAATAATGTACACGCAAACATCAAGAGACCTGAAAAATGACGAGTTTCCTTTTATGGGATGGAGTGATAATGTTCCAGTATCATGAGGGGAAAAGGTCCTGGTTGATGTGTTCTCCGGCAGACACTCTTTAGTTGATTCTAGCGAACGCAATTAAACTTCATGTTCAAGAACAGTAACAACAGAGAGAAAGAATTGTTGCACCCATAGTTTCTAAATGTTTAGTTTAGTTTAGTTTAGTTTAGTTTAGTTTATTTTATTTTATTTTAGTTTAGTTTAGTTTAGTTTAGTTTAGTTTAGTTTAATTTAGTTTAGTTTAGTTTAGTTTAGTTTAGTTTAATTTAGTTTAGTTTAGTTTAGCTTAGTTTAGTTTAGTCTAGTCGACAGATCTGCATATCGAACACGTCAAAAGTGCTCTGATCTCCTTCCATGTATGTCTCTCAACGTGCGAAGATTGACGACTTCAGTTTCCAGTTCTGCGTTGATTTATTTTTCTGTGTCTTCCTTCGTAGCGCTCCTTTCTGGTGTCTCCGCTTTTGGATTGATGTTCATACAGTCTGGACATAGCTGCAGACTGATGTTTGAATCTTTAACTGGCCTCGTCTCCATGAGGGCATTCAGAATGTCAGTCCGATCCATTGCACGTCCGCTATCCACTGCAGCTGTTTCAGCGTCAGCTCGCTCGTTTCCTATCACGTCCGGGCGTTCGCGCATAAAAATGGAACAGATCTCAGTCAGTTTTGAGTTCTCTATTGACTCCACCAACTGCCGTCGAGCCCAACCCATTTCAATTTTCATGAGCATGCTCATCGAGTCATTCAGAAAAAAACAAGACTGTGTTTTTAGCCAGGCCATCGCTTTTGTCACTGCCATGTTCTCCATGATCAAATTACTTGTAGTTATAGCAGAACCCCCGCTATCCTCCTTTACTGTTCTTCTTTTGACATGAGCCGTGAAAGCTCATGAAAGTTCATTTATTTAAAATATATACATCATCATTATCATCAAGTACCGTGCCTGCTGGCGTAGGTGATCATGTCTCTCCACTACTTTCGATCTCGACAGTTATTTATCATTTCTGTTGTTGACCTTCTGCCAAGCCATTCTCTTAAGCTGTCTGGTATTTTACTCTTTGCTTCCCTCTATCACTTCGTCCCTCAATTTTCTCAGTTGTTACAATATATTTCAGCTGTTCCATTTTCATTACATGGCCAAAAATGATGATTGTTTCTTCCTAATATTGGAAATTAGTTCTCTTTTTGCTTTGACCTCTTTCAGAACATTTTCATTACTCTTCTTAGTTGTCCATGGTACTCTCAACATTCTTCTGTAAAACCACATTTCTACAGACTCCAGTGATTTTCGTGTCTGTTGTCCTATAGTCCATGATTCACATATATATGTTAAGACTGGCTCTACATCACATCTAAGAACTCTTTTTCTTGTTTCTATTGTCAAAAATGGATTGCATAGTATCTTCCTCATTTTTGGAAAGCTGCTTTTGCCTCAGCCTTTCTGCATATCACCTCTTTTGTACATCTTCCGTCTGAGGTTAACAAAGTTCCCAAATATTTAAATTCATTTACCTGTTTCAAAAATACGTACACTTATTTTTTTTTTAAATGTACGTAAAAATAGAGAACGATAAATAATTGATAATAACTGCTCGAATTCATAGGCTCTCTCCCTCCAGGTGGTGAGCACACATATCGAGGGAACTAACTGACATGGGTTGCCTCATGTGTTTCGAATGACTCGCAGCAGGAAAAGAAACTTGGGCGTTCCCCACTCCTTTCCTCGCCTGTGGGTTCGATGTGTTGACGTCACGAGTAGGCTCTTTCGGCATTACGTTCAACCTTGCACATAATGTGAGCGCTGGAAGTTGAACGTGTAGCAAAAGATTTGACACATCGTTAGTGTGTTAAAAATGGGTTCTTGGGTTAACGTGTAAAGACAGGAAATAGTGTTCAATTTTTCTGCTAGAAAAATACATTTATGTCTGAAAAGTAAAGGTAAAGAGCCCCGTCACGCCAAGTGGCGTATAGAGAATATGGTGTTAGTGACCATAAATTTTACAGGCCTTCAGCACATGATTTTTTGGGGTAATATGGTTGGTATTACGCCCATGCCGCTATACTTTCCCAGAAAAAAAATCCGGTACCCATTTAAGGCTGGGTGAACCCGGAAGCCATCAGTTGGGATAGAACCCTACCTCTTGTCCTTTTTAGTCCAGTTCACTAACCACTGAGCTGTCGCGGCTCCCATTTATATCTGAGCTCGACTAAAATTATTGCTGTGTCTCTCTAGAACTCTGGTTGTGTCTCTCTAGAACTCTTGTTGTGTCACACTAGAACTATGGTTGTGTCTCACTAGAACTCTGGTTGGGTCTCACTAGAATTCTGGGTGTGTCTCACTATAATTCTGGTTGTGTCTCACTAGAATTCTGGGTGTGTCTCACTATAATTCTGGTTGTGTCTCACTAGAATTCTGGGTGTGTCTCACTATAATTCTGGTTGGGTCTCACTAGAATTCTGGGTGTGTCTCACTATAATTCTGGTTGGGTCTCACTAGAATTCTGGGTGTGTCTCACTATAATTCTGGTTGTGTCTCACTAGAATTCTGGGTGTGTCTCACTATAATTCTGGTTGTGTCTCACTAGAATTCTGGGTGTGTCTCACTATAATTCTGGTTGGGTCTCACTAGAATTCTGGGTGTGTCTCACTATAATTCTGGTTGTGTCTCACTAGAACTCTGGTTGGGTCTCACTAGAATTCTGGGTGTGTCTCACTATAATTCTGGTTGTGTCTCACTAGAATTCTGGGTGTGTCTCACTATAATTCTGGTTGTGTCTCACTAGAATTCTGGGTGTGTCTCACTATAATTCTGGTTGTGTCTCACTAGAATTCTGGGTGTGTCTCACTATAATTCTGGTTGTGTCTCACTAGAATTCTGGGTGTGTCTCACTATAATTCTGGTTGGGTCTCACTAGAATTCTGGGTGTGTCTCACTATAATTCTGGTTGTGTCTCACTAGAATTCTGGGTGTGTCTCACTATAATTCTGGTTGGGTCTCACTAGAATTCTGGGTGTGTCTCACTATAATTCTGGTTGTGTCTCACTAGAATTCTGGGTGTGTCTCACTATAATTCTGGTTGTGTCTCACTAGAATTCTGGGTGTGTCTCACTATAATTCTGGTTGGGTCTCACTAGAATTCTGGGTGTGTCTCACTATAATTCTGGGTGTGTCTCACTATAATTCTGGGTGTGTCTCACTATAATTCTGGTTGTGTCTCACTATAATTCTGGGTGTGTCTCACTATAATTCTGGTTGTGTCTCACTAGAATTCTGGGTGTGTCTCACTATAATTCTGGTTGTGTCTCACTAGAATTCTGGTTGTGCCTCACTAGAATTCTGGGTGTGTCTCACTATAATTCTGGTTGTGTCTCACTAGAATTCTGGGTGTGTCTCACTATAATT
The DNA here is from genome assembly GCA_032433765.1 of Megaustenia siamemsis. Classification (NCBI taxonomy): domain Eukaryota; kingdom Metazoa; phylum Mollusca; class Gastropoda; order Stylommatophora; family Ariophantidae; genus Megaustenia; species Megaustenia siamemsis. Next base: position 100,249,108 of record JAVIAB010000125.1, read on the forward strand.
CTGGTTGTGTCTCACTAGAATTCTGGGTGTGTCTCACTATAATTCTGGTTGTGTCTCACTATAATTCTGGTTGTGTCTCACTAGAATTCTGGGTGTGTCTCACTATAATTCTGGTTGTGTCTCACTAGAATTCTGGGTGTGTCTCACTATAATTCTGGTTGTGTCTCACTAGAATTCTGGTTGTGCCTCACTAGAATTCTGGTTGTGTCTCACTGAAGCCGTCAGGATCGGTAAACGACTAGCGGGACTCAGACCACCAGACCCTTCTCTTCAACCCCTTGGTTCCCTTGACAACTAAGTAAGCAATCCAGTGTAGCGAGTAGAGATCAAAGAGGGAAGGTAACCCGGTAGCAAAAAAAAACCCTATATCGAAGACGGATCTAACGGTCTGAAATGTGCAAAATAAAAACACAACGGATTGTCGTAAACTAGCAAAGTAACGTTATTTAATTGCACAAGCGCTATAATTGTTATATCATATCCATATATGTTGCAATGCCAGTTGTTAGCCTTTGCCGCTGTAGACTTTCTGTAACATCGTCTTTCGTTATACTCGTGATGCTGATGATGAAAGTTAGCAGTTGATATTCGAAGAGAGAACAATATATGATTAAGAAGAAGAATTAACTGTTATTTATTTTAATATAAAATTAACTATTAAATTATTAGCATTATCGAGATACTTATAGTAAATTCTTTAGCCTGCCGTTAGTTCATGGAGTGTTTCGTTTCATTCATCATCATCATGTGCCACACCAGTTAGCGTAGGCGATCATGTCCTTCTGTAATCTTTTATTCACAGTGCATTGTATCAGTTCTGTTGTTGACTGTTTTCCACGCCATGACACCAAGCTATCCAGTATTTTCTCTCTTTGTCGTCCGAGATCTCTCTTTCCCTGTATTTTGTCAGTTGTAACCAAGTATTCCAACTTTCCTTTTCTCATGATGTTCCCGAAAAATGTTGATTGTTTCTTTCTGATGTTTATTTTAGGAGCTCCCTTTTTGTGTTGGCCTCTGAGAATTTTACGTTGGTCTTTTTAGCTCTCCAGGGAACTTTCAACATTCTCCTATGAAATCACATCTCTGTGGCCTCTAATTATCTTTTCGTCTGCTTATCTACTGTCCATAATTCGCTTCCTTAGGTCAGAATTGGCTCTATATAGCACCGATGAACTCTCTTTTTTTCCTTTTGAAAACATAAAGTTAAAGAAAAGGCTTTGCCTTCTAAATGTTTATTTATTCATTTTTAATGACTGAAATTACTTTTCGTATTAAACTGTCGAAGAAATGTACATCAGCAAAAAATGAACCTGCATTTAACCGGCAATTTGAGATTATCTGATCATAACTTTATGCGGAGTAAGAAACTATTTTGAGTTCAACGATGCACGTGCAGTGCAGGAAACGTCATAAAGAAACGTTATTAGCACCGGTGTCAACTTAGTTCAGTCGACCCGTGATGAAACTTTTCATGGAATAATTCTCCCCATTTGATTTTGTTTTGCAGCAGACATTTTCTGAGTTCACCGTAAGCAAAAACTCAATTCAGTTAGGTATAATACAGTATTTAACAAGTATTTACTGTGGTTTTATGATCAAAATACAAATAAATTGTGCATCAAATACAACAAAGCAATAACCAGCTTGCCTCCTGAAATTGATGTCTTGTTTGGACGATGTTGACACTCTCGTGATGTTAACTCTCCCGAAACTGTCTTTGGTTTATTTAGCTCTCTCGTGATGTTAACTCTCCGGAAACTGTGTTTGGTTTATTTAGCTCTCTCGTGATGTTAACTCTCCCGAAACTGTCTTTGGTTTATTTAGCTCTCTCGTGATGTTAACTCTCCGGAAACTGTCTTTGGTTTATTTAGCTCTCTCGTGATGTTAACTCTCCGGAAACTGTGTTTGGTTTATTTAGCTCTCTCGTGATGTCAACTCTCCTGAAACTGTGTTTGGTTTATTTAGCTCTCTCGTGATGTTAACTCTCCTGAAACTGTGTTTGGTATATTTAGCTCTCTCGTGATGTTAACTCTCCCGAAACTGTGTTTGGTTTATTTAGCTCTCTCGTGATGTTAACTCTCCTGAAACTGTGTTTGGTTTATTTAGCTCTCTCGTGATGTTAACTCTCCCGAAATTTTGTTTGAGTTATGTTAGCTCTCTCGTGATGTTAAATCTCCCGAAACTGTGTTTGGGTTATGTTAGCTCTCTCGTGATGTTAACTCTCCCGAAATTGTGTTTGAGTTATGTTAGCTCTCTCGTGATGTTAGGTCTCCCGAAACTGTGTTTGGTTTATTTAGCTCTCTCGCGATGTTAACTCTCCCGAAACTGTGTTTGAGTGACGTTAACTCTCTCAAAACTGTGTTAGGCTGATATTGACTCTCTCAAAACTGTGTTTGAGTGATATTAACTCTTTCAAAACTATGCATGGATGATCGTAACTCTCTCTAAACTTTGGTTGAGTGATATTAACTCTCTCTAAACTGTGTTTGAGTGATATCATCTCTCACTAAACTGTGTTTGAGTGATATTAACTCTTTCAAAACTATGCATGGATGATGGTAACTCTCTCTAAACTGTGTTTGAGTGATATTAACTCTCTCTAAACTGTGTTTGAGTGATATTAACTCTCTCTAAACTGTGTTTGAGTGATATTAACTCTCTCTAAACCGTGTTTGAGTGATATCAACTCTCTCTAAACTGTGTTTGAGTGATATCAACTCTCTCTAAACTGTGTTTGAGTGATATTAACTCTCTCTAAATTGTGTTTGAGTGATATTAACTCTCTCTAAACTGTGTTTGAGTGATATTAACTCTCTCTAAACTGTGTTTGAGTGCTATCAACTCTCACTAAACTGTGTTTGAGTGATATTAACTCTTTCAAAACTATGCATGGATGATGGTAACTCTCTCTAAACTGTGTTTGAGTGATATTAACTCTCTCTAAACTGTGTTTGAGGGATATTAACTCTCTCTAAACTATGGTTGAGTGATATTAACTCTCTCTAAACTGTGTTTGAGTGATATAAACTCTCACTAAACTGTGTTTGAGTGATATTAACTCTTTCAAAACTATGCGTGGATGATTGTAACTCTCTCTAAACTGTGTTTGAGTGATATTAACTCTCTCTAAACTGTGTTTGAGTGATATAAACTCTCACTAAACTGTGTTTGAGTGATATTAACTCTTTCAAAACTATGCGTGGATGATTGTAACTCTCTCTAAACTGTGTTTGAGTGATATCAACTCTCTCTAAACTGTGTTTGAGTGATATAAACTCTCACTAAACTGTGTTTGAGTGATATTAACTCTTTCAAAACTATGCGTGGATGATTGTAACTCTCTCTAAACTGTGTTTGAGTGATATTAACTCTCTCGAAACTATGAATTAGCAACGTCATCAAGTTCAAACTAGTACAAATATTTTGTTTCTAGTTAAAACTGATCAAAGTGTACATCAGAAATGAACAAGCGTTTCACAGCATGACTATACTGTAAACACAAGATACGTTCGAACATATCAAACCACTGTTTCGCTGGCTGAAAAGCGTGGACACGGTGTTCGAAACCCGCGGTAGAAAGAAATAATTGTTTCTATCGGGGCTGAAATAACAATTCTTAGTCTCACACGTCGTGGCAACTGCTTTGACCAAGCGGCTTTTATTTCTCTGGTTCCGTCGAGAGCCCCCCCCCCCCCCCACCTCCCGACATACACCATCAAATGTATATGGTAGATGTGTCGTAGGATGGTTAGAACATAATATAATAACATAGTGTCGTAGGATGGTTAGAACATAATATAATAACATAAATATCCCTCTCTCCACTTCTCCATAACTTACCTGTCCTAATTACCCTATTAGTAGCAATAGTAAGGCGATGTCTCCGCAGAATAATGCACATCAAATGGCAGGATAAAATAACCAACTTAACTGTCCTGCAACGTGCTAAGACCCCAACAATCATGTCGATGCTCAGATGTCAAAGACTAAGATGGCTGGGGCATGTCCAGCGAATGGAAGAAAAGCGCATCCCCAAGCAAATACTATATGGTGAACTAACACACGGAAAAAGACAAATCGCCGACATAAACTATGATATAGAGATATCTGTAAATCATCTCTGAATGACTTCTCCATATGTAAATATGACTGGGAACATCTGGCAAGTAATCGCACATCATGGAGAGCATGTATAAGGAATGGTATAACATCATTTGAGACTGTGCTAAGGCAAAACGTAGAAGAGAGAAGACTCATGAAAAAGGATGGAAAACACTGTGGACCAGTAGGCCTGACTTGTTCATTCTGTGGCCGTGTTTGTTTATCAAACATTGGTAGAATTAGCCACGAGTGAAGCTGTTCGACAAAAACAAAACCTAAAAAAAGCTACACAATAGCCTCCACTAGACCGTCTGACAAGAGGAAAAAAACCATAAATGAGTCATCGGTATCTGTGTCTCATCGTATGTTGTCAACATCGGTATCTGTGTCTCATCGTATGTTGTCAACATCGGTATCTGTGTCTCATCGTATGTTGTCAACATCGGTATCTGTGTCTCATCGTATGTTGTCATTGGTCTCGTTTTCTGAAGAAGGTCGCATGTAGGCCGAAACGTCAGTATTGTGTTGTGTTCATTGTTTGTAAAGCTCTCATCATATTTTATAAGAGCGTGCTTTACACTCCACTACTGACTCCATAATAACAGAATGTTTTCGAAACATACTTTCCGGTGTAATCAAAGGCGGGAAGGATTCATGGCAACTTTTTCCTCCACTGTTTAAAAGCATTTGTTAGAGCATTTACTGTTTTCTCAGCTACGGGCGGGTTCCAGGCAGTGCAATGGAGTTCCTGTACGTGAGTCAAGGCTCTCGTCTGGCAGCGACAGGATAAACGCAAGAACTGATTGGTTGTTTTATTGGGAGGGCATGATGGCGACAGGATTGGTGTTAACGGTCCAATAGGTAACTGCACCGGATGTAGAGGTCAGCAGGAGTGACGTCAGACAACGGTTCTATGCAACTATTATCGATGTAACTGTTATCTCTATAACTGTTATCTCTATAACTGTTATCTCTATTACTGTTTTCTCTATAATTAAAACAACTGGAGAGGTCATCTTCACCATTAGTTACCATGCCTGCTCACTTAGGTGTTCATGTCTCTCCACTACTTTCGATCTCGACAGTTATATATATATTTTTTGTTGACCTTCTGCAAAGCCACTCTTTTAAGCTGTCTGGTATCCTTTCTCTTTGCTCCCCTCTATCTCTTTGTCCCTCAATTTTCCCAGTTGTCACAATATATTCCAGCTGTTCCCTTCTCGTTACATGGCCACAAAATGATTGTTTCTTCCTAATATTGAAAATTAGCTCTCTTTTTGCTTTGGCCGGTTTCAGAACATTTTCACTACTCTTCTTAGCTGTCCATGGTATTCTCAACATTCTTCTGTAAAACAACATTTCTACAAATTTCACTAATTTTCGTGTCTATGATTCACATCCATATGTTAATACTGGTTCTACTGGATAACTATAGGATGAAAAACAGAAAAATGAAAGAAAAATATACCGAAAATTTTAGATGGAAAAATAAATTGTTTAGAAACAAATATACAAAAGTAATAATGTACTATCATCATCAAGTACCGGGTCTACTGGCGTAGGTGATCATGTCTCTCCACAACTTTCGATCTCGACAGCTATTTATAATTTCTGTTGTTGACCTTCTGCCAAGCCATTCTCTTAAGCTGTCTGATATCTTTTCTCTTTGCTTCCCTCTATCTCTTCGTCTTTCAATTTTCCCAGTTGTTACAATAGATTCCAGTTGTTCTCATCTCATTACATGACCAAAAAATGATGATTGTTTCTTCCTAATATTGGAAATTAGCGCTCTTTTTGCTTTGACTTCTTTCAGAGCACTTTCATTACTCTTCTTAGCTGTCCATGGTACTCTCAACATTCTTCTGTAAAACCACATTTCTACAGACTCCAGTGATTTTCTTGTCTGTTGACCTTATGTCCATGATTCACATCCATATGTTAAGACTGGCTCTACATAACATTTAAGAAGTCTTTTTCTTGTTTCTATTGTCAAAAATGGATTGCATAGTATCTTCCTCATATTTTGGAAAGCTGCTTTTGCCTGAGCCATTCTGCATCTTACTTCTTTTGTACATCTTCCATCTAAGGTTAATTAAGTTCCCAAATATTTAAATTCATTTACCTGTTTTAATATTGTTCCACTTGCCATTATTTTTAACTGAGGTAATGTTTTTTTCTTTGTTGTTACCATTACTTCTGTCTTTTTGCTATTAAGACTGGGTCCTTTATTTTTGCTTTCTTTCACTATAATGTCCAACATTTCTTGTAACTAATTTTCACTCTTAGCGATTAAGACTGTATCATCAGCATACCTTAGATTATTTATATTAGGACCTCCAATTGTTATTCCAAGCATGCCCCTTATGGATCTTAAAATAATCTCACTAAACATATTAAACAAATCTGGGGACATCTCACAACCTTTTCAAACACCCTGTTATATTTGTTGAAACATTCCCAACTGGTTTCCAGTTCGTATGGCCGCTGTTTGTTGCCAGTAATAATGTACTATATGACACATGAAATAATTAGACAAACAAGATGAAGCCTCATATTTAAGGATATAGGAGTCTATGTCTAGACAGCCAGGGAAGCATTATTTAGATGAAGGATAAGTTCAGGAAGTTGTTTATGGATAAGATCATTTGGTCGTTTGGCAAAGGGTGAGAGATCTCATTTGTTTTAATGTATGAGATAAAACTGATATGCTTTATTTTGTGTAAAGAACATCTATTCTTTTGTTAACGGCAATGCTTTTAATGTTGCCGGTAAGAGTGTTTTGTGATGATTTGAAGATGATGTTACTTTAATAAGCCGTGAAAAAGTTGAGTAATCTGTTGTAGAGATTATGTGTTGAATAATCTGTTGGAGACGTGACATGTTGAATAATCCGTTGAAGACGTTATGTGGTGAACAATCTGTTGAAGAAATTTTGTTTTGAATAATCTGTCGAATAAGTTATGTGTTGAGTAATCTGTTGAATAAGTTATGTGTTGAGTAATATGTCGAATAAGTTATGTGTTGAGTAATCTGTCGAATAAGTTATGTGTTGAGTAATCTGTCGAAGAAGTTATGTGTTGACTAATCTGTCGATCAGTTTCTATATTGAGTAATCTATCGAAGAAGTTATGTGTTGAGTAATCTGTCGATGAGTTTCTATATTGAGTAATCTGTCAAAGAAGTTATGTGTTGAGTAATCGTTCTATTAAGTTATGTGTTGAGTAATCTGTCGAAGAAGTTATGTGTTAAGTAATCTGTCGTTGAGTTTCTATATTGAGTAATCTGTCAAAGAAGTTATGTGTTTAGTAATCTGTCGATGAGTTTCTATATTGAGTAATCTGTCAAAGAAGTTATGTGTTTAGTAATCTGTCGATGAGTTTCTATATTGAGTAATCTGTCAAAGAAGTTATGTGTTGAGTAATCTGTCGATGAGTTTCTATATTGAGTAATCTGTCAAAGAAGTTATGTGTTTAGTAATCTGTCGATGAGTTTCTATATTGAGTAATCTGTCAAAGAAGTTATGTGTTTAGTAATCTGTCGATGAGTTTCTATATTGAGTAATCTGTCAAAGAAGTTATGTGTTGAGTAATCTGTCGATGAGTTTACATATTGAGGAATCAAAGAACCTTTCTCTCTTGGAAACTGAAAAGAGTAGACCAAAAGTGGCCGCTGCCCAGGTAAAATTGATAGGCAAACTATTCTCCCCAAAAACGTCAAAAATCTCGACGAGGAAAATAAATCTCCCCAAAAACATTTTAAAAATCTCGACGATGAAAACAAATCTCCCCAAAAACGTCAAAAATCTCGATGATGGAAACAAATCTCCCCAAAAACGTCAAAAATCTCAACGATGGAAACAAATCTCCCCAAAAACGTCAAGAAATCTCGACGATGAAAACAAATCTCCCCAACAACGTAAAAAAATCTCGACGATGAAAACAAATCTCCCCAAAAACGTCAAAAATCTCGACGAGGAAAACAAATCTCCACAAAAACGTCAAAAATCTCGACGATGAAAAAAAATGAGAATACCTCAGAAGTGGGAGAATATCTGCCTGTATGCCGAGAGACACTTAAGCACATGGCTGCAGGTGTGAACATTAGGAAAAGGTGATATCCACACAAAATTGAGTCCCCATAAACTTCACTCTAGATATAAAGCTGGCACACGCCACACACATATGTATGTTTACAGTTTCGGTTTATATGTGTTGTCTATGTCCCAATCAAAGAGTTTTTTGGCCACAGCATCGTGGAACCGTTTGATCTCGACTTTTATCTTTGCAAAATTCTAACTATCTATCATCTTTTTAAATCTATTTTCTGGATCTGTTCAAGAGATAAGTTTGTTGTTGAGTAAAGTATCATAAGAATTCTCTGTGATGAAGATTTCTGTTGAGTAAAGTATCATAAGAATTCTCTGTGATGGAGATTTCTGTTGAGTAAGGTATCATAAGAATTCTTTGTAATGGAGATTTATATTGAGTAAGGTATCATAAGAATTCTCTGTGATGAAGATTTCTGTTGAGTAAAGTATCATAAGAATTCTCTGTGATGGAGATTTCTGTTGAGTAAAGTATCTTAAGAATTCTCTGTGATGGAGATTTCTGTTGAGTAAGGTATCGTAAGACTTCTCTGTGATAGAGATTTCTGTTGAGTAAGGTATCGTAAGAATTCTCTGTGATGGAGATTTCTGTTGAGTAAGGTATCGTAAGAATTCTCTGTGATGGAGATTTCTGTTGAGTAAGGTATCGTAAGAATTCTCTGTGATGGAGATTTCTGTTGAGTAAGGTATCGTAAGAATTCTCTTTGATGGAGATTTCTGTTGAGTAAAATATCGTAATAATTCTCTGTTATGGAAATTTTTATTGAGTAAGGTATCGTAAGAATTCTCTGTGATGGAGATTTCTGTTGAGTAAGGTATCGTAAGAATTCTCTGTGATAGAGATTTCTGTTGAGTAAGGTATCGTAAGAATTCTCTGTGATGGAGATTTCTGTTGAGTAAGGTATCGTAAGAATTCTCTGTGATGGAGATTTCTGTTGAGTAAGGTATCGTAAGAATTCTCTGTGATGGAGATTTCTGTTGAGTAAGGTATCGTAAGAATTCTCTGTGATGGAGATTTCTGTTGAGTAAAATATCGTAATAATTCTCTGTTATGGAAATTTTTATTGAGTAAGGTATCGTAAGAATTCTCTGTGATGGAGATTTCTGTTGAGTAAGGTATCGTAAGAATTCTCTGTGATGGAGATTTCTGTTGAGTAAGGCCTCGTAAGAATTCTCTGTTATGGACATTTCTGTTGAGTAATCCATTCGTTAAATAAATGTGTAAAAATCGTCTGAAATCTAAAACAAAACGAAAAAATTGTCGTAACATCAAAATTTTAAAATTCTGTTACCTGCGTCCCAGAATAGGTTGTAACTCAACACCAGTTACCATCATCATTAAGACCTGTTGATTCACTTTGCCTTTACTTGAATACCTCGGACGAACGATCTTGTACATTGCAAATCGACCTACCCTTACAAAGGAGGATGAGAACTAGAAGCAGTATCACCCAACACTTGATGATCCAAACACACACACACGCATGCGCGCGCGCACACACACACCATGAAAAAGTAATTATTTGATCTTTAAAACAAAACACACAAAAATGTTACTGCCAAGGTAGATAACTTCATCAGATTTTGCATCTCCCTAAAAAATGTGCAAGCAAGAGTTTCCTCCTTCCTGACCGACCTTAACCTCAAATAGTTCAGCCTTTCAAGGTTGTCATGGAAACTCCCCGCCATCTTGATTGCGCAATAACTCAACCGGGACGTTATCACGGCAGAAATCTGTGGGATACGAGAGTAACGAACGAGCCAAAAATTGAGGCATTGCTTAGTGACTAATGTCTTAGGACAACGTTTCATTAATAAAAAAAAACAGTACATTTGGTATCAGAATTTGTTGACCCATATATATATATATACAGGGTGTTTCTAAAGTCCCTGTGCAGTGAAACAAAATATCATGACGTAAATTTCATCAATCGGTGACGTATTTTCAAAACTATTTTCAAATCACTGCACAGGGACTTTAGAAACACCCTATATACATATATATATAACATTTGTAATTAATTTATACCACACACTCACGCACACATGCATGTACACACACACACGCACACATGCGCGCGCACACACACACAACGCTATTGCTGTTTCATAATTTTGCAGACAACCCTAGCTTTCAATCAACTTTAAAACATTTATTTCTAGACTGTTAACAACCTAAACGTTTACATGTGCGCGTTCCGTGGCGTTTCGGCTGAAAAGAAAAACTATAACTCTACAATTGCTTTTATGCACGAATAGATTATTTGTGACAGTAAACGAGTTGCAAGTAACAGTACTGAAGCTACAAGAGTAGACTGATTACTTCTGAAATGGATGAGCTATAAGTAGCTACAAGGGTAGTAGATGACCTGTAACAGCTGATGAACTATTCAACAATTGCAACGGTTTTCATTCTTCGGAACTGTTTTCGGATGTTTGTTTCCGTTGATGAGAATTGACGTTTCAAGCCGGGCCTCACGGCGGAGACCAGGGGTGGTTGCCGCAGAGAAAAATCACAAATAAAAATTCCAACCAGTGCAGCCGGGATTTGAACCCACAACCTCTGTCTCGAGGCCGGCGTCTTGCCTCGAGACCAACCAGTCCCCCCGTTGATAAATTATAACAATTAATAACTGGAGGCCCACCAACAGAGCTGGAAACTGCCGCCATCATCTGAAAGCTGAAATTTGCGTCAGGATTGGTGAAGCATTAATATCTAGATCACACTCCATCTCTTCGTGGTACGCCCAACAACAGAGTCTCCATTTAATCTGGCCAATTGAGTAGGGATGTGATGGAGAGGAAGGCAGCCCGGTACTAAAACACTCGATACTGAATACGGGTGTATTGGGGCGAAAGGTGCTAGTCTGGCTGTGTAACAGAATAGGTGAATTAAAGCATGGGTCAGGTAACTCAGCCGATGAGGGAGGAGGGTGGCAAGAGTAGGTACGGAATAGTAGTCGGACATAACAGGTCTCTAGTGATTATCCCGTGTGTTACTGGGGCCTCATTATGAGATGGATGAAATTTTTTCTAGAAGTTATTGTAAAAATATGAGTCAACACATGGCTTGACCCGTCAGGTAAATAGGTTGACAAACATCTTCCAGGACAGGTCAAAGTCATGAAATAAACATCATTATTTTGAAACTCAGGAGAGGTCAAGCTGACCAGAGTGTACTTTGGAGTCACAACAAACAAGCCTGTTTGGATCATCCTAAAACGTAAGAGTTCATTGAAAGTACCAATATGTTGGCTGTTCCGATAGTTTAGAGGCAAAAGTCACAAAGGTCAACTTCTGATTGGTCAGAGGTTGTTGCAAGTTATCATCTCGCGACAACTTTGCGACAATCACCTGGATGCACGTATTCCACGCTCAGATTTATGTATATGAGATCTCAGTATTTAGCCTTCAACACAAGTTTTCAGCAGTTAGGAGGAATTACAGAGCTAGTCACGAGAACTGCCACAAGTAGTCAGCCAGACAGTTAGTAGTTTTCAGTTTTAGGCAGTTAGGACAGACAAGGAAGTCAGTTAGACACAGGAGTCAGAAGAGTTAGTAAGTCAGGCAGTAGTAAGAAATAGTAAATCGAGTTAATCAAGAATCATAAATGTGGACAAGTCAAGCTTAGAGTAGAGAACATAGGAAGAGATAGCAGTGACTTAGGAAATTAGTTGAGCGGTAGACATAACAAGTGAATTAGAAAATATAGAACATTTAGTTGTGAAAGTATTGTTAAGAGTGTTTCAAAGTTGTGCTTCAGAGAACAAAGTAATAAGTAAGTTGTGAAAGAGATTAATTTGTGCAATATGCACTTATAAACATTCCATAACCACCGGTGTTAACCTCTTGGTGTTTACCGCAAATAGCAACACAACGCACTTACGTCCACAAAACGTTCTTTTAAGGGCAGATGATGAATAGGGGCAGATTGAAACGGGATCGGTGAAACAGAACTATCCCAGAGTTCAACCTTTCTTTTGGCCATCGGGTGGAGGTAAGAAGTAGAAGATAACAATTGATCATCATCATGTGCCATACCGGTTGGCGTAGGCGATCATGCCCTTCCACAATCTTCTATCTACAGTGCATCGTACCAATTCTGTTGTTGACTGTTTTCCATGCCATGACACCAAGCTATCCAGTATTTTCTCTCTTTGTCGTCCGCGATCTCTCTTTCCTTTTATTTTGCCAGTTGTAACCAAGTATTCCAACTTTCCTCTTCTCATGATGTTCCCAAAAAATGTTGATTGCTTCTTTCTGATGTTTTTAAGAGCTTCCTTTTTGTGTTGGCCTTTTTGAGAATTTCTTCACTGGTCTTTTTAGCTGTCCAGGGAACTTTCAACATTCTTCTGTGAAATTCCATCTCTGTGGCCTCTAATCGTCTTTTCATTTGTTTGTCTACTGTCCATGATTCGCTTCCATAGGTCAGAACTGGTTCTATATAGCACCGATGATCACCGATGACTCTTTCTCATTTCTATTGACATAGATTTGTTGCATAAGATATTTTTCATTTTCTGAAATGCTATTTTGACCTGAGCTGTTCTGCTTTTTATTTCTGTGGTGCATCTCCCATCTGATGTTATTATTGTGCCCCAGTATTTGATACGTTGCACTTGTTTCAGATTTGTCTCATTTATTTTTATGCTGCATGATGGTGATGATTGTTTCTTCGATATAACCATTACTTCTGTTTTCTTACTATTCAGACTGAGACCTTTCTTGTTGCTTTCTTTTACTATTATGTCTATCATTTCTTGTAGTTCGTTCTCTGTCTCTGCTATTAAGACTGTGTTATCCGCATATCGCAAATTATTTATGTTGTGACCATTGACTTCAATTCCTTTTTTGTCTACTATTGATCTCATTATATATTCGCTGTAAAGTGAAAACAAATCCGGCGACAGAACACAGCCTTGTCTGACTCCTTGTTTTATATATTGGAATTGTCCTGTTTGGTTGTTAATTCGTATGGCTGCTGTTTGTTGCCAGTACATGTTTTTTTATGATTCGCAGATCAATGCCAACAAATTTCTCCAGCATATTGATTATTTCCAAATGCTTTACTTTGTCAAATGCTTTCGTGTAGTCTATAAAGCACATATATCGATCTTTCTTTACCTCTATATATCTTTCTATCCCATACCGCTTTACTTTCCCATAAAAAAATCCGGTATCCATTTAAGGTTGGGTGAACCCGTAGGCCGTCGGTTGCAATCGAGCCTTATCCCTTGTCCTTTGTAGTCCAGTTCACTAACCATTGAGCTATCGCGGCTCCCGATATAGAAGATGTACAAAACTAATAATGAGATTTTTGGGGCATGTTAGAAGACACAACAGCCTACTGAAAGTAATATTGGAAGGGAAAATACAAGGTAATAGAGGCAGAGGCAGACTAAGACTAACATGGACGAATAACATCAACAGATGGACAGGTCAGCCTATGATAATCTGCACCATCAAAGCAAGAGATAGAGTGGAATGACGTTCCATGGTAGCCAACCTTCGATGCGGAGACGGCACTCAATGATGATGATGACAAAACTAGTCGATAAACTAGGAGAAGTAAATACCCTGCAACTGTAGATGAGCTGCACCAATTTGGACATAAAAGTATATATAGAGGCAAATACAGACATTCATGAATGAATGCTTGCGCAAAATAAAAGGATGGAAATCAAGGATGGCACGACAAGATCATTAACATAGAATTATGGAAATGTACTAGTCAAATACCAGTGGATAAAGAGATACAGTGAAGACGACGGCGCTGGATAGGATACACTGCGGAAGCCAACTGAGAGTGTTACACGACATGTCCTTCTTTGTTTAGTCCTAAGTGGAAAAGACAAAGAGGAAGACCAAAATATTCTTGGAGAAGACCGGTGGAAGCAAGGATGAAGATGATGGGGAAGACATGGAATGATCTTAAACGAATGGCAAGAAACAGAACCACTTGGAAAGTGTTTGTTGAAGACATATGCTCCACAAGGAGCTGAAAGGTAGAAGAAGAAGGTAAATGACCTACAACAGTAAATGTACTACAGCAGTAGATAAAAGACTGCAGAAAATAAACCACAACATTACATATTAACATCAACAGATGCACTACAGGAGTAGACCAAATACAATAGAAAACAACAAACAACAGTATATATATCTGCAACAAAATATGTACATCAGTAGATGAACAGCAAATACCAAAAATCTTGAGAAAACAAAAGGACTGATGATGTACTGAAGTGCTCGAGGAACAGATGGACCTATAGAAGAAATAAAACAAATGAACCACAACTCACGGCACATGATGCTGCTTCGTACATTGTTATTTAAAAGTTGTCGACCTAAAACTATTCCACACCGTCACCGGAAAACCCAGTGAAGCGAAACAAACAATGTTAATAAAATGTTAACAGATACGGTAACAGACATACCTAGCGTCATTCAAGCTGTGTTTTGTCCAGGAATTACAACTTTTAGGGACTTGTTTAAACTTCAAGTTAAATTGAATTCAACTCAAAGAGGGACGTTTTTCAACAGTTAGACGAACTGATGGCGGAGCGATACCAATTTGCGAAGGTAAGTTTATGTAAAAATATTAATTTCAGAAAGTAAATACACCAGTTTGTTTATAATGAAATCTGTGAGATGTTTTTTTACTAGGCTTTTGTTTTGTCCTGTGTTGTAATTTACAGTGCGCATGTAATTTAACGTAATGTTTGTAACACAGTTTTATCATCTAGGACAGGTGTGTCGCACTGGCACTTGTTAACCCTCGTCTGTGCTGGATTTCTGTGAGCTGTTTTGTCTATCCATCTAACCTTTTGTCTTATTGTTTGAGGCCTGAAGCCAGGCGCTAGCCAGGTGTAAGCGTGTCATGAAGGCTGTCTAGGATCCACTCTACTAACACGATCTAATCTACTCTACATTCTTCTTCCTTCTTCTCCTTCGTCTTCTTCTTCTTCCTTTACTTATAAGCTATTTCAGTTGCACTATATTTTGCATCTTGTGGTCCAGAGATCCCTTGCATTCTAACGATGCCCAATAAGTTTCAATAATTTCTTTGATGCTATCTCATTAATCGTGTCATCTACCAATAATTTCTTTGATGCTATCTCATTAATCGTGCCATCTACCAATAATTTCTTTGATGCTATCTCATTAATCGTGCCATCTACCAATAATTTCTTTGATGCTATCTCATTAATCGTGCCATCTACCAATAATTTCTTTGATGTTATCTCATTAATCGTGCCATCTACCAATAATTTCTTTGATGCTATCTCATTAATCGTGTCATCTACCAATAATTTCTTTGATGCTATCTCATTAATCGTGCCATCTACCAATCATTTCTTTGATGCTATCTCATTAATCGTGCCATCTACCAATAATTTCGTTGATGCTATCTCATTAATCGTGCCATCTACCAATAATTTCTTTGATGCTATCTCATTAATTGTGCCATCTACCAATAATTTCTTTGATGCTATCTCATTAATCGTGCCATCTACCAATAATTTCTTTGATGCTATCTCATTAATCGTGCCATCTACCAATAATTTCTTTGATGCTATCTCATTAATCGTGCCATCTACCAATAATTTCTTTGATGTTATCTCATTAATCGTGCCATCTACCAATAATTTCTTTGATGCTATCTCATTAATCGTGTCATCTACCACAATGAACAATCATGTAATCCTCATCTTTATGACACTATAAAATCACCGTGTTTGACATTAATATTAGAGGGCAAGTAATGAAACATTTTTCTTATTTAGTC
The DNA here is from genome assembly GCA_032433765.1 of Megaustenia siamemsis. Taxonomy (NCBI): domain Eukaryota; kingdom Metazoa; phylum Mollusca; class Gastropoda; order Stylommatophora; family Ariophantidae; genus Megaustenia; species Megaustenia siamemsis. Next base: position 100,265,103 of record JAVIAB010000125.1, read on the forward strand.
TCAGACAACTATAACGAGAGTAGTCCTTCGCTGGACCCCACATGGCAAGAGAAGAAGAGGAAGATTGAGGGAGACCTGGCGATGTATTGTTGGTAAAGAAATGAGAAAAATATTATTGGTTTAGTGTTTGTGTTAGTCGTTGGATTATAGAACAACAGTCCAGAAGACCACCACCCCAGCAAGCGGGCAGCGTGGAACGATAAACTGGTTCACAAGTCTACACCTCCCCCCCCCCCCCCCCCCCCTGACCTACTGAGAGCCCTCCTGAATCTAGGCAACATCTCTCCCGACTAAAATGAACATCCGGTAACAACAAGATTAACTCTTTCAGTACCGGAAGGTTTTTGGTTTTTATCAATAAGGCGGTGGAGATTTCAGAAACAAAATTGTTCATGTTTTTAAAATATTAATCTCCATGTTTATATTTATCTAACACTGAACATATTATATGTGAGTGTTTAGATAATTAAACGAGGAATTAGATTTCACCAATACCAGGATGATACAAGACATATAAAAAGAATATTGTATGATGATGGTTTTCACTAATCAAATTGAGAGTGACACACTGTGCGGCTAAACGTACATGACCGAAATCCACTTGGCTCATGACGCCTCGAAACGTACGGAAAGAGTTAAAGACTGGCAGGTTTAAGTGGTTTCTGGGAGTGCCAATGTTTAAATTTTTGATTGTAAATGATTGTAACCAACTTAAATGTCTAACAGGTGATGCATGTGGACTTTATATTTCTGGGAAGACAGAAATGAGCAGCTTACCTAAAGTATCAGTGACAAACTGCTGAGAATACGTCTTGTTTTAACAATTTCTGGACCTACTCCGTTTCTGGTGTTTCTCAACGTCACGGACAAACCAAGTGTTCAAGTCAATGCTGCCCTGTGGTGTCTTCTGCTTAGTTCTCCGTGCTTTCGCTGCTTCATCGTCTTTATATCCACCTACCTTTGATTCCAGTTGTTAATACTTCTTATCCGTCATCATTTGAAATGTAAAAATATGGGGGGGGGGGGGGGTGAGTTGCTCTTGAGGCAAGACGCCGGTCTCGTGACAGAGGTTGTGTGTTCAAATCCCGGTAGCACCAGCTGGGATGTTTTTGGTGTGATTTCTCTCCGTGGCAACCACCGCTGGTCTCAGCAGCGAGGCTCAGCAGCGGGGCTCAGCAGCGAGGCTCAGCAGCGAGGCTCAGCAGCGGGGCTCAGCAGCGAGGCTCAGCAGCGAGGCTCAGCTAGAAACAAACATTAGTAATCGACGAAAAAATATGGTTACCTCCGAATACGGAGTTATCTGCCTGCACGGCGAGACCCCTGTGCACATGGCTGCAAGAGAAAAATGGATGAACACACTAAAATACAGTCCCTAGTCTCTAGAGGCTTCGTCACAGGTGGAAGCTGGCGAACGAAAAAAATAGAGATTTGAAACGTAATAAACACCCATGAGACTGTCCTACATGCAAAAAAAAATTGATTTTACTGCTTCATCAAATGATTTAAATGTTAGTTTAATTTTTAAATTCTCACTTAAATTGCTCATCTGCAGTTTCCCCCTAATTTACTCACAATCTTTCTTTCATTTTTAACAACCAAAAATGTATAATCAATGAAAAACAATAACCACGACAGAAAGCGGCTAAATTTTGTTTTATTTTAGTATTAACATGCAAATTATCGTGCTATATACCGCATGTCTGCAACAAACAACCATATTTATGTACATCGTGAGCATACCTTGAATGTTTTAAAAAACATTTTCATTTTCGATGTCTGACGCAAGCTTTTGCAATAAATATTCATTACAACTCACGCAAATACCACGAATGCTTGAAACCAATATTTATTTTGGTTCGTGCAAATACAGCGAATACTTCAAATCATTTTCTATTTATTTGTCCCAATCAGAGTGGAATGTTGTGGGATATTCTTGATATTGCTGTCCCATGATTTCGTCGTGTTGAGGGGATACCTACCTGATTGGGCTGATACCGACCTCAGTGAAAACACGATTTGGTCGCAGCCAAAAACTACGCCAGGTGATCTGATGACAGGATATATCTGCTTTATAGAAACATAACCGACCTTTGGGGATGAAGATTAACAAAATCGTGAAGTGGATGGCACAGTCTGAGAGAGATATTAGATTAGTATCTTAAGTTTACACCAAAATCAAAGGGGAAGTGTATTAGCAAACTCGAGATAAGACACAATAGAATTTTCGCATATTCGAGAGAGAAAAAAAACCGCAAAAGAGTGCTTGTACCCTCCAGATAAGACCAGTTATCTGTGAGTCATGATTTGTCTTGGAAGGGCAGACGGAGAATAATGCTGTGGGGAAACATCTTAAAATCGGACAACGCTTTAACGTTTTATGAATGGTGATTGTGCAGCAGGTATCTTGGAGGTAGAATGAGATCAGGATGAAGGTTATGTGTCTCAGCGAGAGCTCGAATCATGGCCGAATAAAAACGAAGCTTGCACGTTCACTGCCTCCAGGATGAAAGTGGATGTTGAAGCAGTTGCTGCCACTCTGCGATGACCGTCTGTGATCCTCCTTAGCAAAGCTGTTATTGCGTCAGAAGATTATTCTTTTGGATTCAATACAACTTCATAGGGTTCAGTACTACTTCATAGGGTTCAGTACTACTTCATAGGGTTAAATACTACTTCATAGTGTTCAGTACTACTTCATAGGGTTCACTATTACTTAATATGGTTCAGTATTACTTCATAGGGTTCAATATTACTTCACAGGGTTCAGTACTACTTCATAGGGTTCAGCACTACTTCATAGGGTTCAGTACTACTTCATACGGTTAAATACTACTTCATAGTGTTCAGCACTACTTCATAGTGTTCAGTACTACTTCATAGGGTTCAGTACTACTTCATAGTGTTCAGCACTACTTCATAGGGTTCAGTACTACTTCATAGGGTTTAGCACTACTTCATAGGGTTCAGTACTACTTCACAGGGTTCAGTACTACTTCATAGGGTTCAGTACTACTTCATAGGGCTCAGTACCACTTCACAGGGTTCACTATTACTTAATATGGTTCAGTATTACTTCATAGGGTTCAATATTACTTCATAGGGTTCAGTGCTACTTCATAAGCGTCAATATTACTTCACTGGGTTCATCACTACTTTATAGGATTCAGTAGTACTTCATAGTGTCCAGAATACTCCATAAGTAAAAAAAGCAAAAAGCGCCGTCACGCCAAGTGGCGTATAGGGAATATCGTGTTAGTGACCATAATTTTTATAGACCATCGGCACATGAACTTTGGGGTAATGTGGTCGGTATTGCTCCCGTACCGCTTTACTTTCCCAGAAAAAAATCGGTACCAATTTAAGGCTGGGTGAACCCGGTAGCCGTTGATCAGGACCGAAGCCAATCTTTTTGTCCTTTGTAGTCCAGTTCACTAACCACTGAGCTATCGCGGCTCCCAGTACTACTTCATACCGTTCAGTATTACTTCATAGGGTTGAGTACTAGAGGTCTATTTACGTTTGGATTATACTTTTATCATTTGGAGGCTTCCGAGCTTCAACAGCTTTTGTAAATCAAAAGTTCTGGTCATTCGCTGTGAAATAGAAGTGCTGATAAGCTCGCTTCGAGTATGATCTCACTAAGGGCTTTAGAAGCTTGTCAACAGAGACATCTTTACATATTTGTAACATTTTTATTTTCATAAACATTTATTTTTAATTAACTACCACTTTTCAATTGATTACTTATTGACTGGTTGGATAGGGAAGCAGTCCTGAACAAATGCTTACTGAAAACTGATGCATTGGACTGTGAGGCGCAAGCTTAGTGCAACGTCTTCTGATAATGAGAGTATGATCATAACTTATTGATTTATATCAATCAACCAATCAACCTTTAGGCCCCCCTCTTTTTTTTTTTTTTTTTTTTTTTTTTTTTTTTTTTGGAGCGTTGGCCACGGACACGGTCTCCCCATCCATCCTTATACTTGGACATTTTTTTTCCAGTCTTGTACAATGTTCTTGCGGTTTTAAGTGACTTCTCTTCCCCATGTATTCTTATCCCTCCCTGGCTTTCACTTTCCCTGTGGGTTCCGTGACAGTACCTGTTTTGCTATCAGGTTCCATAACCATGTGTCTAATCTATTTCCATTTTCTGTTCCTAGTAGTTGCTCGAGTGACCCTTGTTGTGTTCTTCCCAGACATCTTCATTTCTGATATTGCCTTCCCGTCTTCTGCTTCCGAGCACACGAAGCAATTAATAAGTTTGAAGAAAGCATCCGTCAGCTCAGGGTTGGTGATATCACCACTCACTTTATCCCGATATGGTCGCGGTGATAGCCACACGCGTTTTCTCAGTTCATAAAATGTTGGGTATGATTGTTGGAGATGTTCAGCAGGACCGTCTGATATTCAGATATTGACTAACATACTTCTTACATATCTCACAATTTAGCTGATGACTTACATATCTCCCAACTTAGCTGCTGACTTACATATCTCCCAACTTAGCTGATGACTTACATATCTACCAACTTAGCTACTGACTTACATATCTCACAATTTAGCTGATGACTTACATATCTCCCAACTTAGCTACTGACTTACATATCTCCCAACTTAGCTGATGACTTACGTATCTCCCAACTTTGCTGATGACTTACATATCTCCCAACTTAGCTGATAACTTACATATCTCCCAACTTAGCTGATGACTTACATATCTCCCAACTTAGCTACTGACTTACATATCTCCCAACTTAGCTGATGACATACATATCTCCCAACTTAGCTGATAACTTACATATCTCCCAACTTAGCTGATGACTTACATATCTCCCAACTTAGCTACTGACTTACATATCTCCCAACTTAGCTGATAACTTACATATCTCCCAACTTAGCTGATAACTTACATATCTCCCAACTTAGCTGATAACTTACATATCTCCCAACTTAGCTGATAACTTACATATCTCCTAACTAAGCTACTGACTTACATATCTCCGAACTTGGCTGATGACTTACATATCTCCTAACTAAGCTACTGACTTACATATCTCCCAACTTAGCTGATGACTTACATATCTCCTAACTAAGCTACTGACTTACGTATCTCCCAACTTAGCTGATGATTTACATATCTCCTAACTAAGCTACTGACTTACATATCTCCCAACTTAGCTATAGACTTACATATCTCTCAAAGCTACTAACTTACATATCTCCCAACTTAGCTGATAACTTACATATCTTCCAACTTAGCTGATGACTTACATATCTCCTAACTAATCTACTGACTTACATATCTCCCAACTTAGCTATTGACTTACATATCTCTCAAAGCTACTAACTTACATATCTCCCAGCTTAGCTGATAACTTACATATCTCCCAACTTAGCTGATGACTTACATATCTCCTAACTAAGCTACTGACTTACATATCTCCCAACTTAGCTATTGACTTACATATCTCTCAAAGCTACTAACTTATATATCTCCTAACGTAGTTAAAAACTTATATATCTCCCAAAGCTAACTTATATATCTCCCAAAGCTACTAACTTATATATCTTCCAACTGAACTGCTGACTTATATATCTCCCAAAGCTAATAACTTATATATCTCCCAACTTAGCTGCTGACTTACAAATCTCCCAAAGCTACTAACATATATATCTCCCAACTTAGCTGCTGACTTACATATCTCCCAAAGCTCCAAACTTATATGTCTCCCAACTTAGCTACTAACTTACATATCTCCCAAAGCTCCTAACTTATATATCACCCAAAGCTTCTAACTTGCATATCTCCCAAAGCTCCTAACTTATATGTCTCCCAACTTAGCTGCTGACTTACATATCTCCCAAAGCTCCTAACTTATATATCTCCAAAGCTACTAATTTATATATCTCCCAACTTAGCTACTGACCTACATATCTTCCAAAGCTACTAACTTATATATCTCCCAACTTAGCTACTAACTTATATATATCTCCCAGCATAGCTACTAAGTTACATATCTTCCAATTTAGTTACTAACTTACATATCTCCCAACTTAGCTACTAACTTACATATCTCCCAACGTAGCTACTAAGTTACACATCTCACAACTTAGCTACTAACTTACATATCTCCCAACTTAGCTGCTAGATTACATATCTCCCAACTTAGCTACTAAATTACATATCTCCCAACTTAGCTACTAGCTTACATATCTCCCAACTTAGCTACTAACTTACATATCTCCCAACTTAGCTACTAAGTTACACATCTCCCAACTTAGCTACTACCTTACACATCTCCCAACTTAGCTACTAACTTACATATCTCCCAACTTAGCTACTAGCTTACACATCTCCCAACTTAGCTACTAACTTACATATCTCCCAACTTAACTGCTAGATTACATATCTCCCAACTTAGCTACTAAGTTACACATATCCCAACTTAGCTACTAGCTTACACATCTCCTAACTTAGCTACTAACTTACATATCTCCCAACTTAGCTACTAGCTTACACATCTCCCAACTTAGCTACTTACTTACATATCTCCCAACTTAGCTACTAGCTTACACATCTCCCAACTTAGCTACTAGATTACATATCTCCCAACTTAGCTACTAACTTACATATCTCCCAACTTAGCTACTAACTTACATATCTTCCAACTTAGCTGCTAGATTACATATCTCCCAACTTAGCTACTAAGTTACACATCTCCCAACTTAGCTACTAAGTTACACATCTCCCAACTTAGCTACTAACTTACATATCTCCCAACTTAGCTACTAAGTTACATATCTCCCAACTTAGCTAACTTAGATATCTCCCAACTTAGCTACTAAGTTACATATCTCCCAACTTAGCTACTAAGTTACATATCTCCCAACTTAGCTAACTTACATATCTCCCAACTTAGCTAACTTACATATCTCCCAACTTAGCTAACTTACATATCTCCCAACTTAGCTAACTTATATATCTCCCAACTTAGCTAACTTACATATCTCCCAACTTAGCTACTAAGTTACATATCTCCCAACTTAGCTAACTTACATATCTCCCAACTTAGCTACTAAGTTACATATCTCCCAACTTAGCTACTAAGTTACATATCTCCCAACTTAGCTAACTTACATATCTCCCAACTTAGCTACTAAGTTACATATCTCCCAACTTAGCTACTAAGTTACATATCTCCCAACTTAGCTAACTTACATATCTCCCAACTTAGCTACTAAGTTACATATCTCCCAACTTAGCTACTAAGTTACATATCTCCCAACTTAGCTAACTTACATATCTCCCAACTTAGCTACTAACTTACATATCTCCCAACTTAGCTACTAAGTTACATATCTCCCAACTTAGCTACTAAGTTACATATCTCCCAACTTAGCTAACTTACATATCTCCCAACTTAGCTAACTTACATATCTCCCAACTTAGCTAACTTACATATCTCCCAACTTAGCTAACTTACATATCTCCCAACTTAGCTAACTTACATATCTCCCAACTTAGCTACTAAGTTATATATCTCCCAACTTAGCTAACTTACATATCTCCCAACTTAGCTAACTTACATATCTCCCAACTTAGCTACTAAGTTACATATCTCCCAACTTAGCTAACTTACATATCTCCCAACTTAGCTACTAAGTTACATATCTCCCAACTTAGCTACTAAGTTACATATCTCCCAACTTAGCTAACTTACATATCTCCCAACTTAGCTACTAAGTTACATATCTCCCAACTTAGCTACTAAGTTACATATCTCCCAACTTAGCTAACTTACATATCTCCCAACTTAGCTAACTTACATATCTCCCAACTTAGCTAACTTACATATCTCCCAACTTAGCTAACTTACATATCTCCCAACTTAGCTAACTTACATATCTCCCAACTTAGCTAACTTACATATCTCCCAACTTAGCTAACTTACATATCTCCCAACTTAGCTACTAAGTTATATATCTCCCAACTTAGCTACTAACTTACATATCTCCCAACTTAGCTACTAAGTTACATATCTCCCAACTTAGCTACTAAGTTACATATCTCCCAACTTAGCTAACTTACATATCTCCCAACTTAGCTAACTTACATATCTCCCAACTTAGCTAACTTACATATCTCCCAACTTAGCTACTAAGTTACATATCTCCCAACTTAGCTAACTTACATATCTCCCAACTTAGCTACTAACTTACATATCTCCCAACTTAGCTACTAAGTTACATATCTCCCAACTTAGCTACTAACTTACATATTTCCCAACTTAGCTACTAACTTACATATCTTCCAACTTAGCTGCTAGATTACATATCTCCCAACTTAGCTACTAAGTTACACATCTGCCAACTTAGCTACTAACTTACATATCTCCCAACTTAGCTACTAAGTTACATATCTCCCAACTTAGCTAACTTACATATCCTTCTATTTCTTTGCTCACCTTCCAACATACTTAACTACACATAATATGTCATATTTAATAATTAAATAGAAATGTGAATTTGTAGAAGAATAGGAAGATTTGGATGGAAAGAAAAGAAAATAAATAATGAAGTCTTAAAACAACTAATAAATGAAAAGATAACACTAAAACACGATTCAACCAAGACAAATGAAATGGTTTGGACATGTTAAAAGTCACATCAACCTACTAAAAGTAATCTTGGAAGGGAAAATCCAAGAAAAAAGAGTTAGAGACAGACCAAGACTAGCATAGACGAGTAACATCAAAAGATGGATAAGTCAACCTATGACAACCTGCACCATCAAAGCCAGAGACAGAACGGAATGGCGCGCCACGGTAGCCAAACTTCGATGCGGAGATGACACACAATAATGATTAATATTACTAACATATTTACATTTCTTACTTATCTTTTATCTTATTTACCCAATCACTTGACAACCTGTCCACCTATTTACTTACATACACTAATTTAACTTTACTTCCTCTAGCCTGAGATGTATTAGATTAACTATGCCAGGGAATAAGCCAAATTCCTGACTAAACTGTTCTTTCTGGATTATTTCCAACTCAGGCCTAGATAAGCCAAAAAAGCTCTCCCTGCACGTGGGCGTTTCTGAGTGACGTTTTTATATTTAAAATGTTTATGTAATAATTACTCTAAACCTATATAGTCTAAAGTAGTTTGAAATAAATTCTGATCATAGCATTAGCAAATAAAGAATTATAGAAAACGAAATTGTGTGTGTTAGTGAGTTTCTCTGCAACTAAAATGCTGATATGTTTTTGATACAGACGTTCGTGCTGAAGTCGGATATGTTGGGTCGAAAGGCGCAAATATCACAATTAAACTTTAAACCAGAACACAACGCAAACACGCCAACTTAACGTCCTTTAAAGGGCGGATGATGAAGAGGTGTGACCCTTAGTCATCGGGTGAACGCAAACGAACGAACGATAAAAGGTTTCTCTCCCTCTACCTCAACCACCCCCCCCCCCTTTTACACATACACACAGACGAGAAAGAGTCGACATTTGATTTCGTTATCAATTTCTTTGGCATAAATAATTACAATGTTTAGAGTTTTGCATCTTCCAATTCAGCACATTTGTTTTCAACAGTATTGGCAACACTCAATATTATTATTACTTTTTTTTTTTTGGGGGGGGGATGGGGAGATGGGTAGTTTAGATGTATGACGTCGGCCCCAGGACACGAAGGACCCGAGTTCGAAGCCGACTAGAAGCGGCGGTGATGTTTTTTTTTTTTCAAAAAGTAGGAAAAAATTAGTCCGTTGATTTCTTGTTATGACGTTACCCTCCCCTGAAATCTAAGGTAGTGAGATCCGATGTCTGGCGCTCTCGGAGATCGGCAATAAAGCAAGAGGTCTCGTGTGCGCTCGCGCACGTTAAATATCTCTTGGCAGTTAAAATTGGGAAAAGAATAGCCGATATGGCCGCATTAAGAGCAACAATATCAACAGAAACCTGGCCACACTGTAGATCCCAGGCCGTGTGTTACGGAGTTCGTTACGTGCGTCAGCATTCTCTTCGGATTTCCTCTAGGGGGATATCAGAGCACCTATGGATGCGTCCGGTGTCCAGTGATGATGATCCCCACAACAAATAAACGATAATGGTTTCACTTGACCTCATTGCACCCAAATCTATTTTAAATTATTGTTTTTTTAAATTATTATTCTTGCGTAAAGATGCACATTTACAGAATTCATAAAATCGTCAACAACTTTAGGAAAACATCGTTTTTGCGGAGCAGAAACTCAAAACTTATCATGTAGTGTTGCCCAATGTGCTTGTCTCACTCAATTACTTGGTTTTGAATCTGTGTTGAACGACAAGAACTATTTTTCCAGTGTCTCTTCTTTTCCTTTTTTGTAGCCTTACATGTAAAGCGGATGGATGCAGGGGCGGTAATCTCAAGGAGAGTGAAGTGATTAGTCCAGTTGTTCTCGAACTCTCCTTTACCGATGACCCCCATTAAATACGTTTTGTAGTCGCGGACCTCCAGAATTTATTTTCTTGTGTACTTTAATTCATTAATTCATTCTCTCTTTTCATTTACATGCAATATATAAATCTAATCTTTAACGTGAACTCACTGTGACGTCACTGCGGACACCTGTGGTGCCCCGAACCACAGTTGAGAATCGCTGGACAATTTCTTATGGGGGGACGAGATAGGGGGAGGGCGAACGTTAATATACGGGTTTTGTGTTGAATATGAGCACATAAACGAAGAATTGTACGTTGAAATTTGATAACAAATGGCTGTATGCCATTGTTTTGTCGAGAAGGACAGCATAATTCCTACTTTAATTTAGAAAGAAATCTGACAGTAATCAACTTTGTAAATGTCTCTCCACTACTTTCGATCTCGACAGTTATATATATATTTTTTGTTGACCTTCTGCAAAGCCACTCTTTTAAGCTGTCTGGTATCCTTTCTCTTTGCTCCCCTCTATCTCTTTGTCCCTCAATTTTCCCAGTTGTCACAATATATTCCAGCTGTTCCCTTCTCGTTACATGGCCACAAAATGATTGTTTCTTCCTAATATTGAAAATTAGCTCTCTTTTTGCTTTGGCCGGTTTCAGAACATTTTCACTACTCTTCTTAGCTGTCCATGGTATTCTCAACATTCTTCTGTAAAACAACATTTCTACAAATTTCACTAATTTTCGTGTCTATGATTCACATCCATATGTTAATACTGGTTCTACTGGATAACTATAGGATGAAAAACAGAAAAATGAAAGAAAAATATACCGAAAATTTTAGATGGAAAAATAAATTGTTTAGAAACAAATATACAAAAGTAATAATGTACTATCATCATCAAGTACCGGGTCTACTGGCGTAGGTGATCATGTCTCTCCACAACTTTCGATCTCGACAGCTATTTATAATTTCTGTTGTTGACCTTCTGCCAAGCCATTCTCTTAAGCTGTCTGATATCTTTTCTCTTTGCTTCCCTCTATCTCTTCGTCTTTCAATTTTCCCAGTTGTTACAATAGATTCCAGTTGTTCTCATCTCATTACATGACCAAAAAATGATGATTGTTTCTTCCTAATATTGGAAATTAGCGCTCTTTTTGCTTTGACTTCTTTCAGAGCACTTTCATTACTCTTCTTAGCTGTCCATGGTACTCTCAACATTCTTCTGTAAAACCACATTTCTACAGACTCCAGTGATTTTCTTGTCTGTTGACCTTATGTCCATGATTCACATCCATATGTTAAGACTGGCTCTACATAACATTTAAGAAGTCTTTTCTTGTTTCTATTGTCAAAAATGGATTGCATAGTATCTTCCTCATATTTTGGAAAGCTGCTTTTGCCTGAGCCATTCTGCATCTTACTTCTTTTGTACATCTTCCATCTAAGGTTAATTAAGTTCCCAAATATTTAAATTCATTTACCTGTTTTAATATTGTTCCACTTGCCATTATTTTTAACTGAGGTAATGTTTTTTTCTTTGTTGTTACCATTACTTCTGTCTTTTTGCTATTAAGACTGGGTCCTTTATTTTTGCTTTCTTTCACTATAATGTCCAACATTTCTTGTAACTAATTTTCACTCTTAGCGATTAAGACTGTATCATCAGCATACCTTAGATTATTTATATTAGGACCTCCAATTGTTATTCCAAGCATGCCCCTTATGGATCTTAAAATAATCTCACTAAACATATTAAACAAATCTGGGGACATCTCACAACCTTTTCAAACACCCTGTTATATTTGTTGAAACATTCCCAACTGGTTTCCAGTTCGTATGGCCGCTGTTTGTTGCCAGTAATAATGTACTATATGACACATGAAATAATTAGACAAACAAGATGAAGCCTCATATTTAAGGATATAGGAGTCTATGTCTAGACAGCCAGGGAAGCATTATTTAGATGAAGGATAAGTTCAGGAAGTTGTTTATGGATAAGATCATTTGGTCGTTTGGCAAAGGGTGAGAGATCTCATTTGTTTTAATGTATGAGATAAAACTGATATGCTTTATTTGTGTAAAGAACATCTATTCTTTTGTTAACGGCAATGCTTTTAATGTTGCCGGTAAGAGTGTTTGTGATGATTTGAAGATGATGTTACTTTAATAAGCCGTGAAAAAGTTGAGTAATCTGTTGTAGAGATTATGTGTTGAATAATCTGTTGGAGACGTGACATGTTGAATAATCCGTTGAAGACGTTATGTGGTGAACAATCTGTTGAAGAAATTTTGTTTTGAATAATCTGTCGAATAAGTTATGTGTTGAGTAATCTGTTGAATAAGTTATGTGTTGAGTAATATGTCGAATAAGTTATGTGTTGAGTAATCTGTCGAATAAGTTATGTGTTGAGTAATCTGTCGAAGAAGTTATGTGTTGACTAATCTGTCGATCAGTTTCTATATTGAGTAATCTATCGAAGAAGTTATGTGTTGAGTAATCTGTCGATGAGTTTCTATATTGAGTAATCTGTCAAAGAAGTTATGTGTTGAGTAATCGTTCTATTAAGTTATGTGTTGAGTAATCTGTCGAAGAAGTTATGTGTTAAGTAATCTGTCGTTGAGTTTCTATATTGAGTAATCTGTCAAAGAAGTTATGTGTTTAGTAATCTGTCGATGAGTTTCTATATTGAGTAATCTGTCAAAGAAGTTATGTGTTTAGTAATCTGTCGATGAGTTTCTATATTGAGTAATCTGTCAAAGAAGTTATGTGTTGAGTAATCTGTCGATGAGTTTCTATATTGAGTAATCTGTCAAAGAAGTTATGTGTTTAGTAATCTGTCGATGAGTTTCTATATTGAGTAATCTGTCAAAGAAGTTATGTGTTTAGTAATCTGTCGATGAGTTTCTATATTGAGTAATCTGTCAAAGAAGTTATGTGTTGAGTAATCTGTCGATGAGTTTACATATTGAGGAATCAAAGAACCTTTCTCTCTTGGAAACTGAAAAGAGTAGACCAAAAGTGGCCGCTGCCCAGGTAAAATTGATAGGCAAACTATTCTCCCCAAAAACGTCAAAAATCTCGACGAGGAAAATAAATCTCCCCAAAAACATTTTAAAAATCTCGACGATGAAAACAAATCTCCCCAAAAACGTCAAAAATCTCGATGATGGAAACAAATCTCCCCAAAAACGTCAAAAATCTCAACGATGGAAACAAATCTCCCCAAAAACGTCAAGAAATCTCGACGATGAAAACAAATCTCCCCAACAACGTAAAAAAAATCTCGACGATGAAAACAAATCTCCCCAAAAACGTCAAAAATCTCGACGAGGAAAACAAATCTCCACAAAAACGTCAAAAATCTCGACGATGAAAAAAATGAGAATACCTCAGAAGTGGGAGAATATCTGCCTGTATGCCGAGAGACACTTAAGCACATGGCTGCAGGTGTGAACATTAGGAAAAGGTGATATCCACACAAAATTGAGTCCCCATAAACTTCACTCTAGATATAAAGCTGGCACACGCCACACACATATGTATGTTTACAGTTTCGGTTTATATGTGTTGTCTATGTCCCAATCAAAGAGTTTTTTGGCCACAGCATCGTGGAACCGTTTGATCTCGACTTTTATCTTTGCAAAATTCTAACTATCTATCATCTTTTTAAATCTATTTTCTGGATCTGTTCAAGAGATAAGTTTGTTGTTGAGTAAAGTATCATAAGAATTCTCTGTGATGAAGATTTCTGTTGAGTAAAGTATCATAAGAATTCTCTGTGATGGAGATTTCTGTTGAGTAAGGTATCATAAGAATTCTTTGTAATGGAGATTTATATTGAGTAAGGTATCATAAGAATTCTCTGTGATGAAGATTTCTGTTGAGTAAAGTATCATAAGAATTCTCTGTGATGGAGATTTCTGTTGAGTAAAGTATCTTAAGAATTCTCTGTGATGGAGATTTCTGTTGAGTAAGGTATCGTAAGACTTCTCTGTGATAGAGATTTCTGTTGAGTAAGGTATCGTAAGAATTCTCTGTGATGGAGATTTCTGTTGAGTAAGGTATCGTAAGAATTCTCTGTGATGGAGATTTCTGTTGAGTAAGGTATCGTAAGAATTCTCTGTGATGGAGATTTCTGTTGAGTAAGGTATCGTAAGAATTCTCTTTGATGGAGATTTCTGTTGAGTAAAATATCGTAATAATTCTCTGTTATGGAAATTTTTTGAGTAAGGTATCGTAAGAATTCTCTGTGATGGAGATTTCTGTTGAGTAAGGTATCGTAAGAATTCTCTGTGATAGAGATTTCTGTTGAGTAAGGTATCGTAAGAATTCTCTGTGATGGAGATTTCTGTTGAGTAAGGTATCGTAAGAATTCTCTGTGATGGAGATTTCTGTTGAGTAAGGTATCGTAAGAATTCTCTGTGATGGAGATTTCTGTTGAGTAAGGTATCGTAAGAATTCTCTGTGATGGAGATTTCTGTTGAGTAAAATATCGTAATAATTCTCTGTTATGGAAATTTTTATTGAGTAAGGTATCGTAAGAATTCTCTGTGATGGAGATTTCTGTTGAGTAAGGTATCGTAAGAATTCTCTGTGATGGAGATTTCTGTTGAGTAAGGCCTCGTAAGAATTCTCTGTTATGGACATTTCTGTTGAGTAATCCATTCGTTAAATAAATGTGTAAAAATCGTCTGAAATCTAAAACAAAACGAAAAAATTGTCGTAACATCAAAATTTTAAAATTCTGTTACCTGCGTCCCAGAATAGGTTGTAACTCAACACCAGTTACCATCATCATTAAGACCTGTTGATTCACTTTGCCTTTACTTGAATACCTCGGACGAACGATCTTGTACATTGCAAATCGACCTACCCTTACAAAGGAGGATGAGAACTAGAAGCAGTATCACCCAACACTTGATGATCCAAACACACACACACGCATGCGCGCGCGCACACACACACCATGAAAAAGTAATTATTTGATCTTTAAAACAAAACACACAAAAATGTTACTGCCAAGGTAGATAACTTCATCAGATTTTGCATCTCCCTAAAAAATGTGCAAGCAAGAGTTTCCTCCTTCCTGACCGACCTTAACCTCAAATAGTTCAGCCTTTCAAGGTTGTCATGGAAACTCCCCGCCATCTTGATTGCGCAATAACTCAACCGGGACGTTATCACGGCAGAAATCTGTGGGATACGAGAGTAACGAACGAGCCAAAAATTGAGGCATTGCTTAGTGACTAATGTCTTAGGACAACGTTTCATTAATAAAAAAAACAGTACATTTGGTATCAGAATTTGTTGACCCATATATATATATATACAGGGTGTTTCTAAAGTCCCTGTGCAGTGAAACAAAATATCATGACGTAAATTTCATCAATCGGTGACGTATTTTCAAAACTATTTCAAATCACTGCACAGGGACTTTAGAAACACCCTATATACATATATATATAACATTTGTAATTAATTTATACCACACACTCACGCACACATGCATGTACACACACACACGCACACATGCGCGCGCACACACACACAACGCTATTGCTGTTTCATAATTTTGCAGACAACCCTAGCTTTCAATCAACTTTAAAACATTTATTTCTAGACTGTTAACAACCTAAACGTTTACATGTGCGCGTTCCGTGGCGTTTCGGCTGAAAAGAAAAACTATAACTCTACAATTGCTTTTATGCACGAATAGATTATTTGTGACAGTAAACGAGTTGCAAGTAACAGTACTGAAGCTACAAGAGTAGACTGATTACTTCTGAAATGGATGAGCTATAAGTAGCTACAAGGGTAGTAGATGACCTGTAACAGCTGATGAACTATTCAACAATTGCAACGGTTTTCATTCTTCGGAACTGTTTTCGGATGTTTGTTTCCGTTGATGAGAATTGACGTTTCAAGCCGGGCCTCACGGCGGAGACCAGGGGTGGTTGCCGCAGAGAAAAATCACAAATAAAAATTCCAACCAGTGCAGCCGGGATTTGAACCCACAACCTCTGTCTCGAGGCCGGCGTCTTGCCTCGAGACCAACCAGTCCCCCCGTTGATAAATTATAACAATTAATAACTGGAGGCCCACCAACAGAGCTGGAAACTGCCGCCATCATCTGAAAGCTGAAATTTGCGTCAGGATTGGTGAAGCATTAATATCTAGATCACACTCCATCTCTTCGTGGTACGCCCAACAACAGAGTCTCCATTTAATCTGGCCAATTGAGTAGGGATGTGATGGAGAGGAAGGCAGCCCGGTACTAAAACACTCGATACTGAATACGGGTGTATTGGGGCGAAAGGTGCTAGTCTGGCTGTGTAACAGAATAGGTGAATTAAAGCATGGGTCAGGTAACTCAGCCGATGAGGGAGGAGGGTGGCAAGAGTAGGTACGGAATAGTAGTCGGACATAACAGGTCTCTAGTGATTATCCCGTGTGTTACTGGGGCCTCATTATGAGATGGATGAAATTTTTTCTAGAAGTTATTGTAAAAATATGAGTCAACACATGGCTTGACCCGTCAGGTAAATAGGTTGACAAACATCTTCCAGGACAGGTCAAAGTCATGAAATAAACATCATTATTTTGAAACTCAGGAGAGGTCAAGCTGACCAGAGTGTACTTTGGAGTCACAACAAACAAGCCTGTTTGGATCATCCTAAAACGTAAGAGTTCATTGAAAGTACCAATATGTTGGCTGTTCCGATAGTTTAGAGGCAAAAGTCACAAAGGTCAACTTCTGATTGGTCAGAGGTTGTTGCAAGTTATCATCTCGCGACAACTTTGCGACAATCACCTGGATGCACGTATTCCACGCTCAGATTTATGTATATGAGATCTCAGTATTTAGCCTTCAACACAAGTTTTCAGCAGTTAGGAGGAATTACAGAGCTAGTCACGAGAACTGCCACAAGTAGTCAGCCAGACAGTTAGTAGTTTTCAGTTTTAGGCAGTTAGGACAGACAAGGAAGTCAGTTAGACACAGGAGTCAGAAGAGTTAGTAAGTCAGGCAGTAGTAAGAAATAGTAAATCGAGTTAATCAAGAATCATAAATGTGGACAAGTCAAGCTTAGAGTAGAGAACATAGGAAGAGATAGCAGTGACTTAGGAAATTAGTTGAGCGGTAGACATAACAAGTGAATTAGAAAATATAGAACATTTAGTTGTGAAAGTATTGTTAAGAGTGTTTCAAAGTTGTGCTTCAGAGAACAAAGTAATAAGTAAGTTGTGAAAGAGATTAATTTGTGCAATATGCACTTATAAACATTCCATAACCACCGGTGTTAACCTCTTGGTGTTTACCGCAAATAGCAACACAACGCACTTACGTCCACAAAACGTTCTTTTAAGGGCAGATGATGAATAGGGGCAGATTGAAACGGGATCGGTGAAACAGAACTATCCCAGAGTTCAACCTTTCTTTTGGCCATCGGGTGGAGGTAAGAAGTAGAAGATAACAATTGATCATCATCATGTGCCATACCGGTTGGCGTAGGCGATCATGCCCTTCCACAATCTTCTATCTACAGTGCATCGTACCAATTCTGTTGTTGACTGTTTTCCATGCCATGACACCAAGCTATCCAGTATTTTCTCTCTTTGTCGTCCGCGATCTCTCTTTCCTTTTATTTTGCCAGTTGTAACCAAGTATTCCAACTTTCCTCTTCTCATGATGTTCCCAAAAAATGTTGATTGCTTCTTTCTGATGTTTTTAAGAGCTTCCTTTTTGTGTTGGCCTTTTTGAGAATTTCTTCACTGGTCTTTTTAGCTGTCCAGGGAACTTTCAACATTCTTCTGTGAAATTCCATCTCTGTGGCCTCTAATCGTCTTTTCATTTGTTTGTCTACTGTCCATGATTCGCTTCCATAGGTCAGAACTGGTTCTATATAGCACCGATGATCACCGATGACTCTTTCTCATTTCTATTGACATAGATTTGTTGCATAAGATATTTTTCATTTTCTGAAATGCTATTTTGACCTGAGCTGTTCTGCTTTTTATTTCTGTGGTGCATCTCCCATCTGATGTTATTATTGTGCCCCAGTATTTGATACGTTGCACTTGTTTCAGATTTGTCTCATTTATTTTATGCTGCATGATGGTGATGATTGTTTCTTCGATATAACCATTACTTCTGTTTTCTTACTATTCAGACTGAGACCTTCTTGTTGCTTTCTTTTACTATTATGTCTATCATTTCTTGTAGTTCGTTCTCTGTCTCTGCTATTAAGACTGTGTTATCCGCATATCGCAAATTATTTATGTTGTGACCATTGACTTCAATTCCTTTTTTGTCTACTATTGATCTCATTATATATTCGCTGTAAAGTGAAAACAAATCCGGCGACAGAACACAGCCTTGTCTGACTCCTTGTTTTATATATTGGAATTGTCCTGTTTGGTTGTTAATTCGTATGGCTGCTGTTTGTTGCCAGTACATGTTTTTTTTATGATTCGCAGATCAATGCCAACAAATTTCTCCAGCATATTGATTATTTCCAAATGCTTTACTTTGTCAAATGCTTTCGTGTAGTCTATAAAGCACATATATCGATCTTTCTTTACCTCTATATATCTTTCTATCCCATACCGCTTTACTTTCCCATAAAAAAATCCGGTATCCATTTAAGGTTGGGTGAACCGTAGGCCGTCGGTTGCAATCGAGCCTTATCCCTTGTCCTTTGTAGTCCAGTTCACTAACCATTGAGCTATCGCGGCTCCCGATATAGAAGATGTACAAAACTAATAATGAGATTTTTGGGGCATGTTAGAAGACACAACAGCCTACTGAAAGTAATATTGGAAGGGAAAATACAAGGTAATAGAGGCAGAGGCAGACTAAGACTAACATGGACGAATAACATCAACAGATGGACAGGTCAGCCTATGATAATCTGCACCATCAAAGCAAGAGATAGAGTGGAATGACGTTCCATGGTAGCCAACCTTCGATGCGGAGACGGCACTCAATGATGATGATGACAAAACTAGTCGATAAACTAGGAGAAGTAAATACCCTGCAACTGTAGATGAGCTGCACCAATTTGGACATAAAAGTATATATAGAGGCAAATACAGACATTCATGAATGAATGCTTGCGCAAAATAAAAGGATGGAAATCAAGGATGGCACGACAAGATCATTAACATAGAATTATGGAAATGTACTAGTCAAATACCAGTGGATAAAGAGATACAGTGAAGACGACGGCGCTGGATAGGATACACTGCGGAAGCCAACTGAGAGTGTTACACGACATGTCCTTCTTTGTTTAGTCCTAAGTGGAAAAGACAAAGAGGAAGACCAAAATATTCTTGGAGAAGACCGGTGGAAGCAAGGATGAAGATGATGGGGAAGACATGGAATGATCTTAAACGAATGGCAAGAAACAGAACCACTTGGAAAGTGTTTGTTGAAGACATATGCTCCACAAGGAGCTGAAAGGTAGAAGAAGAAGGTAAATGACCTACAACAGTAAATGTACTACAGCAGTAGATAAAAGACTGCAGAAAATAAACCACAACATTACATATTAACATCAACAGATGCACTACAGGAGTAGACCAAATACAATAGAAAACAACAAACAACAGTATATATATCTGCAACAAAATATGTACATCAGTAGATGAACAGCAAATACCAAAAATCTTGAGAAAACAAAAGGACTGATGATGTACTGAAGTGCTCGAGGAACAGATGGACCTATAGAAGAAATAAAACAAATGAACCACAACTCACGGCACATGATGCTGCTTCGTACATTGTTATTTAAAAGTTGTCGACCTAAAACTATTCCACACCGTCACCGGAAAACCCAGTGAAGCGAAACAAACAATGTTAATAAAATGTTAACAGATACGGTAACAGACATACCTAGCGTCATTCAAGCTGTGTTTTGTCCAGGAATTACAACTTTTAGGGACTTGTTTAAACTTCAAGTTAAATTGAATTCAACTCAAAGAGGGACGTTTTTCAACAGTTAGACGAACTGATGGCGGAGCGATACCAATTTGCGAAGGTAAGTTTATGTAAAAATATTAATTTCAGAAAGTAAATACACCAGTTTGTTTATAATGAAATCTGTGAGATGTTTTTTTACTAGGCTTTTGTTTTGTCCTGTGTTGTAATTTACAGTGCGCATGTAATTTAACGTAATGTTTGTAACACAGTTTTATCATCTAGGACAGGTGTGTCGCACTGGCACTTGTTAACCCTCGTCTGTGCTGGATTTCTGTGAGCTGTTTTGTCTATCCATCTAACCTTTTGTCTTATTGTTTGAGGCCTGAAGCCAGGCGCTAGCCAGGTGTAAGCGTGTCATGAAGGCTGTCTAGGATCCACTCTACTAACACGATCTAATCTACTCTACATTCTTCTTCCTTCTTCTCCTTCGTCTTCTTCTTCTTCCTTTACTTATAAGCTATTTCAGTTGCACTATATTTTGCATCTTGTGGTCCAGAGATCCCTTGCATTCTAACGATGCCCAATAAGTTTCAATAATTTCTTTGATGCTATCTCATTAATCGTGTCATCTACCAATAATTTCTTTGATGCTATCTCATTAATCGTGCCATCTACCAATAATTTCTTTGATGCTATCTCATTAATCGTGCCATCTACCAATAATTTCTTTGATGCTATCTCATTAATCGTGCCATCTACCAATAATTTCTTTGATGTTATCTCATTAATCGTGCCATCTACCAATAATTTCTTTGATGCTATCTCATTAATCGTGTCATCTACCAATAATTTCTTTGATGCTATCTCATTAATCGTGCCATCTACCAATCATTTCTTGATGCTATCTCATTAATCGTGCCATCTACCAATAATTTCGTTGATGCTATCTCATTAATCGTGCCATCTACCAATAATTTCTTTGATGCTATCTCATTAATTGTGCCATCTACCAATAATTTCTTTGATGCTATCTCATTAATCGTGCCATCTACCAATAATTTCTTTGATGCTATCTCATTAATCGTGCCATCTACCAATAATTTCTTTGATGCTATCTCATTAATCGTGCCATCTACCAATAATTTCTTTGATGTTATCTCATTAATCGTGCCATCTACCAATAATTTCTTTGATGCTATCTCATTAATCGTGTCATCTACCACAATGAACAATCATGTAATCCTCATCTTTATGACACTATAAAATCACCGTGTTTGACATTAATATTAGAGGGCAAGTAATGAAACATTTTTCTTATTTAGTCTCAGACAACTATAACGAGAGTAGTCCTTCGCTGGACCCCACATGGCAAGAGAAGAAGAGGAAGATTGAGGGAGACCTGGCGATGTATTGTTGGTAAAGAAATGAGAAAAATATTATTGGTTTAGTGTTTGTGTTAGTCGTTGGATTATAGAACAACAGTCCAGAAGACCACCACCCCAGCAAGCGGGCAGCGTGGAACGATAAACTGGTTCACAAGTCTACACCTCCCCCCCCCCCCCTCCCCTGACCTACTGAGAGCCCTCCTGAATCTAGGCAACATCTCTCCCGACTAAAATGAACATCCGGTAACAACAAGATTAACTCTTTCAGTACGGAAGGTTTTTGGTTTTTATCAATAAGGCGGTGGAGATTTCAGAAACAAAATTGTTCATGTTTTTAAAATATTAATCTCCATGTTTATATTTATCTAACACTGAACATATTATATGTGAGTGTTTAGATAATTAAACGAGGAATTAGATTTCACCAATACCAGGATGATACAAGACATATAAAAAGAATATTGTATGATGATGGTTTTCACTAATCAAATTGAGAGTGACACACTGTGCGGCTAAACGTACATGACCGAAATCCACTTGGCTCATGACGCCTCGAAACGTACGGAAAGAGTTAAAGACTGGCAGGTTTAAGTGGTTTCTGGGAGTGCCAATGTTTAAATTTTTGATTGTAAATGATTGTAACCAACTTAAATGTCTAACAGGTGATGCATGTGGACTTTATATTTCTGGGAAGACAGAAATGAGCAGCTTACCTAAAGTATCAGTGACAAACTGCTGAGAATACGTCTTGTTTTAACAATTTCTGGACCTACTCCGTTTCTGGTGTTTCTCAACGTCACGGACAAACCAAGTGTTCAAGTCAATGCTGCCCTGTGGTGTCTTCTGCTTAGTTCTCCGTGCTTTCGCTGCTTCATCGTCTTTATATCCACCTACCTTTGATTCCAGTTGTTAATACTTCTTATCCGTCATCATTTGAAATGTAAAAATATGGGGGGGGGGGGGGGTGAGTTGCTCTTGAGGCAAGACGCCGGTCTCGTGACAGAGGTTGTGTGTTCAAATCCCGGTAGCACCAGCTGGGATGTTTTTGGTGTGATTTCTCTCCGTGGCAACCACCGCTGGTCTCAGCAGCGAGGCTCAGCAGCGGGGCTCAGCAGCGAGGCTCAGCAGCGAGGCTCAGCAGCGGGGCTCAGCAGCGAGGCTCAGCAGCGAGGCTCAGCTAGAAACAAACATTAGTAATCGACGAAAAAATATGGTTACCTCCGAATACGGAGTTATCTGCCTGCACGGCGAGACCCCTGTGCACATGGCTGCAAGAGAAAAATGGATGAACACACTAAAATACAGTCCCTAGTCTCTAGAGGCTTCGTCACAGGTGGAAGCTGGCGAACGAAAAAAATAGAGATTTGAAACGTAATAAACACCCATGAGACTGTCCTACATGCAAAAAAAAATTGATTTTACTGCTTCATCAAATGATTTAAATGTTAGTTTAATTTTTAAATTCTCACTTAAATTGCTCATCTGCAGTTTCCCCCTAATTTACTCACAATCTTTCTTTCATTTTTAACAACCAAAAATGTATAATCAATGAAAAACAATAACCACGACAGAAAGCGGCTAAATTTTGTTTTATTTTAGTATTAACATGCAAATTATCGTGCTATATACCGCATGTCTGCAACAAACAACCATATTTATGTACATCGTGAGCATACCTTGAATGTTTTAAAAAACATTTTCATTTTCGATGTCTGACGCAAGCTTTTGCAATAAATATTCATTACAACTCACGCAAATACCACGAATGCTTGAAACCAATATTTATTTTGGTTCGTGCAAATACAGCGAATACTTCAAATCATTTTCTATTTATTTGTCCCAATCAGAGTGGAATGTTGTGGGATATTCTTGATATTGCTGTCCCATGATTTCGTCGTGTTGAGGGGATACCTACCTGATTGGGCTGATACCGACCTCAGTGAAAACACGATTTGGTCGCAGCCAAAAACTACGCCAGGTGATCTGATGACAGGATATATCTGCTTTATAGAAACATAACCGACCTTTGGGGATGAAGATTAACAAAATCGTGAAGTGGATGGCACAGTCTGAGAGAGATATTAGATTAGTATCTTAAGTTTACACCAAAATCAAAGGGGAAGTGTATTAGCAAACTCGAGATAAGACACAATAGAATTTTCGCATATTCGAGAGAGAAAAAAAACCGCAAAAGAGTGCTTGTACCCTCCAGATAAGACCAGTTATCTGTGAGTCATGATTTGTCTTGGAAGGGCAGACGGAGAATAATGCTGTGGGGAAACATCTTAAAATCGGACAACGCTTTAACGTTTTATGAATGGTGATTGTGCAGCAGGTATCTTGGAGGTAGAATGAGATCAGGATGAAGGTTATGTGTCTCAGCGAGAGCTCGAATCATGGCCGAATAAAAACGAAGCTTGCACGTTCACTGCCTCCAGGATGAAAGTGGATGTTGAAGCAGTTGCTGCCACTCTGCGATGACCGTCTGTGATCCTCCTTAGCAAAGCTGTTATTGCGTCAGAAGATTATTCTTTTGGATTCAATACAACTTCATAGGGTTCAGTACTACTTCATAGGGTTCAGTACTACTTCATAGGGTTAAATACTACTTCATAGTGTTCAGTACTACTTCATAGGGTTCACTATTACTTAATATGGTTCAGTATTACTTCATAGGGTTCAATATTACTTCACAGGGTTCAGTACTACTTCATAGGGTTCAGCACTACTTCATAGGGTTCAGTACTACTTCATACGGTTAAATACTACTTCATAGTGTTCAGCACTACTTCATAGTGTTCAGTACTACTTCATAGGGTTCAGTACTACTTCATAGTGTTCAGCACTACTTCATAGGGTTCAGTACTACTTCATAGGGTTTAGCACTACTTCATAGGGTTCAGTACTACTTCACAGGGTTCAGTACTACTTCATAGGGTTCAGTACTACTTCATAGGGCTCAGTACCACTTCACAGGGTTCACTATTACTTAATATGGTTCAGTATTACTTCATAGGGTTCAATATTACTTCATAGGGTTCAGTGCTACTTCATAAGCGTCAATATTACTTCACTGGGTTCATCACTACTTTATAGGATTCAGTAGTACTTCATAGTGTCCAGAATACTCCATAAGTAAAAAAAGCAAAAAGCGCCGTCACGCCAAGTGGCGTATAGGGAATATCGTGTTAGTGACCATAATTTTTATAGACCATCGGCACATGAACTTGGGGTAATGTGGTCGGTATTGCTCCCGTACCGCTTTACTTTCCCAGAAAAAAATCGGTACCAATTTAAGGCTGGGTGAACCCGGTAGCCGTTGATCAGGACCGAAGCCAATCTTTTTGTCCTTTGTAGTCCAGTTCACTAACCACTGAGCTATCGCGGCTCCCAGTACTACTTCATACCGTTCAGTATTACTTCATAGGGTTGAGTACTAGAGGTCTATTACGTTTGGATTATACTTTTATCATTTGGAGGCTTCCGAGCTTCAACAGCTTTTGTAAATCAAAAGTTCTGGTCATTCGCTGTGAAATAGAAGTGCTGATAAGCTCGCTTCGAGTATGATCTCACTAAGGGCTTTAGAAGCTTGTCAACAGAGACATCTTTACATATTTGTAACATTTTTATTTTCATAAACATTTATTTTTAATTAACTACCACTTTTCAATTGATTACTTATTGACTGGTTGGATAGGGAAGCAGTCCTGAACAAATGCTTACTGAAAACTGATGCATTGGACTGTGAGGCGCAAGCTTAGTGCAACGTCTTCTGATAATGAGAGTATGATCATAACTTATTGATTTATATCAATCAACCAATCAACCTTTAGGCCCCCTCTTTTTTTTTTTTTTTTTTTTTTTTTTTTTTTTTTGGAGCGTTGGCCACGGACACGGTCTCCCCATCCATCCTTATACTTGGACATTTTTTTCCAGTCTTGTACAATGTTCTTGCGGTTTTAAGTGACTTCTCTTCCCCATGTATTCTTATCCCTCCCTGGCTTTCACTTTCCCTGTGGGTTCCGTGACAGTACCTGTTTTGCTATCAGGTTCCATAACCATGTGTCTAATCTATTTCCATTTTCTGTTCCTAGTAGTTGCTCGAGTGACCTTGTTGTGTTCTTCCCCAGACATCTTCATTTCTGATATTGCCTTCCCGTCTTCTGCTTCCGAGCACACGAAGCAATTAATAAGTTTGAAGAAAGCATCCGTCAGCTCAGGGTTGGTGATATCACCACTCACTTTATCCCGATATGGTCGCGGTGATAGCCACACGCGTTTTCTCAGTTCATAAAATGTTGGGTATGATTGTTGGAGATGTTCAGCAGGACCGTCTGATATTCAGATATTGACTAACATACTTCTTACATATCTCACAATTTAGCTGATGACTTACATATCTCCCAACTTAGCTGCTGACTTACATATCTCCCAACTTAGCTGATGACTTACATATCTACCAACTTAGCTACTGACTTACATATCTCACAATTTAGCTGATGACTTACATATCTCCCAACTTAGCTACTGACTTACATATCTCCCAACTTAGCTGATGACTTACGTATCTCCCAACTTTGCTGATGACTTACATATCTCCCAACTTAGCTGATAACTTACATATCTCCCAACTTAGCTGATGACTTACATATCTCCCAACTTAGCTACTGACTTACATATCTCCCAACTTAGCTGATGACATACATATCTCCCAACTTAGCTGATAACTTACATATCTCCCAACTTAGCTGATGACTTACATATCTCCCAACTTAGCTACTGACTTACATATCTCCCAACTTAGCTGATAACTTACATATCTCCCAACTTAGCTGATAACTTACATATCTCCCAACTTAGCTGATAACTTACATATCTCCCAACTTAGCTGATAACTTACATATCTCCTAACTAAGCTACTGACTTACATATCTCCGAACTTGGCTGATGACTTACATATCTCCTAACTAAGCTACTGACTTACATATCTCCCAACTTAGCTGATGACTTACATATCTCCTAACTAAGCTACTGACTTACGTATCTCCCAACTTAGCTGATGATTTACATATCTCCTAACTAAGCTACTGACTTACATATCTCCCAACTTAGCTATAGACTTACATATCTCTCAAAGCTACTAACTTACATATCTCCCAACTTAGCTGATAACTTACATATCTTCCAACTTAGCTGATGACTTACATATCTCCTAACTAATCTACTGACTTACATATCTCCCAACTTAGCTATTGACTTACATATCTCTCAAAGCTACTAACTTACATATCTCCCAGCTTAGCTGATAACTTACATATCTCCCAACTTAGCTGATGACTTACATATCTCCTAACTAAGCTACTGACTTACATATCTCCCAACTTAGCTATTGACTTACATATCTCTCAAAGCTACTAACTTATATATCTCCTAACGTAGTTAAAAACTTATATATCTCCCAAAGCTAACTTATATATCTCCCAAAGCTACTAACTTATATATCTTCCAACTGAACTGCTGACTTATATATCTCCCAAAGCTAATAACTTATATATCTCCCAACTTAGCTGCTGACTTACAAATCTCCCAAAGCTACTAACATATATATCTCCCAACTTAGCTGCTGACTTACATATCTCCCAAAGCTCCAAACTTATATGTCTCCCAACTTAGCTACTAACTTACATATCTCCCAAAGCTCCTAACTTATATATCACCCAAAGCTTCTAACTTGCATATCTCCCAAAGCTCCTAACTTATATGTCTCCCAACTTAGCTGCTGACTTACATATCTCCCAAAGCTCCTAACTTATATATCTCCCAAAGCTACTAATTTATATATCTCCCAACTTAGCTACTGACCTACATATCTTCCAAAGCTACTAACTTATATATCTCCCAACTTAGCTACTAACTTATATATATCTCCCAGCATAGCTACTAAGTTACATATCTTCCAATTTAGTTACTAACTTACATATCTCCCAACTTAGCTACTAACTTACATATCTCCCAACGTAGCTACTAAGTTACACATCTCACAACTTAGCTACTAACTTACATATCTCCCAACTTAGCTGCTAGATTACATATCTCCCAACTTAGCTACTAAATTACATATCTCCCAACTTAGCTACTAGCTTACATATCTCCCAACTTAGCTACTAACTTACATATCTCCCAACTTAGCTACTAAGTTACACATCTCCCAACTTAGCTACTACCTTACACATCTCCCAACTTAGCTACTAACTTACATATCTCCCAACTTAGCTACTAGCTTACACATCTCCCAACTTAGCTACTAACTTACATATCTCCCAACTTAACTGCTAGATTACATATCTCCCAACTTAGCTACTAAGTTACACATATCCCAACTTAGCTACTAGCTTACACATCTCCTAACTTAGCTACTAACTTACATATCTCCCAACTTAGCTACTAGCTTACACATCTCCCAACTTAGCTACTTACTTACATATCTCCCAACTTAGCTACTAGCTTACACATCTCCCAACTTAGCTACTAGATTACATATCTCCCAACTTAGCTACTAACTTACATATCTCCCAACTTAGCTACTAACTTACATATCTTCCAACTTAGCTGCTAGATTACATATCTCCCAACTTAGCTACTAAGTTACACATCTCCCAACTTAGCTACTAAGTTACACATCTCCCAACTTAGCTACTAACTTACATATCTCCCAACTTAGCTACTAAGTTACATATCTCCAACTTAGCTAACTTAGATATCTCCCAACTTAGCTACTAAGTTACATATCTCCCAACTTAGCTACTAAGTTACATATCTCCCAACTTAGCTAACTTACATATCTCCCAACTTAGCTAACTTACATATCTCCCAACTTAGCTAACTTATATATCTCCCAACTTAGCTAACTTACATATCTCCCAACTTAGCTACTAAGTTACATATCTCCCAACTTAGCTAACTTACATATCTCCCAACTTAGCTACTAAGTTACATATCTCCCAACTTAGCTACTAAGTTACATATCTCCCAACTTAGCTAACTTACATATCTCCCAACTTAGCTACTAAGTTACATATCTCCCAACTTAGCTACTAAGTTACATATCTCCCAACTTAGCTAACTTACATATCTCCCAACTTAGCTACTAAGTTACATATCTCCCAACTTAGCTACTAAGTTACATATCTCCCAACTTAGCTAACTTACATATCTCCCAACTTAGCTACTAACTTACATATCTCCCAACTTAGCTACTAAGTTACATATCTCCCAACTTAGCTACTAAGTTACATATCTCCCAACTTAGCTAACTTACATATCTCCCAACTTAGCTAACTTACATATCTCCCAACTTAGCTAACTTACATATCTCCCAACTTAGCTAACTTACATATCTCCCAACTTAGCTAACTTACATATCTCCCAACTTAGCTACTAAGTTATATATCTCCCAACTTAGCTAACTTACATATCTCCCAACTTAGCTAACTTACATATCTCCCAACTTAGCTACTAAGTTACATATCTCCCAACTTAGCTAACTTACATATCTCCCAACTTAGCTACTAAGTTACATATCTCCCAACTTAGCTACTAAGTTACATATCTCCCAACTTAGCTAACTTACATATCTCCCAACTTAGCTACTAAGTTACATATCTCCCAACTTAGCTACTAAGTTACATATCTCCCAACTTAGCTAACTTACATATCTCCCAACTTAGCTAACTTACATATCTCCCAACTTAGCTAACTTACATATCTCCCAACTTAGCTAACTTACATATCTCCCAACTTAGCTAACTTACATATCTCCCAACTTAGCTAACTTACATATCTCCCAACTTAGCTAACTTACATATCTCCCAACTTAGCTACTAAGTTATATATCTCCCAACTTAGCTACTAACTTACATATCTCCCAACTTAGCTACTAAGTTACATATCTCCCAACTTAGCTACTAAGTTACATATCTCCCAACTTAGCTAACTTACATATCTCCCAACTTAGCTAACTTACATATCTCCCAACTTAGCTAACTTACATATCTCCCAACTTAGCTACTAAGTTACATATCTCCCAACTTAGCTAACTTACATATCTCCCAACTTAGCTACAAACAATAAAAATCCCAACTGGTACTGAAGGGATTTGAACTCACGACCTCTCTGTTTTGAAACCGGCGTCTTGCCTCGAGACCAATCAGTCCCTCATTGTAGCGCTTATATATGTATAGTAATGTAATAATAATGTAGCTCTTTCCTATGACAACGGCTTTATATAGAAGATGAGAAGATGGACTGAAGTCATAAAACCGACATTCAAAGTAACATGATAGTTATTCTGTATACTCAAACAATGGCGGTCTTACTATACATTTGCTGTAGTTTTCTATGCAATGATTGTATTTAGCATTAGAGAATTAAAAACATCTTGTGCAACAGGTCTATGTCAAGAGAAGTGTGACACAGAGTTCATCGTTCCATCATATAGAGCCAATTGTGATCTAATGAAGTGAACAGTAGACAAACAAATGAAAAGACGATTTGAGGCCACAGAGATAGGATTTCTCAGAAGAATGTTGAAAGTTCTCTGGACAACTAAAACGACCAACAAGGACTTTCTCAAAGAGGCCAACACAAAAAGGGAGCTCATTAAAAAAAAAATCAGACAGAAACAATCATCCTTTTCTTGGATATATCACGAGAAGTTGGAATACGTGGCTTAAACTGGCAAATTACAGGGAAAGAAAGATTGCGGACGACAAAGAGAGAAGATACTGGATAGCTTTGTCTAATGGCATGAAAACAGTCAGCAAGGAAAACCTGGAGGTCGTTGGGGCACCACTGACAGACTTCGTCAACCTGGAGGTCGTTGGGGCATCACTGACAGACTTCGTCAACCTGGAGGTCGTTGGGGCACCACTGACAGACTTCGTCAACCTTCTTCATTTCTCACTATCTTCAGTCAATCTTTGGGACTGCAAAGTCGAGGTCTGCCAATTCTTTGATGTTATCTTCCCATCTCTTTCTCTGTTTACCCCTCCTTCACGCTCCTTCCACAGTTCCTTGCAGAATGGTTTTGCTAGATCAAGCAATCGAGGTACCTAACCATTTCATTTTTCGTTTCTTCACAACAGTCTTAGAGTCTACAGATAATCATGTACTGCGATTGATTGGTGTATCTTTTTGAGAACATTTTTTTAAATTTGTGATACGATCTACGTAAGAGATGCCAAAATGCCACGATTAGATTTCATCTCCATAGCTTGTTTTGTTTTCCTTCTGTAGCTCTGATGTATGGGTTAGCAAGCGTAAAGAAAAAAATGGATAAAACTAAGATGCGCACTAGTCTGCGTTTAGAGCCAAGAGTGATGTTCTTATCAGTGTGCACTCATCTCATTACGTAATATTAGAAACAAAAACAAAACGTCTGTAGGTCTGCCTGGAGTGCCACGATGTTGAGTCTTGCAATCTGTAATCAATCAAGAACACTCACTGAGGCAGGAAACACAACTAGACAGCGAGATATATTCAGACTGGAAGTTACACCGTAAACACATCGACGTCTTCGTCTAAATATTCTTACTAGCTCAAAGATGAATCAGAAAGAATGTGTTAGCTTTCATTTGTGAAACGTACGCACGGCTTCAAGTGCACAAGGATGAAAGTCGCTCCAAACACACATCAGCTCACTCACACAAGAACACACTTGTGTGCTCCAGGCGTATCGTGTGCCGACAATAATCTCGATACCATCTGACAATTTGTGTGTTTATTTAACAGGAAAGTGCGCATAAAAGCTCCAAAACGAGACTGTAAAATGAAGGGCATTCTTCGAAGTTAACTTGTGGATTGTTAAAATTAGATTGAAAAGTTACACCCTAAGCCCACCAAATCCTTCCATAAAGTAGAAACAATAAATCATTAGTTCAATGAGAGTTTTATTTTAAGCCACTTGCTTACGTAGAAGCGGGAGATGTACGTGTTAGGGGCAATAACGAAGTTTTTATCTGCCTTTTTTTTATTAAATAGATGTATTGTGTTGAGAAATAGGTAATTAAGGGTTAGCTCCCCTACGTTGCTATGCCATTGGGAGATATGGTGTTAGTGATCATATTTTTTCATGACAACGGCACTTTTTAAAGTGGCGTGATAGGTATCACGCCAGGCCGCCTTTACTTCCCAGGAAAAAAACAAAAAAAAACTGATACCCATATTTAGAGGCTGGGTGAATGAACTCCCGGGCCTTGTTGATCCTAAAATCAAATCCATCACTTCTGGACTTAACCAACATCTCTAAAACAGTTTGTGGAACGAAGCTAAGAACAAGAGAAGGGAAAAAGAACACCCCGTTGTGGAACGAAACAATCAGAGAATCAATTAAAGAAAAGAAGAAACTGTTTAAACATTGGAGGGAGAACAAGAACCAAGAAAAATATGAAAAATATTCTTTAGTTCGAAAAAGAGTTAAAATTTTGATCAAAGAAGCTAAGCAAAAGAATTGGACAGAATTCGGACAAAACATGAGCAGGGACTTCAAGACAGCCATAAGCGATTTCTACAAAGCAGTAAAAACCACAAGAGCGAGAAAAAAAAACCATGATCCTACTGAGCTGATAAATGACAAAGACGGACAGCCAATATCAAATAACCAATGTATGCAACAGAGATGGAAAGAATATTTTGAAGACCTGTTAAACATACCAACTACCAATAAGACAACAAAAACCAGGCTAGAACTCACAAATACTGAACCCAACATCATAAATGAGGAAATCGAAGACATAATCAAATATGCATCAAGAAACAAAGCACCGGGGATAGATAACATAACAATAGAAATAATAGCAGCAGCAGGAGAAACAGGAATGCAATGGCTGCACATAATATTTAATGCAGCATGGCACCAACAACAAGCCCCAGAAGACTGGCAACAGATAATCATCATACCAATATGGAAAAAGAAAGGTGGCAAAAGAGACTGCAATCAATATAGAGGTATATCTCTTCTCAGCCATGTAGGAAAGCTATACGCCAAAATCTTGGAAAAAAGGCTGAGACCAATAATAGAACTACAGTTAAGCGATTCTCAAATGGGGTTCCGAAAAAAAACAGAGGATGTACTGACACACTATTCACATTAAAACAGCTTGCAGAAAAAACGACAGAACGCAATCAAAACTTATACATAGCCTTCATTGACCAGGAACAAGCATTCGACAGAGTAATCAGAGAACAACTGTGGGAGATACTAACAACATACGGAGTAAGCCAACATCTAACCAACCTTATTAAAAGTCTCTACGTCAACAGCAGCTGCAGGGTCAGAACAGCAGCAGGCAACACAGACCACTTCGAAGTTAGATTTGGTGTAAGACAGGGGTGCGTACTATCCCCCCTACTGTTTATTACATACATGGACCAAATATGCAAGCTAGCCAACCCATCATAGACAGAGGAGATCAACACGCTTTTATTTGCAGACGATCAGGCACTAATACATGAAACAATAGAAGATCTACAAGAACACTTAAACAAACTCAACAGCTCAGGCACAAAAAACAACATGAAAATCAACACCAACAAAACAGAAGTCATGAATGTCGCCAAAAATAAACAGAACATCAACATAACTATAGAAGGCAGACAACTAAAACAAGTAGAGGAATTCAAATACCTAGGAAGTCTAATGACAAACGATAATTCCCAAACAGCAGAGATAGAATCAAGATGCAACAAAGCTTGTCAAATCATCGGACAGTTATCACCACTATTGTCCAACAAGGAAATAACTCTGGAGGCAAAACGAGCACTATTCAATACAATCTTCATCCCAACGTTGTGCTACCAATGCCAGACCTGGACCCTAGATGCAAGAACAAGAAGAAAATAACCTTTACAAAGATGAAATGTGTTAGACGAATGACAGGAAACAGTTTGAGAGATAAGATCAGAAATGAAGAACTGAGAAAAAAGCTAGGAATAGCCCCGCAATAGAATATATAAGGAAACAACAGATAAAATTGTTTGGCCACGTGACAAGGCAGAAAGAACGAAACACAACACAACGAGCCTTCAACAAATGTTGTGAGAACAGCAGACCCAAGGGTCGACCATGAAAAAGATGGGTCGATGGAATATTAGAAGCACTAGGAAACATAACAGCAGCAGAGGCGAACAGAAGAGCAAAAGACCGCAAATTATATCTCCTCTCGACGCTGAAAGGCAGATGAGGAAGGAAATAAGAAGAAGAAGAAGAACTCGGGCTCTTCTGACCGTGAAGCGAGCACATTAACCACTCAACCATCGACGCTGTTGAGAAATGAGAAACACTCAATTGATGTTGTTCAGGAATATCGGATTTGTAGGTTTAATAACATATTAGTTTATTAGAGATTTCCGATTTAGTACATGTTAGAACGTTGCACTATATTCTGCGCCAATGGCCCAGTGCATCCGATTTCTGCCAGCATTTTATTCAGGTTTGCTTTCCTTAGCCTTTGATTGTCCCCAATCTCCCTGCAAGGTAGCAGATTGTCTTTTCTGTAGGGGGATCCTGCCCTTAGATGGTCGGCCCTCCTTGGTTTACGTGCACCATCTGCTTGAGCTTTGTGCACAGTTGTCTCTCTCATAGGTGGTCTGGTCTTCGGAGCTCTGGAGCACCACCTTCCTGTTTGATAGAGGACAGACAGAGAAGAAAAGACAGAGAAGCATTGAACCCATGAAGTGGGGGTGGATTAGTTCAGACCAGAGCGTGTACCATTCGCCGGTGGGTTCTGTGTCTTCACTTAAAGGATCCTATCTACTCCTGGCTCCTTTGTGTGGTCCCTCACCAAGGACCTGTCCAGCTTGGGTGACCCTGCCAGGATCTATGCTCCTTAAACAGACAGCTGCCTTCATAAGAGAGCCCGGAGTCCTACTCCAATGAGCTATGATCACAGAAGAAGCAGACATTTGTTAGAGATGTCTTGTGATGATTGCATTTCTAAGATGAGAGTTATTGTCTGCTTTTTCTTGTTTGTTGTGTGTTTTACTTCCTCCAAAGTTCTTCAAGGTTTTTGTTATGCCCTTCCTAGCATCGTGGTAGACACGAAGTTCTTCTATTCTTTTTTTTTATTTTTACTGCCTCCTCAATCGTTGCCGCACGATCTTGTAGAATTTGCTGGATGCTGTTACACTTCTTACTCTGGGTCTGCCTCAAGATCGACGTCCTTGTTTTCATTTCACAATTGCCTTATCGGGCAATAATCTTCCACAAAAGAAGAAACATAACAAATACTGACTTTTCGGCCTACATAACAAATACTGACTTTTCGGCCTACATAACAAATACTGACTTTTCGGCCTACATGCGGCCTTTTTCAGATAACGGGACAAACACAAACGGACAATGAAATAAGGATAAGCTCTACTACATCAGGAATGAGCGAAATAAGTAAGTCAGAGAGAGATAAGAACGATAAGGGATAGGATGATAAAATAAAAGCGAGATGTACTACATATTAAGAGAATAAAAATAGATAATATATAGAAAATATGTATGATAAAAAATATGGTTACATTAAGGTGTGGATGACTGAAGCCGAGTGTGGATGACTGAAGCCGAGTGTGGATGACTGAAGCCGAGTGTGGATGTGATGAGACGTGAGAGGGAGAGGAGAGGGCAGTTACGTGGTTATGAGAGAGGTCTGATAGGAGTGGCAAGTGATAGCAAGGTGTGGATGACTGAAGCCGAGTGTGGATGTGATGAGACGTGAGAGGGAGAGGAGAGGGCAGTTACGTGGTTATGAGAGAGGTCTGATAGGAGTGGCAAGTGATAGCAAGGTGTGGATGGCAGTCAAAGATTTAAATGGGTATCGGCTGAGATAGAGCGATGTATACTAGGGTGTGAAACATGATCAAACAAAGCTAGAAGTGCCAACGGGCAACAAAGGAGAGAATTCGACCGCATGGGGGAAATCGGAAAGACCGGTGTAACCAAGTGGTGGGAACACGGAATGAGATCAACAAGGTGGGATGGGATGGAGTGTCAGTAAGAAATAATATAACAGCTATGGAAAAATGGGAGCCGCGATAGCTCACTGGTTAGTGAACTGGACTACAAAGGACAAGAGGTAGGGTTCGATCCCAACCGATGGCTTCCGGGTTCACCGAGCCTTAAATGGGTGCCGGAATTTTTTCTGGGAAAGTAAAGCGGCACGGGCGTAATACCGACCACATTACCCCAAAAATCATGTGCTGAAGGTCTGTAAAATTGATGGTCACTAACATCATATTCCCTATACGCCACTTGGCGTGACGGGAGATGTTTACTTTTACTTTACTATGGGAAAATGAAATATAAAAAATGGCAGTACTAGAATATACAATGAAAGAGAAGAGCCAGGCAGAATATGACAATAAACAGGAGGTCCATTGTGCTATCGCGCACGTTAAAGAACCTTTGACAGTTATAATCAGAAAGAGTATGCCACAAATATAGCCGCTGATCCGGAAAAAATTATCAGCGGAAACTGACACACACCGTGTATCCCAGGCCGTACTACAGAGTTCGTGCACGTGGACCACGATTCTCCTCGAATTTTCTCAAGGGGGGGGGGGGGGAGCAGTGATGAGGATCCTAACAAGAGCAGCAATGGGCTACAACGAAATCAACGTTCCCATTATTTCAAGTCAACAACATACACACGCATTCTTGAATAAAATGTGTGAATTTAGTGTCAACCCAGGTTATTTCCCTTTGTACGACCAACAGCAAGTTTCTTTTTATCGTTCCTTGAATTTGATAAATGTC
This sequence comes from Megaustenia siamemsis, assembly GCA_032433765.1. Classification (NCBI taxonomy): domain Eukaryota; kingdom Metazoa; phylum Mollusca; class Gastropoda; order Stylommatophora; family Ariophantidae; genus Megaustenia; species Megaustenia siamemsis. The sequence goes on from JAVIAB010000125.1 coordinate 100,301,657, forward strand.
AATATTTGTGGTTCTAATTTACTGACGTCATTGAATGCTTTCCTTCTCAAACTCATACTTTAACCTTTTGTTATTTCATTCTCCTAATCTGCCAATGAAAGAGAACATGGATATGCAGATGTTAGTTTAACCAAAGGAGGCCTGTTTAAAACGAGTAAGAAACAGGGAAGAATTGTTTCCCCTAAAGAGATATAAGGTCAGATAGAGACTCGAGTTGGAGAGATAGATGCCTGCATTGAAACGAACAGGGGAGTTAAGTACAGAGGGGAAGGAAATATCCAAACTTGCGTTGCTGCGCATACCGAAATGTTATTTACTCTTGAATGGGTTTTGAAACGGAAGAAACATAAAATATGGAAGGACGAGCGTATTCATCTATAGGTTTATGCGACCAGTCTGCTTCATGGTTTCCAGTGTATTTGATTGTTTGTTTGCATTTTTTTTTTAAATTGTTCTATTTTCAAGGACTCGGTCTGGTTTTAATTTAGAAAGTCGTTTTGTAAATTGGGGATTTTAAACTTGGACAAGGTGCAAATGTTCACTAGAAACTAGAAGGAATTTGTTCACTTGAAAACTTCAACAAAAAGAAGACACAGTATCTTATGAATGGGCGTCTATGTCTGTGTGGGTGTGTGTGTGGATTGATGGGTGGGTCAGTGAAAACAGGTGGGAGGGGGTCTATACCGGGAAATATTTTCTGGAAAAAATGGCGTCGATAACATAACACATTTTTCTACCGTTTAGTGACTTTATCTCCCATTATTGTAACATTCTATCTTAGAGTGACTTTATCTCCCACTATTGTAACATTCTATGTTTGAATGACTTTATCTCCCATTATTGTAACGTTCTATCTTTGAGTGACTTTTATCTCCCACTATTGTAACATTCTATCTTTGAGTGACTTTATCTCCCACTATTGTAACATTCTATCTTTGAGTGACTTTATCTCCCATTATTTTAACATTCTATCTTTGAGAGACTTTATCTCCCATTATTTTAACATTCAATATTTCAGTGACTTTATCTCCCACTATTGTAACTTTTGTCTTTGAGAGACTTTATCTCCCACAATTGTAGCAATCTATCTTTAAGTGACTTTATCTCCCACAATTGTAGCAATCTATCTTCAAGTGACTTTATCTCACACAATTGTAGCATACTATCTTTGAGTGAGTTTATCTCCTACTATTGTAGCATTCTATCTTTGAGAGACTTCATCTCTCACTATTGTAGCATTCTATTTTTGAGAGACTTCATCTCCCACTATTGTAGCATTCTATCTTTGAGAGACTTCATCTCCCACAATTGTAGCATTCTATCTTTGAGAGACTTCATCTCCCACAATTGTAGCATTCTATCTTTGAGAGACTTCATCTCCCACTATTGTAGCATTCTATCTTTGAGTGACTTCATCTCTCATTATTGTAACATATTATCTTTGAGTGACTTTATCTCCCTCTATTGTAAAATTCTATCTCTGAGTGACTTTATCTCTCATTATTGTAACATATTATCTTTGAGTGACTTTATCTCCCACTATTGTAACTTCTATCTTTGAGTGACTTCATCTCTCATTATTGTAACATATTATCTTTGAGTGACTTTATCTCCCACTATTGTAACATTCTATCTTTGAGAGACTTCATCTCCCACTATTGTAGCATTCTATCTTTGAGTGACTTTTTTTCCCACTATTGTAGCATTCTATCTTTGAGTTACTTCATCTCCCACTATTGTAGCATTCTATCTTTGAGTGACTTCATCTCCCACTATTGTAGCATTCTATCTTTGAGTGACTTCATCTCCCACTATTGCAACATTCTATCTTTGAGTGACTTCATCTCCCACTATTGTAACATTGTATCTTTGAGTGACTTCATCTCCCACTATTGCAGCATTCTATCTTTGAGTGACTTCATCTCCCACTATTGTAACATTCTATCTTTGAGTGACTTCATCTCCCACTATTGTAACATTCTATCTTTGAGTGACTTCATCTCCCACTATTGCAGCATTCTATCTTTGAGTGACTTCATCTCCCACTATTGTAACATTCTATCTTTGAGTGACTTCATCTCCCACTATTGTAACATTCTATCTTTGAGTTACTTCATCTCCCACTATTGTAGCATTCTATCTTTGAGTGACTTCATCTCCCACTATTGTAACATTGTATCTTTGAGTGACTTCATCTCCCACTATTGCAGCATTCTATCTTTGAGTGACTTCATCTCCCACTATTGTAACATTCTATCTTTGAGTGACTTCATCTCCCACTATTGTAACATTCTATCTTTGAGTGACTTCATCTCCCACTATTGTAGCATTCTATCTTTGAGTGACTTCATCTCACACTATTGTAACATTCTATCTCTGAGTGACTTTATCTTCCATTATTGTAACATATTATCTTTGAGCGACTTTATCTCCCACTATTGTAACTTCTATCTTTGAGTGACTTTATCTCCCACTATTGTAACATTCTATCTTTGAGTGACTTCATCTCCCACTATTGTAACATTCTATCTTTGAGTGACTTCATCTCCCACTATTGTAGCATTCTATCTTTGTTTGACTTCATCTCACACTATTGTAACATTCTATCTCTGAGTGACTTTATCTTCCATTATTGTAACATATTATCTTTGAGCCACTTTATCTCCCACTATTGTAACTTCTATCTTTGAGTGACTTTATCTCCCATTATTGTAACATTCTATCTTTGAGTGATTTCATCTCCCACTAATTGTAACTTCTATCTTTGAGTGACTTTATCTCTCACTATTGTAACTTCTATCTTTGAGTGACTTCATCTCCCACTAATTGTAACTTCTATCTTTGAGTAACTTTATCTCGCACTTTTGTAACTTCTATCTTTGAGTGACTTTATCTCCCACTATTGTAACTTCTATCTTTGAGTGACTTCATCTCTCATTATTGTAACATATTATCTTTGAGTGACTTTATCTCCCACTATTGTAACTTCTATCTTTGAGTGACTTCATCTCTCATTATTGTAACATATTATCTTTGAGTGACTTTATCTCCCACTATTGTAACTTCTATCTTTGAGTGACTTTATCTCCCACTATTGTAACATTCTATCTTTGAGAGACTTCATCTCCCACTATTGTAGCATTCTATCTTTGAGTGACTTTATTTCCCACTATTGTAGCATTCTATCTTTGAGTTACTTCATCTCCCACTATTGTAGCATTCTATCTTTGAGTGACTTCATCTCCCACTATTATAGCATTCTATTTTTGAGTGACTTTATCTCCCACTATTGTAGCATTCTATCTTTGAGTGACTCCATCTCCCACTATTGTAGCATTCTATCTTTGAGTGACTTCATCTCCCACTATTGTAGCATTCTATCTTTGAGTGACTTCATCTCCCACTATTGTAGCATTCTATCTTTGAGAGACTTTATCTCCCACTATTGTAGCATTCTATCTTTGAGTGACTCCATCTCCCACTATTGTAGCATTCTATCTTTGAGTTACTTTATCTCCCACTATTGTAGCATTCTATCTTTGAGTGACTCCATCTCCCACTATTGTAGCATTCTATCTTTGAGTGACTTCATCTCCCACTATTGTAGCATTCTATCTTTGAGTTACTTCATATCCCACTATTGTAGCATTCTATCTTTGAGTGACTTCATCCCACACTATTGTAGCATTCTATCTTTGAGTTACTTCATCTCCCACTATCGTAGCATTCTATCTTTGAGTTACTTCATCTCCCACTATTGTAGCATTCTATATTTGAGTGACTTCATCTCCCACTATTGTAGCATTCTATCTTTGAGTTACTTTATCTCGCACTATTGTAACTTCTATCTTTGAGTGACTTTATCTCCCACTATTGCAACATTCTATCTTTGAGTGACTTCCTCTCCCACTATTGTAACATTCTATCTTTGAGTGACTTCATCTCTCATTATTGTAACATATTATCTTTGAGTGACTTTATCTCCCACTATTGTAACTTCTATCTTTGAGTGACTTTATCTCCCACTATTGTAACATTCTATCTTTGAGAGACTTCATCTCCCACTATTGTAGCATTCTATCTTTGAGTGACTTTATTTCCCACTATTGTAGCATTCTATCTTTGAGTTACTTCATCTCCCACTATTGTAGCATTCTATCTTTGAGTGACTTCATCTCCCACTATTATAGCATTATATCTTTGAGTGACTTTATCTCCCACTATTGTAGCATTCTATCTTTGAATGACTCCATCTCCCACTATTGTAACTTCTATCTTTGAGTGACTTTATCTCCCACTATTGCAACATTCTATCTTTGAGTGACTTCATCTCCCACTATTGTAACATTCTTTCTTTGAGTGACTTCATCTCCCACTATTGTAGCATTCTATCTTTGAGTAACTTCATCTCCCACTATTGTAACATTCTATCTTTGAGTGACTTAATCTCCCACTATTGTAACATTCTATCTTTGAGTGACTTCATCTCCCCTATTGTAGCATTCTATCTTTGAGTGACTTCATCTCACACTATTGTAACATTCTATCTTTGAGAGACTTCATCTCCCATTATTGTAACATTCTATCTTTGAGTGATTTCATCTCCCACTATTGTAGCATTCTATCTTTGAGTGATTTCATCTCCCACTATTGTAGCATTTTATCTTTGAGATACTTCATTTCCTATTATTGTATCATTCTATCTCTGAGTGACTTTATCTTCCATTATTGTAACATATTATCTTTGAGTGACTTTATCTCCCACTATTGTAACTTCTATCTTTGAGTGACTTTATCTCCCATTATTGTAACATTCTATCTTTGAGTGATTTCATCTCCCACTATTGTAACTTCTATCTTTGAGTGACTTTATCTCTCACTATTGTAACTTCTATCTTTGAATGACTTCATCTCCCACTAATTGTAACTTCTATCTTTGAGTGACTTTATCTCCCACTATTGTAACTTCTATCTTTGAGTGACTTTATCTCCCACTATTGTAACTTCTATCTTTGAGTAACTTTATCTCTCACTATTGTAACTTCTATCTTTGAGTAACTTTATCTCGCACTTTTGTAACTTCTATCTTTGAGTGACTTTATCTCCCACTATTGTAACTTCTATCTTTGAGTGACTTTATCTCCTACTATTGTAACTTCTATCTTTGAGTGACTTTATCTCGCACTATTGTAACTTCTATCTTTGAGTGACTTTATCTCTCACTATTGTAACTTCTATCTTTGAGTGACTTTATCTCCCACTATTGTAACTTCTATCTTTGAGTGACTTTATCTCGCACTTTTGTAACTTCTACCTTTGAGTGACTTTATCTCTCACTATTGTAACTTCTATCTTTGAGTAACTTTATCTCGCACTTTTGTAACTTCTCTCTATGACTGAATTGATCTCCACTAATGTAAATTCGTCTAGTGCAATTTGAAGGAAAAAAAGCATGAATTGTTTAATACGTTCATGTCACGCCGGAAGTTGAAAGAGGCAGGTTTTTTGTTAAACTGATTGACCTTCGCTAAATATGGCTCACTTTCTATGAGCTCTCTGTGGTGGGAGAATTATCGAGAAATGGGAATATGCTTGTGGACATTTACAGTTGGAGAGAATTATAATTGGGGGAATCATCATGTGCCATACCGGTTGGCGTAGGCGATCATGTCCTTCCATAATTTTCTATTCACAGTACGTCGTATGAGATCGGTTGTTGACTGTTTTCCATGCCATGTCACCAAGCTACCTAGTATTTTCTCGCTTTGTCGTCCGCGATCCCTCTTCCCCTATATTTGCCACTTGTAACTAAGTATTCCAATCTTCCTCTTCTTATGATGTCTATACAGTATTTTATTTGTAATTGTGATTGCGAGTTTTTTATTTTTTATTTACGGTTAGTATGAAAACATTCATGGTGACTAGGCTATTTCCATGTACTGTTTCCATCCACATCTATGAAACAGGAAGTTGCATTTCACTCTTAAGTAATCCTACCGCTAAAATTGGACTCAGTTGAAATAATAATCCGTGTTTTCGTTTGGCTGCTATATATTTCTTGTTCAACTTCCGTGAACTCACTAACTGTAACCTAAAAGCGAAAGAGGAACTATGAGTGCAACTTTAGCTATGTTAGACTATTCTTACTCTTTAAGAGTTGAAGGCAAGAGAAATATAAAGACAGACTGAAAAAAAGTGCGAAGGAGAGAGAAAGAAAGCGCCCGAGAAGGAGAGAAAGAAACAAGAGGGAGAGTGAAAGAAAGAGAGAGAGAGAGAGAGAGAGAGAGAGAGAGAAAAGAGCGAACAACGACAAGGGGATAAAGAAAAAAGGGAAAAGGCAAATCATTGCAGTGCTGCGGTAAAGCTGGTAGCAAGGAGCCAGTAGTGGGGTGTGCTAAACACTCCAATGTATGGTGACAGCTTTACAAAGAAGGAACACAACACAAAACTGACATTTCGGCCTGTGGCCTTCTTCAGAATACGGGGACAACAAACGATGAGGCACAAATCGCTATAGCTACATGTTGGATGACAAAGTTAGGGGAGAGGTGGAAGGAGATATGAAAGATAGGATGGTGAGATAGAGAGATATGTTACATGAAGGGAGGTAGGATGAGTGTAGAGATATTCAAAATCGTAGGTATAGAGAATGATAGGCGATAGAAACTAAAGAGTGAAACGTGAATAATAAAAGGTAAATAAAATATCTATAAAAGTATATACAAATGACTTGACTGTACTGTCCTGCATCGTGGAATTCATCCAAATGACTAGTCCACTCAGACCTGAGTCTGGAAGTCATCACGTGCTAAGATCAAGCGTGGTCAAGCGAGACAAAGAGCAGGAGTCGTGAGACTACAACTGTAAATGGGGGGGGGGGGGATAGATGAGCCGGCCAGACAAAAATGTACTCCATTGGAGAAGGAAAGGGGATAGGTGGTGGTGGCCAATATTATAGCTCGGAGGAGATATGACCAGAGCAAACAAAGAACGGGGGAAAAAAGGGATAAAGAGAAAAGAAGAGGGAAAGTGTGAGAGGAAGAGTAAAATGAAAGACAGAGAAAGCCTGAGAGAGAGAGAGAGAGAGAGAGAGGGGGGGGGGAGGTAGGGTGAGCGAGAGAAAGAAAGAGAGAAGGAGAGAGATAGAGATGGAGCATGCGAGAGGGACAGTATATTCACACACACACACACAGAGAGAGAGAGAGGGGGGAGGTAGGGCGAGCGAGAGAAAGAAAGAGAGAAGGAGAGAGATAGAGATGGAGCATGCGAGAGGGACAGTATATTCACACACACACACACACAGAGAGAGAGAGAGAGAGAGCGAGAGAGAGAAAGAGTGATAGAATAGCAATGACCTTTAAACAAGAAGAATAATTTGTCAAAAGTTGTGAACTTGGCGACATTTAAGAGTTCAGGATTCGGATCCGATAATTCTGCTCAACTCAACAAGAAAATTGTGGAGCTTAAGAGTTAAACACACACACACACCCACACGAGTACAACTGAATCTGAATCAGGGATTTGGAATCTCACAAATTTGGGTTTCAGTTGTAAAGCAAAGTTTTACAATCAGATACCACTTAAGTGTCAGAGCAAAGTCTGTGGGATGATACCTGATCACATTCAATTATTAAGCCTTTATTTTGTAGGTTTTTATGATTTACAGGAAGGAACTGTTGTAACAGTGTAGGTCCTGATGAACCATAAGAGACATAACCCTTATTAGGTCGACGAGGGCGTAATCAAAATGATAGAGTTTAAAACAGGGAAATATAGATTTCTAGACTTGAATAAGACACTTTGCGGCCAGAAGTTCAAGAGAGCGCTCGATTTTTCTCTAAAGGACTTAGTCCAGGACCTTGAAGACAACAGTCGCTCTGTTCTAACCATGCTTAGATTAGTCCTTAACATGGATTGATATGTTAGCTTGATATAGTTCCCGGCTCTTGTGTTAGAGTTGTGGAGATGGCTGCCTTTAGCCTGCTTTCGATAAGGAGAGACCTCGAAGGAATCTATGCCTGTGATTAGTGCTTATCAGCGCTCGAGGTAGTAATTTTGACAACATATACGACTCACATAGAGAAGAAGATTGTAGTACAGAACTTGGTTTTGACCCGACTAGTCTCCGAACACTTCTGGATATGCGGCCGAGCACATATGGGTGACAACTCGCGTGCTAAGACGCCGGTTCAAGTCTCGTAATTTACCTTTACATTTACCTGATTGTGATTATCCATCGGGCTCTTGCCTAGATCACGAATTTAGAACAAAACCATTGTAGACTGCAATCAAACAGATCGACCGGTTCACGTGATAAAAATAAAGTTTATATTTTCGACAACGATAGCTGGTTGTTCTGTGATCAGTAGAAGCACGTGGTTGGCGTGAATACTGCCCTGCCTGCCTACTTGATGTTCCTGATTTCCCCACGTGGTCGGTGATACAACTCGTGTGCTGGAGATATTTCCCCACGTGGTCGGTGATACAACTCGTGTGCTGGAGATGCGGCCTGCCTTAAGTCCTCCCCTGCCTTCCTTGCTGTGATCTCCACGTGTGTGTGGCCCGTTGCTGCCCACACACCCTCACCCACTTTTTTCTCCCCCACTTTCACCTGTGATGAGACATCATTCGTTCAATCACCAGAAACGTCTTCAGTTGTAGGAGACTACAGTTGGCATTTTAAGAAATTAAAAACTCTAGTGAAAACTACATTTGTTTACAGCTGTTCCTATGGAAACAGATGGACCAAGATTGGCACAGAGAGCAGGACGCTTCTTGTTGATATTTGACTACTCTTGGGAAATGCTCTCAGTTCTGAGACGTGACTTGAGTATACTTCCGCAGTAGAATATCAATGATCACAAGAGACGTTATTTGTTAAATTGCTGAAATATTTATGGTTAAATTGTGGTTATTTTACAACAGAAAGGGTTAAGTTTGTATAATTTTGACATTTTTATTCTTATTAACGTTTTTGGACTAAAATATCAATAGTGAACCACTACAATAAAAGATCAATTTCAAGAATGGGTAGAATGTAGCTTTCTCGTGACATCTTCATTTATACATGCAGCATAATTTGTATGATTATAACTAAAATACTACGTTGAGATTAAAGAAAACAACTGTGCAGATAAGAACGAAGCCCTGAGAACGGAAACCCGGATAGCTTGAATTACATCAGTTAATGTAGTCTACTTCATCTTGTACATAATTATTGCTGGGGGGCGGGGGGGGGGTGCGTTGTAGTGAACGGAGAGTAATAACCGCTTTACTACAGGGCATTCCTAGTCTGCATACGCCCACACATCCACTCTGTGCGAAATGTTACACCGTCAAGCGCATTTGGCCCTGCATTTCAAACGATAATCTCCTTTGAGTGTGACTGTCAAAAATGTGGTTATCTCCCGTCGAATCTGTCATAGTTTCCATTGCATATGGTTCATGAAATCGTCCATTAATAATCACTGTCTTCAGGATGTATATCATATAAATACCTTACCTACCTACCTACCAGTCTGTTTGTTTATCCGTCCTTCCGTTCGAACGTCTATCTGTCATGTAATGTCCTGTCTTTTCTCTCTATCTGACTGTCTGCCTGCCTGCCTCGCTGTCTATCTGTCTTTCTGCCTGCCTGCCTGTCTGGCTGGCTGTCTGTCTACCTGCCTGCCTGTCTGGCTGGCTGTCTGTCTACCTGCCTGCCTGCCTGTCTGTCTGTCTGTCTGGCTGGCTGTCTGTCTACCTGCCTGCCTGCCTGTCTGTCTGTCTGCCTGCCTGTCTCGCTGTCTATCTGTCTTTCTGCCTGCCTGCCTGTCTGGCTGGCTGTCTGTCTACCTGCCTGCCTGTCTGGCTGGCTGTCTGTCTACCTGCCTGCCTGTCTGGCTGGCTGTCTGTCTACCTGCCTGCCTGTCTGGCTGGCTGTCTGTCTACCTGCCTGCCTGTCTGGCTGGCTGTCTGTCTACCTGCCTGTCTGTCTGGCTGGCTGTCTGTCTACCTGCCTGCCTGTCTGTCTGTCTGTCTGTGTGGCTGGCTGTCTGTCTACCTGCCTGCCTGCCTGTCTGTCTGTCTGTCTGTCTGTCTGGCTGGCTGTCTGTCTACCTGCCTGCCTGCCTGTCTGTCTACCTGCCTGTCTGTCTGGCTGGCTGTCTGTCTACCTGCCTGCCTGTCTGTCTGTCTGTCTGTCTGTCTGGCTGGCTGTCTGTCTACCTGCCTGCCTGTCTGTCTGTCTGTCTGTCTGTCTGGCTGGCTGTCTGTCTACCTGCCTGCCTGCCTGTCTGTCTGTCTGTCTGTCTGTCTGGCTGGCTGTCTGTCTACCTGCCTGCCTGCCTGTCTGTCTGTCTGTCTGTCTGTCTGGCTGGCTGGCTGTCTGTCTACCTGCCTGCCTGCCTGTCTGTCTGTCTGTCTGTCTGTCTGGCTGGCTGTCTGTCTACCTGCCTGCCTGCCTGTCTGTCTGTCTGTCTGTCTGTCTGGCTGGCTGTCTGTCTACCTGCCTGCCTGTCTGACTGCTCTCCGTCCTTCCGTTCGAACGCCTGTCTGTCATGTCCTGTCTGTCTATCTATCTGTCTGCCTGCCTGTCTCGCTGTCTATCTGTCTTTCTGCCTACCTGCCTGCCTGTCTGTCTGTCTACCTGCCTGCCTGTCTGGCTTTCTACCTGCCTGCCTGTCTGTCTACCTGCATAACTGCTATTTTTTTTTATTTTCAGACTATGGACCAGCTAATTTTCACCGGAGGGCCGGATCTGCTAAGCGGGTCGTAGGTGGCCGATCCCGTCTTAAACACGTTTTTTTCATATTTAACTCTCATAATTATCGCTTAAATTGGTCAAATGTCTAAACTATATTTAATCCAGTGGAACACAATCTGTAAATGTGCGAGCCGAATATACGGAGTGTCTGAGTTCGTATAGAGAACCAACGCAACAGGACAGTTGACTCCGATTATGTTACAGAACTTGGCAAAATGTTACACTATGTAATATCAGATGATGATAATAATATCAGATACAAAGACTATAATAGAGTGCATTGTATGGTTCTCAATATTCTGATATGCATGTCAAGCATGTATATTGATTGTTAAATAAAAGCGAAAGTTCCTCTTAGAAGAATTTTAGATGGTTAATACAGTAACTGAAAACGGCAAGAAGTGACAAAATGATCAGAAGTGACAAAAAGTGACAGAATGACATGAAGTGACAACAAGTGACAGAATGACAAGAAGTGACAAAATGACAAGAAGTGACAAGAAGTGACAGAATGACAAGAAGTGACAGAATGACAATAAGTGACAAAAGGTGACAGAATGACAAAAAATGACAAAGTGACAAAAAGTGATAGAGTGACAGGAAGTGACAGAATAACAAGAAGTTACAGAATGACAGGAAGTGATAAGAAGTGATAAGAAGTGAGAGAATGACAAGAGGTTACAAGAAGTGCACGAAGTGACATAATGACAAGAAATAACAAGACGTGACAAAATGACAAGAAGTGACAGAATGTCACGCAGTAACAAAAGGGACATAATGACAAATGGCAATAAATGAAATGTGTTGTGATAGCGCTAGTGCTCCTACCTGATAAGAAAGAAACCAGATTAAACTATTTGGCCATGTTACACGATCACCACAAGACAGCATCCCCCCCCAACCACCACCCCCATCCCGCCCCCAAAGGACTGGCAGGATTATACAACAATGACCCAATGAAAAAAGAAAATGCGTTGAATGCCCTAATTCTGGCACACACTGTAAAGCATTGGCATGAACACTCTATTTCCCCTCAACGCTGGAAGGTAGCAGCTTTAGAGGAGATTAATTGTATGCAAAATTACTTATACATAATTATAAGTGTCATCATCATCATTGAGTGCCGTCTCCGCATCGAAGGTTGGCTACCATGGAGCGCCATTCTGCTCTGTCTCTTGCTTTGATAGTGCTGGTTGTCATAGGCTGACTTCTCCATTTTTTAATGTTACTCGTCCATGTTAGTCTTGGTCTGCCTCTGCCTCTTTTACCTTGTATTTTCCCTTTCAAGATCACTTTTAGTGGGCTGTTGTGTCTTTTAACATGCCCTAAAAATCTCATTTGTCTTGCCTAAATTATGTTAGTAGTAGTTTTTCATTATTAGTTGTCGTAAGACTTCATCATTTGTTTTCTTTTCTTTCCATCCAATTCTTCCTATTCTTCTAAAATCCATATTTCACAGGTTTCAATTTTCTGTTCTGTTTTCTTGTATAATGCCCATGTTTCTGCACCATTCAGGAGTCTTGAGAAGGTATAACATTTTGCTATTCTTAGTTTTAAAAGTAAAAACAAAGGAAAGAGCCCCGTCACGCCAAGTGGCGTATAGGGAATATGGTGTTTGTGACCAGAATTTTTATAGACTTTCGGCAAATGATTTTTGGGGTAATATGGTCGGTATTACGCCCGTGCCGCTTTACTTTCCCAGTAAAAAAGCTGGTATCAATTTAAGGCTGGGTGAACCTGGAAGTCGTCGATCAGGATCAAACCCTACCTCTTGTCCTTTGTAGTCCAGTTCACTAACCACTGAACTGTCGCGGCTCCATATTCTTAATTTTAGCTCTGGTGTTATTTGTTTTGATATTTGTATATTTTTTTTTCAATTTTTCAATTATAAGTGTACTATCTTGTCGACACATATGACTATTGCTGGTGTATGTCGGGAGGCTCACAATAGAACCAGATTGATAAAGGCCGCTTGGTCAAAACAGTCGCCACGACGTGTGAGACTCTTGATTGTTATTCCCTCCACCTCAACTTCCCACCCCATAGAAAAAATCCTTTTTGTCTGCCGTGGGGTTAGAACACCGTACACCGGCCTTTCAACAAACAGTGGATTTCGCCGCACGGCCACACGCTCATCATGAGCATATAGGTGCACAACAACGAAAAATATAATGCAAATTCAGCAATGTTATATTTATTCACAATCACGAATCACAATTTTGTGGAAGGTAAATCCATCAATACATGGCATTTATCTACATTGCACAATAAAGACGAGTTGAGCAATATTAAAACATGTCAATGAATTTCAATATCTGGGAACATTGTTAACCTCAGATTGTAGATCTACAACAAAGGTGAGATGCAAAATGTAAAAAAAAAGTAAAGATTCCCTGTCGCGCCAAGTGGTGTATAGGGAATATGGTGTTAGTGACCATAAATTTTACAGACTTTCAGCACGTGATTTTTGGAGTAATGTGGTCGGTGTTACGCCCGTGCCGCTTTACTTTCCCAGAAAAAAATCCGGTACCCATTTAAGGCAGGGTGAACCCGGAAGCCGTCGGTTAGGATCAAACCCTACCTCTTGTGCTTTGTAGTCCAGTTCACTAACCACTGAGCTATCGTGGCTCCCGAGATGAAGAATGGCTCATGAAAAAAAACAGCTTTCCGAGAAAATGTGGAAAATACTGTGCAATCCATTTTTGACAATATAAACAAGGAAAAGAGTTCTAGTATGTTATATAGAGCCAGTATTAACATTTGGATGTGAATCATGGACAATAGGACAACAGACAAGAAAATCACTGCAATCTGTAGAAATTGGTTTTACAGAAGAATGTTGAGAACACCAAGGACATCTAAGAAGAGTATTGAAAACGTTCTGAAAGAGGCCAAAACAAAAACAGCTAATTTCCATTATTAGGAAGAAACAATCATCATTTCTAGGTCTTGTAATGGAAAGGGAACAGCTGGAATATGCTCTGGTAACTTGGAAAATTGAGGGACGAAGATATAGAGGTAAGCAAAGAGAAAAGATACCAGACAGCTTAAAATAATGGCTCGGCAGAAGGTCAACAACAGAAAGGATAAATAACTGTCGAGATCAAAAGTTGTGAAGAGACATGTTCACCTATTCCAGCTTGAATGGCACTTGATGATGATGATGATGATGATGATAATGATAATGATGATGATTTCTCTGCCAAAAGCTCTCCCTACGTTTTAGCCCTGCTTGTTCTATGGAAAGATCATATTGTCATTTGCTGTATTGGATCTTGAGTGATCGACAAACAAATATTATTTCTCAAGATTGAGAGCTCTTTAATATCATCTATCAATGAATATCTAGTGGTAGTTATCAAGACTGCATCTTTGAGGATCCAAAATCAAATTGAGCTGGCAACTCCACAACAGCTTAATTACAAAACGAGATCATTATGGAAGCTTCTATGACTGACTGGTTAGTGCGCTCGCTTCCTGATCAGAAGGGTCATGATTCAATTCACAGAAGTGGCGGATTTTTTTCGCACCGACAAAGCTCTGGGATTCACCCATCCACTAAACAGGTACCAGATATTTTTCTGTGAAGTAAAAGCGTACTGGCGTGATACCGGCCACATAATCCAAAAAATGTGACATGGTCATGGACAAATTTGGTCACTAACACCATATACCCCATACGTCCAACAAGGCAGGAGAAAGAACTTATTTAAAAAAGATCATTATAATACATTTGGACAAATATGTTTGTTTACGTAATCACAGTAAAAGTTAAGTACCCCGTCACGCCAAATGGCGTGTAGGGAATATGGTGTTAGTGACCATAACTTTTACAGACCTTCAGCACATGATTTTTGAGGTAATGTGGTCAGTATTACGCCCATGCCGTTTTATTTTCCCAGAAAAAAGTCGGTACCCATTAACGGTTGGGATCGAACCCCTACCTTTTATCCTTTGTAGTCCAGTTCACTTACCACTGAGCTATCGCGGCTCCCTAAAGAATGGCCCAGTCCTGGAAGAACTGCAATACCGGGTCGATCCGTGACGAGAGCGGAGCAAGCCCCGGGCGTCTCGTTCGAGATTATTGGTTCACTATCAATATCGCAGTATATATATGTTAATCTTTATGTCTTCAGCAGCATATGTATTTACAGTACTCATCCACATTAGTATATGTGTTTATATATATGTGCATTTGAGTTAATCTCAATATATTTACGTTTATCTTTATGTCTCCAGCAGTATATGTATTTACAGTACTCACCCACATTAGGTTGGCTTACCACGGCAACAGCCGGGGTTCGTACCCTGGCGAGGACACCTGGGTTTTACTAATTTCCTAAAAATTAGTGGGAGCCGCGATAGCTCAGTGGTTAGTGAACTGGACTACTACGGACAAGGGGTAGGGTTCGATCCCAACCGACGGCTCCGGGTTCACCCAGCCTTAAATGGGTACCGGATTTTTTCTGGGAAAGTAAAGCAGCACGGGCGTAATACCGACCACATTACCCCAAAAATCATGTGCTGAAGGTCTGTAAAATATAGGGTCACTAACACCATATTTCCCTATACGCCACTTGGCGTGACGGGGGGTACTTTACTTACCCACATTAGTATATGTGTTTATAATTCTGTGTATTTGAATTAAACAAGGCCGTCGAAAACTTATGAATAGTTTGTTACGGTATGTAGTCAAATATGTAGACCGGCACACCCTTACATACAAACACTCACAAACCTACAATCCTCGCTCTGTGCTCGTGTTGAACTAGACGCTTTATTACAAAACGAGCGCTCTATTTTGAGCCTACCGGCTCAGTGCATCATAGCTAGACCTACAAAAGGTCATGTTGGCTCAACAAATATAAGTGTGCACGTGGATGCTTTCAGATATATTTCGAGGAAGTTACGAGCAATTTTATTTTAAAATGGCTATGAGTTTTTTTTTTTTTACAGTCCTTTCATCTTTTTTATGACTACGTTATACATAACAGAAAATAACATAACACAACATAAATTAGCATACATCGTCATAACATGAATTAATATTGCGCGGCATAGCATAAAAACATAACATAAGAACGTAGCGCAACATAATAATATAACATGACAACATGACATAACATAACCTCATAAAAAACAGCACACATAACAAAATAAGATAAAAACAAACTGAAGATAAATAAAGTAATAACGTAAAATCGTATAGCAGAACATAGCGTAGAGCAAAATAACGTAATATTAGTTATATAAAAAGATAACATAATGTGGTATGACAAACAATAAATCAAGGGAATATAACTTACTATAACATACGATAATATAACATAGTGTGACATAACATTAATAAGAATTTAGTACAATATATAGCATAATTGTTAGAAGAAAAAAAAAACCCAAATAAAATGTTTCATATTTCTGTTATTTCAAAGTGAAGCAATAATCAAAGATATAAATAGAGCAACTACTAAAGATCTAAAGGAGAGAAAACAATCAAAGTTCTAAAGTAGAGAAGCAATCAAAGATTTAAAGTTCAGCAATACTAAAAGATATAATGTAGAACAACAATCAGATATCTAACGCTCAATAACAATCATATATCTAAAGTAGAACAACAATCATATATCTAACGTAGAACAATAATCATATATCTAACGCTGAACAACAATCATATATCTAACGCTGAACAACAATCAGATATCTAACGCTGAACAACAATCAGATATCTAACGTAGAACAACAATCAGATATCTAACGTAGAACAACAATCATATATCTAACGCTGAACAGCAATCAGATATCTAACGCTGAACAACAATCAGATATCTAACGTAGAACAACAATCAGATATCTAACGTAGAACAACAATCAAATATCTAACGTAGATCAACAATCAGATATCTAACGCTGAACAGCAATCAGATATATAACGCTGAACAACAATCAGATATCTAACGTAGAACAACAATCAGATATCTAACGTAGAACAACAATCAAATATCTAACGTAGAACAACAATCATATATCTAACGTAGAACAACAATCATATATCTAACGCTGAACAACAATCAGATATCTAACGTAGAACAACAATCAGATATCTAACGCTGAACAGCAATCAGATATCTAACGTAGAACAACAATCAGATATCTAACGTAGAACAACAATCATATATCTAACGTAGAACAACAATCAGATATCTAACGTAGAATAACAAACAGATATCTAACGCTGAACAACAATCAAATATCTAACGTAGAACAACAATCAGATATCTAACATAGAACAACAATCAGATATCTAACATAGAACAACAATCATATATCTAACGTAGAACAGCAATCAGATATCTAACGTAGAACAACAATCAGATATCTAACGTAGAACAGCAATCAGATATCTAACGTAGAACAACAATCAGATATCTAACATAGAACAACAATCATATATCTAACGTAGAACAACAATCAGATATCTAACGCTGAACAACAATCAGATATCTAACGCTGAACAACAATCAGATATCTAACGCTGAACAACAATCAGATATCTAACGCTGAACAACAATCAGATATATAACGCTGAACAACAATCAGATATCTAACGCTGAACAACAATCAGATATCTAACGTAGAACAACAATCAGATATCTAACGCTGAACAACAATCAGATATCTAACGTAGAACAACAATCAGATATATAACATAGAACAACAATCAGATATCTAACGTAGAACAGCAATCAGATATCTAACGTAGAACAACAATCAGATATCTAACGTAGAACAACAATCAGATATCTAACGTAGAACAACAATCAGATATCTAACGCTGAACAACAATCAGATATCTAACGTAGAACAACAATCAGATATCTAACGTAGAACAACAATCAGATATCTAACATAGAACAGCAATAAGATATCTAACGTAGAACAACAATCAGATATCTAACATAGAACAGCAATCAGATATCTAACGTAGAACAACAATCAGATATCTAACGTAGAACAACAATCAGATATCTAACATAGAACAGCAATCAGATATCTAACGTAGAACAGCAATCAGATATCTAACGTAGAACAACAATTAGATATCTAACGTAGAACAACAATCAGATATCTAACATAGAACAGCAATCAGATATCTAACGCTGAACAACAGTAAAATATCTGACTTAAAGCAACATTTAAATAGCGAACGTAGAACAACAATCAAATATCTAAAGTAGAACAACAATAAAATATCTAACGTAGAACAACAATCAAATATCTAAAGTAGAACAACAATCAAATATCTAACGTAGAACAGCAATAAAATATCTAACGTAGAACAACAATCAAATATCTAAAGTAGAACAGCAATCAAATATCTAACGTAGAACAACAATCAAATATCTAACGTAGAACAACAATCAAATATCTAAAGTAGAACAGCAATAAAATATCTAAAGTAGAACAACAATCAAATATCTAAAGTAGAACAGCAATAAAATATCTAACGTAGAACAACAATCAAATATCTAAAGTAGAACAGCAATCAAATATCTAAAGTAGAACAACAATCAAATATCTAACGTAGAACAACAATCAAATATCTAAAGTAGAACAACAATAAAATATCTAAAGTAGAACAATCAAATATCTAAAGTAGAACAACAATCAAATATCTAAAGTAGAACAACAATCAAATATCTAACGTAGAACAACAATCAGATATCTAACATAGAACAGCAATAAGATATCTAACGTAGAACAACAATCAGATATCTAACATAGAACAGCAATCAGATATCTAACGTAGAACAACAATCAGATATCTAACGTAGAACAACAATCAGATATCTAACATAGAACAGCAATCAGATATCTAACGTAGAACAGCAATCAGATATCTAACGTAGAACAACAATTAGATATCTAACGTAGAACAACAATCAGATATCTAACATAGAACAGCAATCAGATATCTAACGCTGAACAACAGTAAAATATCTGACTTAAAGCAACATTTAAATAGCGAACGTAGAACAACAATCAAATATCTAAAGTAGAACAACAATAAAATATCTAACGTAGAACAACAATCAAATATCTAAAGTAGAACAACAATCAAATATCTAACGTAGAACAGCAATAAAATATCTAACGTAGAACAACAATCAAATATCTAAAGTAGAACAGCAATCAAATATCTAACGTAGAACAACAATCAAATATCTAACGTAGAACAACAATCAAATATCTAAAGTAGAACAGCAATAAAATATCTAAAGTAGAACAACAATCAAATATCTAAAGTAGAACAGCAATAAAATATCTAACGTAGAACAACAATCAAATATCTAAAGTAGAACAGCAATCAAATATCTAAAGTAGAACAACAATCAAATATCTAACGTAGAACAACAATCAAATATCTAAAGTAGAACAACAATAAAATATCTAAAGTAGAACAATCAAATATCTAAAGTAGAACAACAATCAAATATCTAAAGTAGAACAACAATCAAATATCTAACGTAGAACAACAATCAACCTAAGTTCAGCTCCAAGATTGACAAGTTGGAATCACTCTAGTAAAAGGTCAAACTAAATAATAAGAGTAATGTAGTACGCCATTGTAAGTGTCTTGTACGGTGAGGTTTAGTAAGCCAGTCACATACGAAAACATTTAGGCTACAGAACAGCTTAAATATAATACCAAAAATACAATGTTTAACTTTTTTATTTAACAACAGATGAGTAAGTGCTTTCATGTCGTTGTTGTTGTTGTCCTGCTTTTTTTTAAATTTTTTTTTTTTATCAATCTTCCTTCAGAGTTAAGTCGGAGTGAATGCGTCGTGTCGCTAGTCTACGACAAGTTGTAGAAACTGGACCTTTTAGCCAAGCACATCAGTCTTCGGCATGGGTGTAGTTTGATCCACACGGCGGCCATTTTGGACAACTCGTTTAGATTTTTAACTGTCTAGTGCGATTTAACGTGCGCACAGTATACTTGGGATAACCTTTTTTTTTGCCGTTTTTTTCCAGAGAACAAGGTATCGAAACCTAGAGACGAAGAAACAACGGATAAATATAAAGTTATCATAAAAATGATAAATTCAAAGATAAAAAGAAATCTCCTTTGTCTGAGTTTGAACCCAGAACTACTTATCCGGAGGCTAACATCAAAACCATGGTCCACCCAACCTATTCTCCTTCTACTTTTATTTTAATTGAGTGTGTCGCTATGTGACGTAGGATCGAGAGTGTAGCTCAATTATAAAATAAAATGGCATGCTTCATCGACTAGAGTTGGGATAGTTTCGTTGCACAATTGGTACTGGCCACTTCACCCAATGGTCGCAGGTTTTTTCAGTGTTGGACACAAACTTTGGAGTCAAGACGCCGAACATTGCCTGGGCTGAAGGCGGGCAATGACTCAAAAATGACCGTGTCACGATAAGCGATTAGTATTTGATTGCGTCAGACTGGCGTGACCTCTCAACCATGACAGAACAGATCTGATAACACACACCATTATCACTCAGTTGATGTTCTACTATACTATGATGTTATTTGCATAACACTTTACCTGTAGAGCACCTGTACAAATTTGTACCATTGTTGTGTCGCCATGACAAAGAGGTAGAGGAATATCCCCAACAGCCGTTCATGTGGTAGCAATGCTGCACCAAAACTGGACAGGTCAAAAGGCTGGGACCAGGAAAAGCAAAACACAAACATGCTGAAATCGGATACACTGGGCTACGGGCTACATGCCTAATACAACAGCGCCACGTAACTCCTACTATGAGGAAATGAAGACTTTTAAGTCAGTAAACCAGAACTGATAAAGATCCTGCCCTACCTCTCCACGGTGATGATGGAACTGATTAATCAGTCTGGGCAAGTGAAGAGTTATCGAAGAGGGCAAAATCAATACAAGAAAAAAGTGTATTAGCTCGCAAGACGTAAATAATGTAGCTTGCTGTAAGCTACGACACAGCTCAAATACGTCCACTTAAGAGCGGGTACCGAAAAGGAGCTACTGCCGACAAATACAGAGACGAGAACACAGAAAACATCTGATCAACTCAGCGTACACAAATTGACACTGTTGTTGAGTTAGGCAAGGTAATAACAACGAAAAAAAGCTCACTGTGTACCTCATTTCATCGACGTAATGCTCTGAGCAGCTCACACAGCACCCTCAGCATCTCATTACGACATGGTGTTGAATTATGCTTACTTCTCTAATAACAAAAACACGGTGACACAGGAATCAAAGAAATTACCTGAACTACACGGGTGTTTATATATTTGTACACCTGTGATAAGTCTTGACGGGTCAATATCAGGTGAAAGATATGAGAATCTGTTTATGAGAAATGAGGGAATGAGCAAGTGGCTTTGAAGTTCAGGCACAAAACATGCTGGCTGGTTCAGGCGTAGATGAGTCTCCACATATTCGTTACTCTATGTTGTTACAGGTTTTTTGTTTTTGCGTTCAATCGTTTCATGTTGAATTAAAAAAAAAATAAACATAAAGAAGTGTTTCCTTCAGCCTATGAGATAAGCGGTGAAATTAATGTTAGTGTCCATATTTTGTTATAACCAACAACACATTTGTGTTGGTAAGATGGTCGGTATTACGCCAAACTGCCCCGTGTTTAGATTTATACAATCTCTGCTACCTATTTTTAGAGTCTAGACGAACCCATAAGCTGTGTTGGTTAAACCAAAAAAAAAAAAAAAAAAAAAAAGAAAGAAAGGAAGGAATGAAAAACTTTGTTTTTTCCTTGTTTTCTCTCTCTTGTATATCTAATATATTATCGCCACATTTGTGTATATATCTTATATATATTTCTGTGTTGTTGTTTGTTGCCCCAGTAGAAGGCCTACTTGGCCGAAACGTTGACTTTTGTTTTATTATTCACTTACGTAAAGCTGTTACCATTCCACTTTTTTAATCCTTTTTTTTTAACAAAAAATTGTCATTATTATCATCAGCTTTACAGCAGCTTCTCATCTCTTTGCATCTTGGTGCACCATCTTGGTACATCTTGGTGCACCATCTTGGTGCATCATCTTAGTGCATCTCGGTGCATCTTAGTGCATCTTGGTGCATCATCTTGATGCATCTGGGTGCATCATCTTGGTGCATCTTGGTGGATTATCTTGGTACAACATCTTGGTGCATCTTGGTGCACCTTGGTTCATCATCTTGGTGCATCTTAGTACATATTGGTGCATCTTGGTGCATCTCGGTGCATCATCTTGGTGCATCCTGGTGCATCTTAGTACATCTTGGTGTATCTTAGTGCATCTTAGTGCATCTTGTTGCATCTTGGTGCATCTTGGTGCAAATTGGTGCATCTTTGTGCATATTGGTGTATCTCAGTGCATCATCTTGGTGCATCTTAGTGCATCCTGGTGCATCTCAGTACATCTTGGTGTATCTTAGTGCATCTTGGTGCATCTTGTTGCATCTTGGTGCAAATTGGTGCATCTTGGTGCATATTGGTGCATCTTGGTGCATATTAGTACATCTTGGTGCATCTTGGCGCATCTTAGTATATCTTGATGCATCTTGGTGCATCATCTTGGTGCATCTTGGTGCATCATCTTGGTGCATCATCTTGGTGCATCTTAGTGCATCGTGGTGCATCTTAAAGCATCTTGGTGCCTTTACTCCGATGAAAAACTTCCCCCCGTCTAAAAATGGCACCAGGCCCCCCTCCCGCCACCACCACCCTCCCCCCACCTCCCTTAGTCAGCAACAAAGGCGCTAATAGCTCAGTACCGATATCAAGTTATCCATTGTTTGTCTTTGCTGATTTTATCATGTCCGTCCTGACCGTTGTGTTCAGGTCAGGGTTATTATATCTAGCTACAAAGCCCATGCACAGAAGATGAGGCGTACCTGCGAAATGAGGCGTTTGAGAAAGATAACAAGCAGCACAAATATAGATCAAATCCAAATAGGAAAATCAGCGAACATATTGGAGTTAAACCGTGCCTGGAATATATACACAAACAAACAAATGAAGTGGTTCGGACACACTTGGTAAGAATGAAACCAAACAATACAAAATAAAAAGCTTTCCGCCTCAAAGCATCAGGGCAGAGAGCAAGCGGGAGACCAAAGAAGTGATAAACTGACGGAATGAAAGACATAAAAAACACATATTGAACCAAAACATTGCTATCCTAATAGTGTCCAGACACGAACGACATTACACCTAAGATAGAAGTGACTAAAAGAACAAGCTATTCGTCATCTTCAGACATCAGATTATAGAACACATTCCTCTTATCTTTTGTGACGCTTCAAGGCTACAGAAGATGGAGAAACGAGAGAAAGAAAGAAAACATAGATACGCTTTGAGTGCATCACACACATTTTGTACTCACCCGACACCGCCGTTGGTTCTAATAATCATCTAGAGTGTCTTTATCAAAAGCTTCGTTGCTTGGGTTATTCATCCTTATCTTCGTTGGTTGGGTTTTTTATCCATTTCTTCGTTGGTTGGGTTATTTATCCATTTCTTCGTTGGTTGGGTTATTCATCCATATCTTCGTTGGTTGGGTTATTCATCCACATCTTCGTTGGTTGGGTTTTTTATCCATTTCTTCGTTGGTTGGGTTATTTATCCATTTCTTCGTTGGTTGGGTTATTCATCCATATCTTCGTTGGTTGGGTTATTCATCCACATCTTCGTTGGTTGGGTTTTTTATCCATTTCTTCGTTGGTTGGGTTATTTATCCATTTCTTCGTTGGTTGGGTTATTCATCCATATCTTCGTTGGTTGGGTTATTCATCCACATCTTCGTTGGTTGGGTTATTTATCCATTTCTTCGTTGGTTGGGTTATTCATCCATATCTTCGTTGGTTGGGTTATTCATCCATATCTTCGTTGGTTGGGTTATTCATCCATTTCTTCGTTGGTTGGGTTATTTATCCATTTCTTCGTTGGTTGGGTTATTCATCCATATCTTCGTTGGTTGGGTTATTCATCCATATCTTCGTTGGTTGGGTTATTCATCCATTTCTTCGTTGCTTGGATTATTCATCCATTTCTTCGTTGCTTGGGTTATTCATCCATTTCTTTTTTGCTTGGATTATTCATCCATTTCTTCGTTGCTTGGGTTATTCATCCATTTCTTCGTTGCTTGGATTATTCATCCATTTCTTCGTTGCTTGGATTATTCATCCATTTCTTCGTTGCTTGGATTATTCATCCATTTCTTCGTTGCTTGGGTTATTCATCCATTTCTTCGTTGCTTGGATTATTCATCCATTTCTTCGTTGCTTGGGTTATTCATCCATTTCTTCGTTGCTTGGGTTATTCATCCATTTCTTCGTTGCTTGGGTTATTCATCCATTTCTTCGTTGCTTGGATTATTCATCCATTTCTTCGTTGCTTGGATTATTCATCCATTTCTTTGTTGCTTGGGTTATTCATCCATTTCTTCGTTAGAATATCACAGAACATCCTTGCTGTCTCTCACAGAACATCCTTGCTGTCTCTCTCAGAACATCATTGATGACTCTCACAGAACATCCTTGCTGTCTCAATCAGAACATCCTTGCTGTCTCTCACAGAACATCCTTGCTGTCTCTCACAGAACATCCTTGCTGTCTCTCACAGAATATCCTTGCTGTCTCTCACAGAACATCCTTGCTGTCTCTCACAGAATATCCTTGCTGTCTCTCACAGAATATCCTTGCTGTCTCTCACAGAATATCCTTGCTGTCTCTCACAGAACATCCTTACTGTCTCTCACAGAACATCCTTGCTGTCTCTCAAAGAACATCCTTGCTGTTTCTCACAGCACTTTCTTGCAGTCTCTCTCAGAACATTCTTGCTGTCTCTCACAGCACTTTCTTGCTATCTCACAGAACATCCTTGCTGTCTCTCACAGAACATCCTTGCTGTCTCTCACAGAACATCATTAATGTCTCTCTCAGCACTTCCTGACTGTCTCTCACAGAACATCTTTGCTGTCTCTCACAGACCATCCGTGATGTCTCTCTCAGCACTTCCTTGCTGTCACTAACAGAACATCCTTCATGTCTCTCTCAACACTTCCTTGCTGTCTCTAACAGAACACACTTGACGTCTCTCTCAGCATTTACTTGCTGTCTCTCAAAGAACATCATTGATGTCTCTCTGCACTTCTTTGCTGTCTCTCTCAGAACTTCCTTGCTGTCCCTCACAGAACATCCTTGCTGTCTCTCACAGAACATCATTGCTGTCTCTCACAGAATATCCTTGATGTCTCTCACAGAACATCATTGCTGTCTCTTACACAACATCCTTGATGTCTCTCACAGAACATCCTTGCTGTCTCTCTCAGAACATAATTGATGTCTCTCTCAGCACTTCCTTGCTGTCTCTCCCAGCACTTGCTTGCTGTCTCTCACAGAAAATCATTGCTGTCTCTCATAGAACATCATTGCTGTCTCTCTCAGAACGTCCTTGCTGTCTATCACAGAACATTAATGATGTCTCTATCAGAACATCGTTGATGTCTCTCTCTCAGCACTTCCTCGCTGTCTGTGACAGAACATCCTTGCTGTCTCTCTCAGAACATCATTGATGACTCTCCCAGCACTTCCATGCTGTTTCTCCCAGAAAATC
Organism: Megaustenia siamemsis; assembly: GCA_032433765.1. Lineage (NCBI taxonomy): Eukaryota > Metazoa > Mollusca > Gastropoda > Stylommatophora > Ariophantidae > Megaustenia > Megaustenia siamemsis. The sequence goes on from JAVIAB010000125.1 coordinate 100,327,034, forward strand.
CTTGCTGTCTCTCTCAGAACATCATTAATGCCTTTCTCAGCACTTCCTTGCTGTCTCTCTCAATACTTCCTTGCTGTCCCTCACAGAACATCCTTGCTGTCTCTCACAGACATCATTGATGTCTCACAGAATATCCTTGATGTCTCTTACAGAACATCCTTGCTGTTTCTTACACAACATCCTTGATGTCTCTCACAGAACATCATTGCTGTCTCTCTCAGAACATCATAGATGTCTCTCTCAGCACTTTCTTGCTGTCTCTCTCAGCACTCCCTTGCTGTCTCTCACAGAACATACTTGATGTCTCTCTCAGCACTTCCTTGCTGTTACTCAAAGAACATCTATGCTGTCTCTCTCAGAACATCCATGCTGTCTCTCACAGAACATCCTTGCTGTCTCTCACAGAACATCCTTGCTGTCTCTCACAGAACATCCATGATGTCTCTCACAGAACATCCTTTCTGTCTTTCTCAGAACATCATTGATGTCTCTCTCAGCACTTCCTTGCTCTCTCACAGAACTTCCTAGCTGTTTCTCACAGAACATCCTTGCTGTCTCTCTCAGAACATCATTGCTGTCTCTCTCAGAACATCATTGATGTCTCTTTCAGCACTTCCTGACTGTCCCTCACAGAATATCCATGATGTCTCTCTCAGCGCTTCCTTGCTGTCTCTCACAGAACATCCTTGCTGTCTTTCTCAGCACTTCCTGACTGTCTCTCACAGAATATCCTTGATGTCTCTCTCAGCACCTCCTTGCTTTGCTGTCTCTAACAGAACATTCTTGATGTCTCACTCAGCACTTCCTTGCTGTCTCTAACAGAACAGCCTTGATATCTCTTTCAGCAATTCCTCCTTGCTTTCTCTCAAAGAACATCCTTGATGTCTCTCAAAGAACATCATTGATGTCTCACTGCACTTCCTTGCTGTCTCTCTCAGCACTTCCTTTCTGTCCCTCACAGATCATCCTTGCTGTCTCCCAAAGAACATCCTTGATATCTCTCTCAGAACATCATTGATGTCTTTCTGCACTTCTTTGCTGTCTCTCTCAGCACTTCCTTGCTGTCCCTCATAGAACATCCTTGATGTCTCTCGCAGAACATCATTGATGTATGTCACAGAACATCCTTGCTGTCTCTCACAAAACATCCTTGCTGTCTCTCAAAGAACATCCTTGCTGTCTCTTGCAGAACATCATTGATGTCTCTCTCAGCACTTCCTTACTGTCTCTCTCAGCAATTCCTTGCTGTCTCTCACAGAACATCTTCGCTGTCTCTCTCAGAACATCATTGATGTCTCTCACAGAACATCCTTGCTATCTCACAGAACATCCTTGCTGTCTCTCACAGAACAACCTTGCTGTCTCTCAAAAGAACATCCTTCTGTCTCTATCTGAACATCATTGATGTCTCTCTCAGCACTTCCTTGCTGTCTCTCACAGAACATCCTTGATATCTCTCTCAGCACTTCCTTGCTGTCTCTCACAGAACATCCTTGATGTCTCTCTCAGCACTTCCTTGCTGTCTCTCACAGAACATCCTTGTTGTCTCTCACAGAACATCCTTGCTGTCTCTCACAGAACATCATTAATGTCTCTCTCAGCACTTCCTGACTGTCTCTCACAGAACATCTTTGCTGTCTCTCACAGACCATCCGTGATGTCTCTCTCAGCACTTCCTTGCTGTCACTAACAGAACATCTTTGATGTCTCTCTCAGCACTTCCTTGCTGTCTCTAACAGAACACTATTGACGTCTCTCTCAGCAATTACTTGCTGTCTCTCAAAGAACATCCTTGATGGCTGTCTAAGAACATCATTGATGTCTCTCTGCACTTCTTTGCTGTCTCTCTCAGAACTTCCTTGCTGTCCCTAACAGAACATCCTTGCTGTCTCTCAATGAACATCCTTGCTGTCTCTCTCTCAGAAAATCATTGATGTCTCTCACAGAATATCCTTGATGTCTCTTGCAGAACATCATTGCTGTCTCTTACACAACATCCTTGATGTCTCTCACAGAACATCCTTGCTGTCTCTCTCAGAACATAATTATTGTCTCTCTCAGCACTTCCTTGCTGTCTCTCACAGAAAATCATTGCTGTCTCTCATAGAACATCATTGATGTCTCTCTCAGCACTTCCTTACTGTCTCTCTCAGCACTTCCTGACTGTCTCTCACAGAACATCTTTGCTGTCTCTCTCAACACTTCCTTGCTGTCTCTAACAGAACACCCGTGACGTCTATCTCAGCAATTACTTGCTGTCTCTCTCAGAACATCCTTGATGGCTGTCTAAGAACATCATTGATGTCTCTCTGCACTTCTTTGCTGTCTCTCTCAGAACTTCCTTGCTGTCCCTCACAGAACATCCTTGCTGTCTCTTACAGAACATCCTTGCTGTCTCTCACCGAATATCCTTGATGTCTCTCACAGAACACCATTGCTGTCGCTTACACAACATCCTTGATGTCTCTCACAGAACATCCTTGCTGTCTCTCTCAGAACACTATTGATGTCTCTCTCAGCACTTCCTTGCTGTCTCTCTCATCACTTCCTTGCTGTCTCTCACAGAAAATCATTGCTGCCTCTCTCAGAACATCATTGATGTCTCTCACAGAACATCCTTGCTGTCTCACAGAACATCCTTGCTGTCTCTCACAGAACAATCTTGCTGCCTCTCAAAAGAACATCCTACTGTCTCTATCTGAACATCTTTGATGTCTCTCTCAGCACTTCCTTGCTGTCTCTCAAAGAACATCCTTGCTGTCTCTCACAGAACATCATTGATATTTCTCTCATCACTTCTTTGGCTGTCTCTCACAGAACATCCTTGATGTCTCTCTCAGCACTTCCTTGCTGTCTCTCATAGAACATCATTGCTGTCTCTCAGCACTTCCTTGCTGTCTCTCACAGAACATCCTTGCTGTCTCTCACAGAACATCCTTACTGTCTCTCACAGAACATCCTTGCTGTCTCTCAAAGAACGTCCTTGCTGTTTCTCACAGCACTTTCTTGCAGTCTCTCTCAGAACATTCTTGCTGTCTCTCACAGCACTTTCTTGCTATCTCACAGAACATCCTTGCTGTCTCTCACAGAACATCCTTGCTGTCTCTCACAGAACATCATTAATGTCTCTCTCAGCACTTCCTGACTGTCTCTCACAGAACATCTTTGCTGTCTCTCACAGACCATCCGTGATGTCTCTCTCAGCACTTCCTTGCTGTCACTAACAGAACATCCTTCATGTCTCTCTCAACACTTCCTTGCTGTCTCTAACAGAACACACTTGACGTCTCTCTCAGCATTTACTTGCTGTCTCTCAAAGAACATCATTGATGTCTCTCTGCACTTCTTTGCTGTCTCTCTCAGAACTTCCTTGCTGTCCCTCACAGAACATCCTTGCTGTCTCTCACAGAACATCATTGCTGTCTCTCACAGAATATCCTTGATGTCTCTCACAGAACATCATTGCTGTCTCTTACACAACATCCTTGATGTCTCTCACAGAACATCCTTGCTGTCTCTCTCAGAACATAATTGATGTCTCTCTCAGCACTTCCTTGCTGTCTCTCCCAGCACTTGCTTGCTGTCTCTCACAGAAAATCATTGCTGTCTCTCATAGAACATCATTGCTGTCTCTCTCAGAACGTCCTTGCTGTCTATCACAGAACATTCATGATGTCTCTATCAGAACATCGTTGATGTCTCTCTCAGCACTTCCTCGCTGTCTGTGACAGAACATCATTGATGTCTCTCTCAGAACATCATTGATGACTCTCCCAGAAAATCCATGCTGTCTCTCTCAGAACATCATTAATGCCTTTCTCAGCACTTCCTTGCTGTCTCTCTCAATACTTCCTTGCTGTCCCTCACAGAACATCCTTGCTGTCTCTCACAGAACATCATTGATGTCTCACAGAATATCCTTGATGTCTCTTACAGAACATCCTTGCTGTTTCTTACACAACATCCTTGATGTCTCTCACAGAACATCATTGCTGTCTCTCTCAGAACATCATAGATGTCTCTCTCAGCACTTTCTTGCTGTCTCTCTCAGCACTTCCTTGCTGTCTCTCACAGAACATACTAGATGTCTCTCTCAGCACTTCCTTGCTGTTTCTCAAAGAACATCTATGCTGTCTCTCTCAGAACATCCATGCTGTCTCTCACAGAACATCCTTGCTGTCTCTCACAGAACATCCTTGCTGTCTCTCACAGAACATCCATGATGTCTCTCACAGAACATCCTTTCTGTCTTTCTCAGAACATCATTGATGTCTCTCTCAGCACTTCCTTGCTCTCTCACAGAACTTCCTAGCTGTTTCTAACAGAACATCCTTGCTGTCTCTCTCAGAACATCATTGCTGTCTCTCTCAGAACATCATTGATGTCTCTTTCAGCACTTCCTGACTGTCCCTCACAGAATATCCTTGATGCCTCTCTCAGCGCTTCCTTGCTGTCTCTCACAGAACATCCTTGCTGTCTTTCTCAGCACTTCCTGACTGTCTCTCACAGAATATCCTTGATGTCTCTCAAAGAACATCATTGATGTCTCACTGCACTTCCTTGCTGTCTCTCTCAGCATTTCCTTTCTGTCCCTCACAGATCATCCTTGCTGTCTCCCAAAGAACATCCTTGATATCTCTCTCAGAACATCATTGATGTCTTTCTGCACTTCTTTGCTGTCTCTCTCAGCACTTCCTTGCTGTCCCTCATAGAACATCCTTGATGTCTCTCGCAGAACATCATTGATGTATGTCACAGAACATCCTTGCTGTCTCTCACAAAACATCCTTGCTGTCTCTCAAAGAACATCCTTGCTGTCTCTTGCAGAACATCATTGATGTCTCTCTCAGCACTTCCTTACTGTCTCTCTCAGCAATTCCTTGCTGTCTCTCACAGAACATCTTCGCTGTCTCTCTCAGAACATCATTGATGTCTCTCACAGAACATCCTTGCTATCTCACAGAACATCCTTGCTGTCTCTCTCAGCACTTCCTTGCTGTCTCTCAAAGAACATCCTTGCTGTCTCTCACAGAACATCATTGATATTTCTCTCATCACTTCTTTGGCTGTCTCTCACAGAACATCCTTGATGTCTCTCTCAGCACTTCCTTGCTGTCTCTCATAGAACATCATTGCTGTCTCTCAGCACTTCCTTGCTGTCTCTCATAGAACATCATTGCTGTCTCTCTCAGAACGTCCTTGCTGTCTCTCACAGAACATTCATGATGTCTCTCACAGAACATCCTTGCTGTCTCTCTCAGCACATCCTTGTTGTCTCTCACAGAACATCCGTGATATAACCCGCAGCACTTTTTTTGCCGTCTCTCACAGATAATCCTTGATGTCTCTCTCAGCACTTCTTTCGCCGTCTCTCACAGAACATCCTTGATGTCTCTCTCAGCACTTCCTTGCTGTTTCTCAAAGAACATCCTTGCTGTCTCTAACAGAACATACATGCTGTCTCCCACAGCACTTCCTTACTGTCTCTATCAATACTTCCTTGCTGTCCCTCACAGAACATTCTTGCTGTCTCTCACAGATCATCCATGCTGTCTCTCACAGAACATCCTTGCTGTCTCTCACAGAACACCAATGCTGTCTCTCACAGAACATCCTTTCTGTCTTTCTCAGAATATCATTGATGTCTCTCTCAGCACTTCCTTGCTCTCTCACTGAACTTCCTAGCTGTTTCTCACAGAACATCCTTGCTGTCTCTCTCAGAACATCATTGATGTCTCTTTCAGCGCTTCCTTGCTGTCTCTCACAGAACATCCCTGCTGTCTATCTCAGCACTTCCTTGCTGTCTCTCTCAGAACATCCTTAATGTCTCTCACAGAACATCATTAATGTCTTTCTCAGCACTTCCTGACTGTCTCTCACAGAATATACTTGATGTCTCTCTCAGCAATTCCTTGCTGTCTCTCAAAGAACATCCTTGCTGTCTCTCAAAAGAACATCATTGATGTCTCTCTCAGAACATCCTTGCTGTCTCTCACAGAACATCATTGCTGTCTCTCACAGAACATCCTTGCTGTCTCTCACAGAACATCCTTACTGTCTCTCACAGAACATCCTTTCTGTCTTTCTCAAAACATCATTGATGTCTCTCTCAGCACTTCCTTGCTCTCTCTCACTGAACTTCCTAGCTGTTTCTCACAGAACATCCTTGCTGTCTCTCTCAGAACATCATTGATGTCTCTTTCAGCGCTTCCTTGCTGTCTCTCACAGAACATCCCTGCTGTCTATCTCAGCACTTCCTTGCTGTCTCTCTCAGAACATCCTTAATGTCTCTCACAGAACATCATTAATGTCTTTCTCAGCACTTCCTGACTGTCTCTCACAGAATATACTTGATGTCTCTCTCAGCAATTCCTTGCTGTCTCTCAAAGAACATCCTTGGTGTCTCTCAAAGAACATCATTGATGTCTCTCTGCACTTCCTTGCTGTCTCTCACAACACTTCCTTGCTGTCCCTCACAGAACATCCTTGATGTCTCTCAAAAGAACATCCTTGATGTCTCTCTCAGAATATCATTGATGTCTTTCTGCACTTCCTTGCAGTCTCTCTCAGCACTTCCTTGCTGTCCCTCACAGAACATCCTTGCTGTCTCTCACAGAACATCATTGATGTATGTCCCAGAACATCCTTGCTGTCTCTCGCAAAACATCCTTGCTGTCTCTAACAGAACATCCTTGCTGTCTCTCAAAGAACATCCTTGCTGTCTCTCTCAGAACATCATTGATGTCTCTCTCAGCACTTCCTTACTGTCTCTCTCAGAACTTCCTTGCTGTCTCTCACAAAACATCATTGCTGTCTCTCTCAGAACATCATTGATGTCTCTCACAGAACATCCTTGCTGTCTCACAGAACATCCTTGCTGTCTCTCACAGAACAACCTTGCTGTCTCTCGAAAGAACATCCTTCTGTTTCTATCTGAACATCATTGATGTCTCTCTCAGCACTTCCTTACTGTCTCTCACAGAACATCCTTGATATCTCTCTCAGAACTTCCTTGCTGTCTCTCACAGAACATCCTTGATATCTCTCTCAGCACTTCTTTTGCCGTTTCTCACAGAACATCCTTGATGTCTCTCTCAGCACTTCCTTACTGTCTCTATCAATACGTCATTGCTGTCCCTCACAGAACATCCTTGCTGTCTCAATCAGATCATCCATGCTGTCTCTCACAGAACATCATTGCTGTCTCTCACAGAACATCCTTGCTGTCTCTCACAGAACATCCTTACTGTCTCTCACAGAACATCCTTTCTGTCTTTCTCAAAACATCATTGATGTCTCTCTCAGCACTTCCTTGCTCTCTCTCACTGAACTTCCTAGCTGTTTCTCACAGAACATCCTTGCTGTCTCTCTCAGAACATCATTGATGTCTCTTTCAGCGCTTCCTTGCTGTCTCTCACAAAACATCCCTGCTGTCTATCTCAGCACTTCCTTTGCTGTCTCTCTCAGAAAATCCTTAATGTCTCTCACAGAACATCATTAATGTCTTTCTCAGCACTTGCTGACTGTCTCTCACAGAATATACTTGATGTCTCTCTCAGCACCTCCTTGCTGTCTCTAACAGAACATCCTTGATGTCTCTCTCAGCACTTCCTTACTGTCTCTAACAGAACAGCCTTGATGTATCTCTCAGCACTTCCTTGCTGTCTCTCACAGAACATCCTTGATATCCCTCTCAGCACTTCTTTTGCCGTCTCTCACAGAACATCCTTGATGTCTCTCTCAGCACTTCCTTGCTGTTTCTCAAAGAACATCATTGATGACTCTCTCAGCACTTCCTCACTGTCTCTCTCAGCACTTCCTTGCTGACTCTCACAGAACATCATTGCTGTCTCTCTCAGAACATCATTGATGTCTCTCACAGAACATCCTTGCTGTCTCTAATAGAACATCCTTGCTGTCTCTCACAGAACAACCTTGCTGGCTCTCTCACAGAACATCATTGATGATTCTCTCAGCACTTCCTCACTGTCTCTCTCTCAGCACTTCCTTGCTGTCTCTCACAGAACATCATTGCTGTCTCTCTCATAACATCATTGATGTCTCTCACAGAACATCCTTGCTGTCTCACAGAACATCCTTGCTATCTCTCACAGAACAACCTTGCTGTCTCTCAAAAGGACATCCTTTCTGTCTCTATCTGAACATCATTGATGTCTCTCTCAGCAATTCCTTGCTGTCTCTCACAGAACATTCATGATGTCTCTCTCAGCACTTTCTGGCTGTTTCACAAAGAACATCCTTCCTGTATCTCACAGAACATCCATGCTGTCTCTCACAGCACTTCCTTGCTGTCTCTCCCAGATCATCCTTGCTGTCTCTCACAGCACATCCTTGATGTCTCTCTCAGCACGTACTTGCTGTCTCTCACAGAACATCCTTGGTATCTCTCTCAGCACTTCTTTGGCTGTCTCTCACAGAACTTCCATGATGTCTCTCTCAGCACTTCCTTGCTGTCTCTCACAAAACATCATTGCTGTCTCTCTCAGAACATCATTGATGTCTCTCACAGAACATCCTTGCTGTCTCACAGAACAACCTTGCTGTCTCTCAAGGGAACATCCTACTGTCTCTATCTGAACATCATTGATGTCTCTCTCAGCAATTCATTACTGTCTCTCTCAGCACTTCCTTGCTGTCTCTCACAGAACATCATTGCTGTCTTTCTCAGAACATCATTGATGTCTCTCACAGAACATCCTTGCTGTCTCACAGAACTTCCTTGCTGTCTCTCACAGAACAACCTTGCTGTCTCTCAAAAGAACATCCTACTGTCTCTATCTGAACATCATTGATGTCTCTCTCAGCACTTTCTTGCTGTCTCTCAAAGAACATCATTGCTGTCTCTCACAGAACATCATTGATATTTCTCTCAGCACTTCTTTGGCTGTCTCTCACAGAACATCCTTGATGTCTCTCTCAGCACTTCCTTGCTGTCTCTCATAGAACATCATTGCTGTCTCTCTCAGAACGTCCTTGCTGTCTCTCAAAGAACATTCATGATGTCTCTATCAGAACATCGTTGATGTCTCTCTCAGCACTTCCTCGTTGTCTGTCACAGAACATCCTTGCTGTCTCTCTCAGCACATCCTTGCTGTCTCTCACAGAACATCCGTGATATCCCTCTCAGCACTTTTTTGGCCGTCTCTCACAGATAATCCTTGATGTCTCCCTCAGCACTTCTTTGCTGTTTCTCAAAGAACATCCTTGCTGTCTCTAACAGAACATACATACTGTCTCTCACAGCACTTCCTTACTGTCTCTATCAATACTTCCTTGCAGTCCCTCACAGAACATCCTTGCTGTCTCTCACAGATCATCCGTGCTGTCTCTCACAGAACATCCTTGCTGTCTCTCACAGAACACCAATGCTGTCTCTCACAGAACATCCTTGCTGTCTCTCACAGAACACCAATGCTGTCTCTCACAGAACACCAATGCTGTCTCTCACAGAACACCAATGCTGTCTCTCACAGAACACCAATGCTGTCTCTCACAGAACATCCTTGCTGTCTCTCACAGAACATCCTTGCTGTCTCTCACAGAACACCAATGCTGTCTCTCACAGAACATCCTTTCTGTCTTTCTCAGAATATCATTGATGTCTCTCTCAGCACTTCCTTGCTCTCTTACTGAACTTCCTAGCTGTTTCTCACAGAACATCCTTGCTGTCTCTCTCAGAACATCATTGATGTCTCTTTCAGCGCTTCCTTGCTGTCTCTCACAGAACATCCCTGCTGTCTATCTCAGCACTTCCTTGCTGTCTTTCTCAGAACATCCTTAATGTCTCTCACAGAACATCATTAATGTCTTTCTCAGCACTTCCTGACTGTCTCTCACAGAATATACTTGATGTCTCTCTCAGCAATTCCTTGCTGTCTCTCAAAGAACATCCTTGCTGTCTCTCAAAAGAACATCCTTGATGTCTCTCTCAGAATATCATTGATGTCTTTCTGCACTTCCTTGCAGTCTCTCTCAGCACTTCCTTGCTGTCCCTCACAGAACATCCTTGCTGTCTCTCACAGAACATCATTGATGTATGTCCCAGAACATCCTTGCTGTCTCTCGCAAAATATCCTTGCTGTCTCTAACAGAACATCCTTGCTGTCTCTCAAAGAACATCCTTGCTGTCTCTCTTAGAACATCATTGATGTCTCTCTCAGTACTTCCTTACTGTCTCTCTCAGCACTTCCTTGCTGTCTCTCACAAAAAACATCATTGCTGTCTCTCTCAGAACATCATTGATGTCTCTCACAGAACATCCTTGCTGTCTCACAGAACATCCTTGCTGTCTCTCACAGAACAACCTTGCTGTCTCTCAAAAGAACATCCTTCTGTTTTTATCTGAACATCATTGATGTCTCTCTCAGCACTTCCTTTCTGCCTCTCACAGAACATCCTTGATATCTCTCTCAGAACTTCCTTGCTGTCTCTCACAGAACATCCTTGATGTCTCTCTCAGCACTTCCTTGCTGTCTCTCACAGAACATCCTTGATATCTCTCTCAGCACTTCTTTTGCCGTTTCTCACAGAACATCCTTGATGTCTCTCTCAGCACTTCCTTGCTGTTTCTCAAAGAACATCCTTGCTGTCTCTCACAGAACATCCATGCTCTCTCTCTCAGCACTTCCTTACTGTCTCTATCAATACGTCATTGCTGTCCCTCACAGAACATCCTTGCTGTCTCAATCAGATCATCCATGCTGTCTCTCACAGAACATCATTGCTGTCTCTCACAGAACATCCTTGCTGTCTCTCACAGAACATCCTTACTGTCTCTCACAGAACATCCTTTCTGTCTTTCTCAAAACATCGTTGATGTCTCTCTCAGCACTTCCTTGCTCTCTCTCACTGAACTTCCTAGCTGTTTCTCACAGAACATCCTTGCTGTCTCTCTCAGAACATCATTGATGTCTCTTTCAGCGCTTCCTTGCTGTCTCTCACAAAACATCCCTGCTGTCTATCTCAGCACTTCCTTGCTGTCTCTCTCAGAAAATCCTTAATGTCTCTCACAGAACATCATTAATGTCTTTCTCAGCACTTGCTGACTGTCTCTCACAGAATATACTTGATGTCTCTCTCAGCACCTCCTTGCTGTCTCTAACAGAACATCCTTGATGTCTCTCTCAGCACTTCCTTACTGTCTCTAACAGAACAGCCTTGATGTATCTCTCAGCACTTCCTTGCTGTCTCTCACAGAACATCCTTGATATCCCTCTCAGCACTTCTTTTGCCGTCTCTCACAGAACATCCTTGATGTCTCTCTCAGCACTTCCTTGCTGTTTCTCAAAGAACATCATTGATGACTCTCTCAGCACTTCCTCACTGTCTCTCTCAGCAATTCCTTGCTGTCTCTCACAGAACATCCTTGCTGTCTCTCTCAGAACATCATTGATGTCTCTCACAGAACATCCTTGCTGTCTCACAGAACATCCTTGCTGTCTCTCACAGAACAACCTTGCTTATCTCAAAAGAACATCCTTGCTGTCTCTATCTGAACATCATTGATGTCTCTCTCAGCACTTCCTTGCTGTCCCTCACAGAACATCCTTGCTGTCTCTCACAAAACATCCTTGCTGTCTCTAATAGAACATCCTTGCTGTCTCTCAAAGAACATCCTTGCTGGCTCTCTCAGAACATCATTGATGATTCTCTCAGCACTTCCTCATTGTCTCTCTCTCAGCACTTCCTTGCTGTCTCTCACAGAACATCATTGCTGTCTCTCTCAGAACATCATTGATGTCTCTCACAGAACATCCTTGCTGTCTCACAGAACATCCTTGCTATCTCTCACAGAACAACCTTGCTGTCTCTCAAAAGGACATCCTTTCTGTCTCTATCTGAACATCATTGATGTCTCTCTCAGCACTTCCTTGCTGTCTCTCACAGAACATCCATGATGTCTCTCTCAGCACTTTCTGGCTGTTTCTCAAAGAACATCCTTCCTGTATCTCACAGAACATCCATGCTGTCTCTCACAGCACTTCCTTGCTGTCTCTCCCAGACCATCCTTGCTGTCTCTCACAGCACATCCTTGAAGTCTCTCTCAGCACGTACTTGCTGTCTCTCACAGAACATCCTTGGTATCTCTCTCCGCACTTCTTTGGCTGTCTCTCACAGAACTTCCATGATGTCTCTCTCAGCACTTCCTTGCTGTCTCTCTCAGCACTTCCTTGCTGTCTCTCACAAAACATCCTTGCTGTCTCTAACAGAAGATCCTTGCTGTCTCTCAAAGAACATCCTTGCTGTCTCTCTCAGAACATCATTGATGTCTCTCTGCACTTCCTTGCTGACTCTCTCCGCACTTCCTTGCTGTCTCTCACAGAACATCATTGCTGTCTCTCTCAGAACATCATTGATGTCTCTCACAGAACATCCTTGCTATCTCACAGAACATCCTTGCTGTCTCTCAAAAGAACATCCTTGCTGTCTCTCTCAGAACATCATTGATGTCTCTCACAGAACATCCTTGCTATCTCACAGAACATCCTTGCTGTCTCTCAAAGAACATCCTTGCTGCCTCTATCTGAACTTCCATGATGTCTCTCTCAGCACTTCCTTGCTGTCTCTCTCAGCACTTCCTTGCTGTCTCTCACAAAACATCCTTGCTGTCTCTAACAGAAGATCCTTGCTGTCTCTCAAAGAACATCCTTGCTGTCTCTCTCAGAACATCATTGATGTCTCTCTGCACTTCCTTGCTGACTCTCTCCGCACTTCCTTGCTGTCTCTCACAGAACATCATTGCTGTCTCTCTCAGAACATCATTGATGTCTCTCACAGAACATCCTTGCTATCTCACAGAACATCCTTGCTGTCTCTCAAAAGAACATCCTTGCTGCCTCTATCTGAACATCATTGATGTCTCTCTCAGCAATTCCTTACTGTCTCTCTCAGCACTTCCTTGCTGTCTCTCACAGAACATCATTGCTGTCTCTCTCAGAACATCATTGATGTCTCTCACAGAACATCCTTGCTGTCTCACAGAACATCCTTGCTGTCTCTCACAGAACAACCTTGCTGTCTCTCAAAAGAACATCCTTCTATCTCTATCTGAACATCATTGATGTCTCTCTCAGCACTTCCTTTCTGTCTCTCACAGAACATCCTTGATATCTCTCTCAGCACTTCCTTGCTGTCTCTCAAAGAAAATCCTTGCATTCTCTCACAGAACATCCTTGATGTCTCTCTCAGCACTTCCTTGCTGTCTCTCAAACAACATCTCTGCTGTCTCTCACAGAACATCCTTGCTGTCTCTCACAGCTTTTCCTTGCTGTCTCTCATAGAACATCCTTGTTGTCTCTCACAGAACATCATTGGTATCTCTCTCTGCATTTCTTTGGCTGTTTCTCACAGAACATCATTGATGTCTCTCTCAGCACTTCCTTGCTGTCTCTCACAGAACATCATTGCTGTCTCTCTCAGAACATCATTGATGTCTCTCACAGAACATCCTTGCTGTCTCACAGAACATCCTTGCTGTCTCTCACAGAACAACCTTGCTGTCTCTCAAAAGAAAATCCTACTGTCTCTATCTGAACATCATTGATGTCTCTCTCAGCACTTCCTTGCTGTCTCTCAAAGAACATCCTTGCCGTCTCTCACAGAACATCCTTGATATTTCTCTCAGCATTTCTTTGGCTGTCTCTCACAGAACATCCTTGATGTCACTCTCAGCACTTCCTTGCTGTCTCTCAAAGAACATCTCTGCTGTCTCTCACAGAACATCCTTGCTGTCTCTCACATCATTTCCTTGCTGTCTCTCATAGAACATCCTTGTTGTCTCTCACAGAACATCCTTGATGTCTCTTTCAGCACTTCTTTGCTGTCTCTCACAGAACATCCTTGGTATCTCTCTCAGCATTTCTTTGGCTGTCTCTCACAGAACATCCTTGGTATCTCTCTCAGCATTTCTTTGGCTGTTTCTCACAGAACAACCTTGATGTCTCTCTCAGCACTTCCTTGCTGTCTCTCAAAGAACGTCCTTGCTGTCTCTCACAGAACATCTTTGATATCTCTCTCAGCACTTCCTTGCTGTCTCTCTCACTGAACATCCTTGCTGACTCTCTCACAGCACATCCTTGCTGTCTCTCTCAGCACTTTTTTGCTCTATTTCTAGGCGCATTTTTTGCAATTTGTCTTAGAAATTTCTTGTAATAATCTCTGAGCACTTCATTGCAATCCTTATCTCTCAGCCACTTTTCACTTATATCTTTCAGCAACTCCTCACTGACTCCTATCAGCCTCTCCTAACATCACTCAACATCTCCTTTCTGAAATCTCGTATCATCTCTTCGCCGGCGTTACTCAGCACATCATCTTTGAGGTCACTCAACTCCTCACTGATATCTTTAAGTATCCCTTCTTTGACTCATCACTGAGTATCTTCTCGTCAATATTTCCACCAATCACATTATTTATAATATTAAATCTGTAAAACAAATTAATATTGATTGTTATTAATCTTCTCAACTCTCTCAACTTTGCACAGAAGTCGTTCTTCTCATGCGAGGACGAATACCTTAAACCACCGACTACGAATACCTTAAAACACCGACTACGAATACCTTAAACCATCGACTACGAATACCTTAAACCACCGACTACGAATACTTTAAAACACCGACTACGAATACCTTAAACCATCGACTACGAATACCTTAAACCACCGACTATGAATACTTTAAACCACCGACTACGAATACCTTAAACCACCGACTACGAATACCTTAAACCACCGACTACGAATATATTAAAACACCGACTACGAATACCTTAAAACACAGACTACGAATACCTTAAACCACCGACTACGAATACCTTAAACCATCGACTAACATTAACCACGTACGCAGTTGTTTATTTTTATATCAGAATAGCATTTTAGTTCTCATCATCATCATTGGGTGCCGTCTCCGCATCGAAGGTTGGCTACCATGGAGCGCCATTCCACTCTGTCTCTTGCTTTGATGGTGCAGATTGTCTTAGGCTGACTTGTCCATCTTTTGATGTTACTCGTTCATGTTAGTCTTGGTCTGCCTCTGCCTCTTTTACCTTGTATTTTTCCCTCTAATATTACTTTTATTAGACTGTTGTGTCTTTTAACATGACCAAAGAATTTCATTTGTCTTGCTCTAATTGTGTTTAGTAGTTCTTTTTTCACCCTTAGTCGTCCTAAAACTTCCTCGTTTGTTTTCTTTTCTTTCCATCCAATTCTACCTATTCTTCTGTAAATCCACATTTCAAAGGCCTCAATTTTCTGTTCTGTTTTCTAGTCTAATGTCCATGTTTCTGCACCATACAGGAATATTGAGAAGATGTAACATTTTGCTATTCTTAGTTTTAGCCCTGTTGTTATTTGTTTTGTTGTTAGTATATTTTTCATGGCATTAAAATTACTTTTTGCCATACCTATTCTTTTATTTATTTCAGTTGTGCATTTTCCATCACTGGTTATAGTATGTCCCATGTAGTTGTAGTTCTGAACTGTCTTTAGATGTATTCCTTCAACTTTGATATTTAATTGTAGGTCTTGACAATTTCCTTTGTTTATGATCATAGTTTTAGTCTTTTTGATATTCATATCTAGTCCATATTTTTTGCTTATCATGTTTATTTCATTAAGCAATTGTTGTAGATCTTTAGGATTTTCCGCCAGTAGTACAGTATCATCAGCATATCTTAGGTTATTGATTATCTTCCCATTAATGTTTAGGCCTGGCATCTCTGAGATGTTTTTAAAGATTTGCTCAGTGTATAAATTGAACAAGCTTGGTGATAGGATGCATCATTGTCTTACTCCTCTTTTTATATCCATGGGTGTAGAGTTTTCCTTGTTATATTTTATTATTGCTGTTTGCTCCCAGTACAAATTACATATCAGTCGTATGTCTGTGTCATCCAGATTTATATCTTTTAGGCAGTCTATAAGTTGATTATGGTGTATTCTATCAAATGCTTTGGTGTAGTCTATGAAGCAGGCATATATTGGTTTGTTTACTTCTATGTACTTTTCAATCAATGTCCTCATGCTGAATATGGCTTCTTTTGTGCCACTGTTTTTCCTGAATCCGAATTGCTGCTCATCTAGTTCATTATTAATTTTATTCTGAATCCTTCCTTGTATAACTTTTAGTAAAATTGTGGTTACCTGGCTCATTAGGCTTATTGTTCTAAAATCACTGCATTCAACTGCACCATTCTTTTTAGGCAATGCAATAAAAGTTGATGCTTTTAGTTCATTTGGTATGTATCCTGTATGGTATATGTCATTGCAATTGTCTGTGATCACTTCAATTCCAAAATCTTCTAGTGCTTGTATCATCTCTATCTGTATATTGTCAGGTCCTGCTGCTTTTCCCCTTTTCATTGTTTTTATAGCTTTTTCTACTTCAGATTTCAGGATTTTATAGCTGGATGCACATTTTATAAATGGTTTGTTGTCCCTTTCGTCATGAAATAATTCTGTTATGTATTCCTGCCATGTATCGATTATATCTTTGTTGTCTGTCATTTTAGTTCTAGTCTTGGAAATTTAACCGCATTAACAGATGTCAATGTCTTTAACCTAGTACATTCTCCTCAAAACAAAAATATAAAAGTAGTTTCACTTTTTTGCACCAAACAAAACGTTCTTTTTTTACTTTGTCAAAGTCTTTATGGGATTCTTTCAGAGATGGGAATCATCATCTCTCAGAAGAATCGTGAAAGTTTCCTGGACTAAAACGACCAGTGAGGACATTCTCAAAGTGGCCAACACAAAAAAGGGAGCTCCTAAAAAAACATCAGAAAGAAACAATCAACATTTTTTCGGGGACATCATGAGAATAGGAAAGTTGGAATACTTAGTTACAACTGGCAAAATTAAAAGAAAGAGAGATCACGTACGACAGAGAGAGAAGATACTGGATAGCTTGGTGTCATAGCACGGAAAATAGTCAAGAACTAAATTGATACGATGCACGGTGGATAGAAGATTGTGGAAGGGCATAATCGCCAACGCCAACCGGCATGGCACATGATGATGAAAATCATATTTGTGTATCAACAATACTGCAGTACACAATACTCGTAGAAATAGAAAAGATCAAAATTGGGTATATTTAAGAATTTCATGGTATGCGACATTCACTTTTTAACAACAAACGAGTTGAAATGTTAAACTACAGCTTCTTCTAGTCACCTTCTTTCCTTTATCATTTGCATTTCAGCGTCGAGGGAATATATAATTTGTGGTTTTTTGCTTTTCTGTTCGCCTCTGCTGCTGTTATGTTTCCCACTGTTTCTAATATTCCGTCAATCGATCTTATTCATGGTCGACCCTTGAGTCTGGTTGTCTCGCATCATTCATTGAAGACTCGTGCTGTGTTTTGATTTTTCTGCCTTATCACGGTCCAAATCATTGTATAAGTTGTTTCTTTATATATTCTACGGCGGGGGGTTATTCCTAGCTTTTTTCTCAGTTCTTCATTTCTGATCTTATCTCTCAGACTGTTTCCTGTCATTCGTCTAACACATTTCATCTCTGTAGAGGTTATTTTTCTTATTGTTCTTGCATCTAGGGTCCACTGGCATTGGTAGCACAACGTTGGGATGAAGATTGTATTGTATAGTGCCCGTTTTGGTCTCTAGAGTTATTTCCTTGTTGGACAATAGTGGTGATAACTGTCCGATGATTGGACAAGCTTTGTTGTATCTTGAATCTATCTCTGCTGTTTGTGAGTTGTCGTTTGTCACTAGACTTCCTAGGTATTTCAATTCCTCTACAATCACTTTGGGAGCCGCGATAGCTCAGTGGTTAGTGAACTGGACTACCACGGACAAGGGGTAGGGTTCGATCCCAACCGACGGCTTCCGGGTTCACCCAGCCTTAAATGGGTACCGGAATTTGTTCTGGGAAAGTGAAGCGGCACGGGCGTAATACCGACCACATTACCCTAAAAATCATGTGCTGAAGGTCTGTAAAATGTATGGTCACTAACACCATATTCCCTATACGCCACTTGGCGTGACGGGGGTACTTTACTTTTTTTACTGACCATCACTTTGAATATATAAAGGAAGAATGTGTGTTTTATCTTCCCGGAAAGTCATACATGAGGAAATCAACTAAAGTATCAGTTACAATCAACTGAGACACATAAAGCAAATTAAATACTTGGGAAAGAGCGAAAAAAAAGCTAGATATGCAGGCAACCAGCAAACATTGACATAAGTTATTAGATAAACGTTAAAAAAATCTGACAGACCTGTCAGTGTTAACAAATATAGTTTCTTAAGGTAGGAAACTTGAACAAATTAGCGGAAAAATGCTGACACAGTTTGCTAAATTCCTGGAAACTTGTAAAGGAATTAACCAAAATAGTTCATGTGGACCAAAATTGCCTTGAAACATTCGCTCTATTTTCGGCGATGAATTATTTCTCATGTTTTGTTAATTACTCATGAAAGCAATTCTGTAAATCATTCCTGTTGTGTATTTAGATTAGCTGATATCAGAGACAGGTCTCGTCCTTGAACCCCATTTCAAATTTGTTAAAACGCGGTCTAGAGGAGGTTATAGGCACTTTCATCTTTTTGTGTCTTTCTCTTCATCCCATGACAATCAGCATGAGTATTTTATATTCTTTCTTTCTTTCTTTCTTTCTTTCTTTCTATACTTCCTTTTGTACCGGGTGTCAAGGAAGATACAAAGTTCTGGTTCTCGCCCTCTTGACGGCTTCAGTCTTTGTTACTTGATGTTGTTACGTTTCTGTGATGTTGTCTGTTCATTTTACCCTCTTCTCTCTTCTCCTATTTCAATTATATCTTTATTTGGTAAGAAATCTAGAGACATTCTTTCTAATTGGACACATTATATCTTTATTTGGTAAGAAATCTAGAGACATTCTTTCTAATTGGACACATTATGTCTTTATTTGGTAAGAAATCTAGAGACATTCTTTCTAATTGGACACATTATGTCTTTATTTGGTAAGAAATCTAGAGACATTCTTTCTAATTGGACACATTATGTCTTTATTTGGTAAGAAATCTAGAGACATTCTTTCTAATTGGACACATTATGTCTTTATTTGATAAGAAATCTAGAGACATTCTTTCTAATTGGACAAATTATTTTTTTGGTGTTGTCTCTGTATGAAGCTTGGGATTGGTTCAATGACTGCTGTTTTTCTTATTATAATGTCATTTCTTATTCTGTCTTTTCTGGTTATTTTTTATTTGACTGAGGTTAATTCTTTTTGGTACATCAAGAAATGATTATGTACACACAAATACGACTTCATTTTTTCTTCAATTGACTGCAGACCTACAATGCAAGCAGCGGCGTCTTGAAGAATCTCATTAAAATGCTTCCATCTGAAACATTCTTCGTCTTTCTCCCTGTGTTCAATCCATCATCATCATCAGGTCGCCTGTCTTTTACTAAAACGTTGCATACACCACAGCTCGTCAGAAAGAATCTCTGTTTCTAGCCAGATCTCCAACTTCCCCTGTTGTTAAAGGTCTACTTGATGTCTTGAAACATCTTCTTCTTCCTCTCTCCCCCGCCCCCAGTAAAATCCATGACCATTAATTTTATTATTTTTGAAGCTCTTTTAAAAATACTGTCTCACCAGTTCTACATTTCTCAACACATGGTCTCTCCACTTAAACACTTCTCAACACATGGTCTCTCCACTTACACACATCTCAACACATGGTCTTACCAGTTCTACACTTCTCAACACATGGTCTCACCAGTTCTATATTTCTCAACACATGGTCTCTCCACTTACACATTTCTCAACACATGATCTCTCCACTTACACACTTGTCAACACATGGTCTGTCCACTTACACACTTCTCAACACATGGTCTGTCCACTTACACACTTGTCAACACATGGTCTGTCCACTTACACACTTGTCAACACATGGTCTGTCCACTTACACACTTGTCAACACATGGTCTGTCCACTTACACACTTGTCAACACATGGTCTATCCAGGTACACACTTGTCAACACATGGTCTATCCAGGTACACACTTGTCAACACATGGTCTATCCAGGTACACACTTGTCAACACATGGTCTATCCAGGTACACACTTGTCAACACATGGTCTATCCAGGTACACACTTGTCAACACATGGTCTATCCAGGTACACACTTGTCAACACATGGTCTATCCAGGTACACACTTGTCAACACATGGTCTATCCAGGTACACACTTGTCAACACATGGTCTATCCAGGTACACACTTGTCAACACATGGTCTATCCAGGTACACACTTGTCAACACATGGTCTATCCAGGTACACAGTTGTCAACACATGGTCTATCCAGGTACACACTTGTCAACACATGGTCTGTCCACTTACACACTTGTCAACACATGGTCTGTCCACTTACACACTTGTCAACACATGGTCTGCCCAGTTCTATAATTTTCCTGATATCGTTGTGTGCATCTTCTCTTGAGAGCAACTTCTCTTGTGAGCAACTTCTCTTGAGAGCAACGACTCTTGCGAGCAACTTCTCTTGAGAGCAACTTCTCTTGAGAGCAACTTCTCTTGTGAGCAACTTCTCTTGTGAGCAACTTCTCTTGAGAGCAACTTCTCTTGAGAGCAACTTCTCTTGAGAGCAACGACTCTTGCGAGCAACTTCTCTTGAGAGTAACTTCTCTTGAGAGCAACGACTCTTGAGAGCAACTTCTCTTGAGAGCAACGACTCTTGCGAGCAACTTCTCTTGAGAGTAACTTCTCTTGAGAGCAACTTCTCTTGAGAGTAACTTCTCTTGAGAGCAACGACTCTTGAGAGCAACTTCTCTTGAGAGCAACGACTCTTGCGAGCAACTTCTCTTGAGAGTAACTTCTCTTGAGAGCAACTTCTCTTGAGAGTAACTTCTCTTGAGAGCAACGACTCTTGCGAGCAACTTCTCTTGAGAGCAACTTGTCACTATCAACCGTAAGATCAATAAGTATTTTGGCGCGGAGGAATCATTCCAGCTTTAGAGTTCACGTGACTTGTGCCGGTGAAACTCGGAAGAAAACATCGATTTGCGATTGGTTCTTGTAACTACAAAACTTATGACGTCACGTAGGGAATCCTGCAGGAAAAGCGAAAGAGGAACAAAGAAGAGCAAACGCGTGGATGAGTATTTGAGAGAGAAATGTCATTCTCTGCTTCAACAGTCCATGTTGTATTTTTATATAAAGTAAAAATAAGTTATAACTCCTTCAGGTTTTATCGTGTACAAACCTCATCAAGGCCAGCTCCTTGTCGTGGGGATGGGGCTTAACAGTCACCAGGGACTGAAAACCAAGACTGGCCAGGCCTTCCTACACCCGTGCAAGACCACAGTCTGCTCTAGCAATTTTAAGTGCTGAAGTCGGAGGCAACCAGCCAAAAGGCGCACTACAAAAATCAGGATGCCACGCACTCACGCCAATGGGAAGCATGCCTATAACTGCAAATCGATATGGCACTCGCCCTGTGATGGACACTCAGGCAGGTGCAGCGCCGGGCCCTCAGCCTCGAAAGGGCCCAACCTATATTACTGGATGTCCTTCTCAATCGCTCTGTGGAGTCAGGGGGCGAGAGAATAGAGTTACTGGCCAACCCAAAATAAGACCACTCAAAATAATGCACTGGAATGCTGAAGGCATCAACAGCAAAAGAGATGGGTACAGTAAAAAGATAGAATTAGAAAATATCCTGCATGAAGAACAAGTAAGCATATGCTGTTTGCAGGAAACCCATCTAAACAACGACATAGCCTTGAAGATTAGGGGATACCAGTGCTACCGATCTGACAGGAAAAACAGACAAAAGGGCGGAATACTGACTCTTGTAAGGAACAACATTAATGCATGTCAGATTGAAGTGTATATGGATGGGGCGGAATATCAAATACTGCACCTCAGGACAGGAAATACAGACTTCCATCTACTAAACTACTACTGTCCGAGTGACCGCCCACTAGCACTAGACACAATTACATTAAAAGAAAGAATAATTGTATGTGGAGACTTTAACAGCCATTCACAGAGCTGGGGCTATGAAGATATGGACAAGAGAGGTGAAGAACTTGAAAATTGGCAGGATGACAATGGGCTTATACTATTAAACCAGGCAACAGATCCACCAACATTCTATTCCAGATCATGGCATACCACATCTACACCAGACCTTGCTTTCCATTCACCAGACCTGGATTGGAATATCACACGTATTGTTGGGAAACAACTTGGAGGCAGCGACCACCGACCTGTCTTTTTAGTGGTGCAAAATGAGGCCGTCAGGGAGAGCAGCACTCTCTCCAGATGGAATTACAAAAAGGCAGACTGGAAAATGTATCAACATTACACCAGTGTACTGACTAAAGATCTAAATACAGACAGAGACATCAACAAAATAGTTGATGAATTCAGTAGACTAATAATACAAGCTGCCAGTGAAACAATACCCAGAGGGGCACGGAAACACTACAAACCATACTGGAATAGTGAACTAGAGCAACTGCACAATGACATGGAAACATCTCGAAAACAAGCAGAAAATAACCCCTGCCAGGAACACCACAATAACTATCAGCATGCTAAAGCCAAATTTCAATGGGCTAAACTACAAGCCAGACGGAGAAGTTGGAAAGAGAAAACAGAGTACATGAATCTAGAACGAGACACAAGAAAAGTGTGGAAGCTTGTAAAACAGCTGAATGATGAGGGTACAGAAGGGAACACAAAAATTACACTGAAGAAGGATGGAAACATTCTAACAGGTAAACATGCAGCAAATCACTTTGCAGACTCCTTTGCAAATGACAACAATATTGAAATTAGCCTAGAGAAACGTCAAGAGACCCGTCTAAAACAACAAAATGCAAGACAAGAAGAGACTGCACATGAAGTCATGGAAATACCCATTACACAAAGAGAGCTAGAGCTGGCAATATCCAAATTAAAAATGAAAAAGTCACCAGGTAGTGATGGAGTGTCTAATGAAATGATTAAGAACTTGGGAACTGCAGCTAAAGCAAAACTACTGCAGATCTACAACATTTGCTGGATCACAGGTAAAGTGCCACAGGCATGGAGAGAAGCAATTATGATACCATTACTAAAGCCAGGAAAAGATGGTTCAATGACATCCAGCTATAGACCAATCAGCCTTACAAGCTGTTTGTGTAAAACAATGGAACGTATAATCAATCTCAGACTGCAGTGGTACCTGGAAAGTGAAAATCTCCTTGTCCCACAACAAGCAGGCTTTAGACAGTGTTACTCTACCGAAGATCAGGCAACCTATCTTTCCCAGGAAATTGAGGATGCGTTTCAAGAAAAGAAACTGGTACTAGCAGCATGGATAGACCTAAAGAAAGCATTTGATAAGGTATGGAAGGAAGGGCTTTTGAAGAAACTGAGAAATTATGGAGTAAATGGCAGGATGTACAAATGGGTCAAAGCATACCTGCATAACAGGAGAGCCAGAGTGCAACTGGATGGTCTTAAGAGTAAGAAGGTCTTACTGCGCCAGGGCGTTCCACAGGGAGGGGTACTATCTCCAACACTTTTTCTGATCTACATCAATGACCTAGTTACTGAACTACCACATGGTATCAAAGTGGCAATGTATGCAGATGACTTGGTAATGTGGTGCACAGAGGAGTATGCAACAGTGGCCTCCAAATTGTTACAAAGAGCTATGAATGCACTGAATTCATGGACAAATAGATGGTGTATCAGCATCAATACAGACAAATGCAGTACTACACTTTTCACTCTTTCCCCAAAACAAAAAGCAGGAGCCATCTATATAAACAATGAGCCTGTGAAAGAAGACATACAGGCTACGTATCTCGGAGTTACATTTGATAACAAACTATCTTGGAAACAGCAGATAAATAAGGCAACCCAAAAAGCAAGGAGAAAATTGGCTATTCTAAGAAAGCTGTGTGGAACTACGTGGGGTGCGAGTGGGAAAATACTCAGTAAAGTTTACCAACAGAGTATACGCCCACATTTAGAATATGGATCATCTGCATGGTGTTCAGCATCAAACACCACACTTCAAGAACTGGATAAAGTACAAAACCAGGCACTTAGGGTCATCACAGGAGCAATGAAATCAACACCAATATTAGAGATGGAGAAATTGTGGAGGATACCAGCACTGAGAGAACGGAGGGACACAAAGGTGCTGATACAGGCAGAAAAATTTGCTTGCATGCCGAGACATCCAATGAAGGACCGATTCCAAAATCTTGCATTGGGACGACTTAAGAGAAGCAGTTTTATCCACCAAGCCAAGCGTATTAGTAGACAAACACCAGACATGCCAAGAGCTGTTAACCCCCTACTGCCCATACCAGAACAGACTCCCTGGACAGAGGAATCTGGATTATCAGTTCAAATACGGACAGAAGTGAAAGGAATAGTTGATAAAGAGGAACAGAATAGTCTACAGCGAAAAACAATAACTCTCAGTTTCCTGGATGAAGAATACCCACAAGACCTATGGATTCGTGTGTATACAGATGGATCAGCACAGAATGCAGTAAAAAATGGGGGAGCAGGTGCATATATAGAATACCCAAATAACACTAGGATATGAATAAAATAGCAACAGGGAAATATTGTCACAATTATGATGCAGAAATACAAGCAATAAAGTTAGCAATAGAAAAACTGCTGAACATTAATCTTAGCCCGCAGCCTGTAGTGTTTTTGACAGATGCAAGATCAGTACTCCAGGCACTACAATCCAGAAAATTACCACATCTGCAGACCTTATTGACTGAACTCTGCAAGCACCACAGGGTTGCCCTGCAGTGGATCCCATCTCACTGTGGAATACCAGGAAATGAGAAAGCAGATCAGTTGGCAAAGGAAGGTTCAACAGGCACACAACTAGATACACCTGTTACATACCATCATAAGAAACAGATAATCAAATCAATCAGAGGACCACAAGCCCCAAATCAGGATGCCTTTTATAATATGAATAGATATGAACAAGTTATCATTATACGTCTCAGAACAGGACACAATCGACTCCATAGTCACATGTATACAAAATTCAAGATCGGCACCTCAACTACTTGTACATGTGGACAGGCGCCCCAGACTGCTGAACACATACTTCAAGACTGCACTGAATATAGTAGACTGAGGAAAATCCATTGGCCCATAGATACAACACTACAGACAAAACTATATGGGCCACTGCAAGAATTACAAAAGACAGTAACATTTATACAGGAAACGACATTGCAGATATAGACAATGCTTCAGGCGAACGAAAGATAGATAGATAGATCGTGTACAATGAATATGGCGTTTATATCAATATTTTTGAATAGCCAACTGCGCATTTTATGGATAACGTGGTCGGTATCACGCAAATCCACTTTAATTTCCCAGAAAAATGTATAGTTTACCCGATTTCAAAGACCTGGTGAATCCCCACAAAGTCGTGTCGGCTTGAGAAAATGTGAGATCTGATCAGCCATTTTTCTGGTCAGCAACGAGTGATGCCGGTTTGAAACCTGGATTCTTTTGAAACTTTATTGAAACCGGATTATTGAAACATTATTGAAACAGTATTGATAGCGTCTCGATGCAGTATTGATACCGTCTCGATGCAGTATTGATACCGTCTCGATGCAGTATTGATACCGTCTCGATGCAGTATTGATACCGTCTCGATGCAGTATTGATACCGTCTCGATGCAGTATTGAATCCGGGTGAACTTCAACTTGATGTCGTGTGTAACAATCAGTCGTCACAGCACCTTATTGTCGCCGTATCAATTTGAAGCCGGTTTAGTACTTGGCTATTTGAATCATTCTTCTATGCAGTTACGGCCCCAATTTGAAGCCGGTAACTACGTCACTCCCCTGTCTACCCCCCCCCATTCCATTTGGTGCACCGTTTCTTCCGCTTTTCTCTCAATCTCTTTTGCTCGCTGCACAACTATATTTCATTCTGACCCCTGCAACTATATTTCATTCTGACCTCTACAACTATATTTCATTCTGACCTCTACAACTATATTTCATTCTGACCCCTGCAACTATATGTCATTCTGACCCCTGCAACTATATTTCATTCTGACCCCTGCAATTATATTTCATTCTGACCCCTGTAACTATATTTCATTCTGACCCCTGCAACTATATTTCATTCTGACCCCTGCAACTATATTTCATTCTGACCCTGCAACTATATTTCATTCTGGCCCCTGCAACTATATTTCATTCTGACCCCTGCAACTATATTTCATTCTGACCCCTGCAACTATATTTCATTCTGACCCCTGCAACTATATTTCATTCTGACCCCTGCAACTATATTTCATTCTGACTTCTACAACTATATTTCATTCTGACTTCTACAACTATATTTCATTCTGACCCCTGCAACTATATTTCATTCTGACTTCTACAACTATATTTCATTCTGACTTCTACAACTATATTTCATTCTGACCCCTGCAACTATATTTCATTCTAACCCTGCAACTATATTTCATTCTGACCCCTGCAACTATATTTCATTCTGACCCCTACAACTATATTTCATTCTGACCCCTGCAACTATATTTCATTCTGACCCCTGCAACTATATTTCATTCTGACCCCTGCAACTATATTTCATTCTGACCCCTGCAACTATATTTCATTCTGACCCCTGCAACTATATTTCATTCTGACCCCTGCAACTATATTTCATTCTGACCCCTGCAACTATATTTCATTCTGACCCCTGCAACTATTTGTTCCACTGTCATACTACACATCCTCCTCTATGCTCCCTGCTACCTCGCTGCTTCACGAGCACGTGACTAACCCCTCAGCCGCTGTGGCTTCTACTTGCTCTAATACATGGTATCACATGGTATTATTAGTGTATATTGCATTATTATTGTACTTGGTATTATTGTTGTACATTGTATTATGTACACGGCATTATTGTGTACATGGTATCACATGGCATTATTAATGTACATTGCATTATTATTGTTAAAGATGGTAGACGTTTCAGTTTTAGTTTAATTTGGTCACAACAATGGCTAGAGGTTCTTGTGCAGGACTCGGTACATGATCTCATCTTTCTTGAGGTTAAAAGTCATTGGATGATACAACCGATTTTCAAGTTAACGATCATTGGAAGTGGACACAAAAAAACCGTTCCGTAGAAGTTGCTCGAAAAAGTTAACTTTTGAATCTTATTTCAACGTTAAACCTCTTGCCCCTACCCCAATCCTTCGAACCCACACCTGCGGGTGAACGCCAAGAGGAAAGTGTTAATTCATAAAATGTCTCCATTCTAATGTAACTCTTTTAATTTCGAAAGTAAATAACATACATTAAGTGTGAATGTTGTTTTTTTTATGGTTTCCTTAGCTAAATAGATATACAATAATAGTATCAGATGGAAGATGGATCATAGAAATAAAAAGCAAAATAGCTCAGGTCAAAATAGTATTTCAGAAAATGAAAAACGTCTTATGCAACAAAAATATGCGAATAGAAGTGAGAAAGAGTGTTCATCGGTGCCAATTCTGACCTATGGAAACGAATCATAGACAGCAAACAAACAAATTAAAAAAAACGATTAGATGTCACAGAGATGGGATTTCTCAGAAGAATGTTGAAAGTTCCCTGGACAGCTGAAAAGACCAATGAGGAAACTCTCAAGGAGGTCAACACAAAAAGAGAGCTCCTTAGAAACATCGAAAAGAAACAATCAACATTTTTCGGGTACATCATGAGAAGAGGAAAGTTTGAATACTTGGTTAGAACTGGCAAAAAAAAAAGGAAAGAGAGATCGCAGACGACAAAGAGAGAAGATACTAGATAGCTTGGTGTCATGGCATGGAAAACAGTCAACAACAGAACTGATACGATGCACGGTGGAGGGACATGAGCGCTTGCGCCGACTGGTATGGCACATGATGATGATAACTATATATATAATAAGGTTTTTGGGGCTACCTGTAGGTCGCGATGACCTGTTTGCAATGATGGCTTATTTAGCTAAAATGTGCGAGCCAGGTAGAGAACACAATGGCATTCAAGCAGTGGCGTATTCTCTATGATACCGCAGATACCGCCAGTAGCCTGAACATATTAACGAAATACAAAAGGAAATGATAATTTATTATATTTTTTTCATAATTATATTACACATTTTCGAATATTCTATTACACATTTTGTAGGCCAATAAGATTTATTTGCTTTGATTTGCATTTATTAAAGCAAGGTTTTCCTCTGGCCACTATAACGTTGTGAATAAAACCGAAACTAAAATAGAAATCGCTAATAAGCAGCAGTACTGTTCTCTTATCTCCGACTTCGAATTAATGACCTTGACATTAAAAAATTCCTGTCAAAATTATACGGCTAAGCTACCTCTACACTAATGCGGTTTCATGGTTTATTTTTAGCTCTAGCCAATCAGAAGCGTCACAAAGTGATAATGAAACTATGTCTGATTACCTGAACTTTCTAACCTAATTTTAGCTACGCGATGCGCATCAGCATCTGTAGAAAGAATTTTTTCTGCTCTGAAGACAACCAAATCTTATTGTCGCTCAACTCAGACACAAGAACGCTTATCTGGTTTGGCATTAATATCCATTAA
This sequence comes from Megaustenia siamemsis, assembly GCA_032433765.1. NCBI lineage: Eukaryota > Metazoa > Mollusca > Gastropoda > Stylommatophora > Ariophantidae > Megaustenia > Megaustenia siamemsis. The sequence continues at coordinate 100,355,686 of JAVIAB010000125.1, forward strand.
GAAATCATTCCTTCAGAAACTTAGAAACCAACCCAACAGTACTTTCAATGACAAAGTCATCGAGACATTTTCGTCCCAAACAAGACGGATAGAGTTTACATATAAATAAATAATTTAAAATGTAGTGATGTCGTTAGAAAATATTACTTTATGTTAGCCTACTGAATATAATGTATGTTTTTATTTTTGATGTCAGCGGTAGCCCAGACCCCAAACCAGTATACGCCACTGCATTAAAGTTATCTTTGTTAATGGCGGACAAACACTATAATAAGACAAACACAAAACAAAAATAAATGTCGGGAGCACACAACGAATTGTACTCAGAAAAATTGAGCGAAAAACACACAGGTAAATAGCAAATATCATATACTTGTGTGTGTGTATGTATATTTATAATATTACCTTTAGCATCATGATAGACGGTTGCTAGCAAGCAATCATGATAAGTCTGTAGTTTGGTAAAATATTAATGTCTTATGCTTGATGCTGGTTTACTGAACAGCTTCTCTCGTGGCTGAATCTGCCAATATTGGATAGACAGATCCAGCCACAGAATGAACAAGATGCATTTGTGCTGCATAGCTTCGTCTCCTTTCTCTTGTCTTTTTTTTTTGTCTTCTGTTAAAACATATCTTCCTAGAATGTTGATTTGCCTTGTTTTGTGTGTTCTCCATGTGCTACGATCTGCAGCCAGACTTTCTCAGTTTCTTTCACTGCTACAGAATTCATCAAGGAAGCCTTGCAAACATCTTTATATCTCGTCACTGTCTTCCCTTTGGTCTCTTCCCGTCCTTAAGTTCGCCATACAATATTTGTTCATTCATCATTCTTCTTACATGAACCGTCTACCTTAGTCTTCGACTCCTAAGTTTTGCCATGATGGAAGGGGGCTTGGTTCGTTGCAAGAAGTTAGAGTTGGTTACTTTGTCCTGATATATCTTGCGAAGGCAATGCACATGAAAGCTATTTAACCTTTTCTCCTGCCATGCATAGGTAGTCCAGGTTTCCGACCCATACAGAAGTGTACTTTATATATATATATATTCACACGTGTGGATGCAGTTATAAAACCATGCTATTGTCGAGGCTAGTTTAACTTCAGAGCATCTCGGGGGAGCAGCAAGGTCTGTTGTCTTACCTAATCAATAAGAAATCCTGACGGATACACTTTGTGTAAGTAATACATTAAATTATAATTAAATTAGATAATAAGATAGACGACGTTACGATGAGCACATAGATTGAGGCACGCTGCTGGATCTTAGTTCAAACACGTCATTTCCTCTTGAAGCTGTTCCTCGAAATGCAATCAATGAACCGTAAAATAAAGTAAAGTAAAGCAATGCAAAATAAAGTATATTAAAGCAAAGTAAAGTAAGACAAATCAAATTAAAGTAAAGTAAAGCAGTGCAAAACAAAGTATATTAAAGCAAAGTAAAGTAAGACAAATCAAATTAAAGTAAAGTAAAGCAGTGCAAAACAAAGTATATTAAAGCAAAGTAAAGTAAGACAAATCAAATTAAAATAAAGTAAAGCAGTGCAAAACAAAGTATATTAAAGCAAAGTAAAGTAAGACAAATCAAATTAAAGTAAAGTAAAGCAATGCAAAACAAAACAAAGTGAAGTAAATCGAAGCAAAATAAGACAACGCAAATTAAAGTAAAATGTAGCTGTGCAAAAAAATTAAGTAAAGCGAAGTAAAATAAGACAAAGCAAATTAAAGTAAAATGTAGCAGTGCAAAATAAATAAAGTAAAGCGAAGTAAAATAAGACAACGCAAATTAAAGTAAAATGTAGCTGTGCAAAATAAATAAAGTAAAGCGAAGTAAAATAAGACAACGCAAATTAAAGTAAAATGTAGCTGTGCAAAATAAATAAAGTAAAGCGAAGTAAAATAAGACAACGCAAATTAAAGTAAAATGTAGCTGTGCAAAATAAATAAAGTAAAGCGAAGTAAAATAAGACAACGCAAATTAAAGTAAAATGTAGCAGTGCAAAAAAATAAAGTAAAGCGAAGTAAAATAAGACAAAGCAAATTAAAGAAAAGCAATTTAAAGGAAAGTAAAGTAAAGCAAAGCACTCTGAAGGAAAATAAGGTAACGCAACGGAAAATAAAGAAAAGCACAGCAAAGTAAAGTAAATAAGTATAGTAAAGCAACTTAATTTAAAGTAAAGTACGTTAGAGTAAAGTAAATTAAAGTAAGTAAAGCGTACTAAATAAAAGTAAAGCAAATGAAAGTAAAGTAAAGTGAAGCAAAGCGGAGCAAAGTAGAATAAAGTGAAGTAAAGTAAAGCGTACTAAAGAAAGCAAACCTTAGTAATGCAAAACAAGCAAATTACAGTAAAGTAAAAAAAACACGTAAACACACCTCATTGGCAAGTGTTAAAAGCTTTGCTTCGTTTGCGGCAGCCATTTGAACAAAATGCACAAAACAATTGATGTGTTGGAATCAGTGAAAACCTTCTGCGTACATGGGAGTCTGTAGAATATGCAGGGACAGGTAAACTTAAAAGAAACATGTGCAGGTTTTGTTTCCTGTGGATCAAAAATGTTTTTGTCCCTTATCTATCAACATCAACAGAGCGTTGGTCTTGCGGTAAGATGTTTGTGATGTTGTTAATTGTTGATAATGTAAGTGTAAGCAGTCTAGTAACAACAGGTTGAAGTACCAATGAGGGGCCTTTCATTGTGCATGTATGAAAGAGAGAGAGGGAGAGAGAAAGCCAAAAAAGAGAAAGAGACTGAAAAGGATCAAAATAGAGAGGAGTGAATGAGAAAGAGTGGAAAAGGGAGAAAATAGAGAAGAGAGATTTAAAGTGAGGAAGGGAGTCTCGAATAAAGAAAAAGAGACGCAAAGTGAGAATTAGAAAGATTAAGAGAAAAAGAGAGAGATATTAAAGAAGTGAGAGAGAAAGTGATGAAGAGAGACAGTGAAGAATAGAGACAAGAAGAGTGATAAAGACAAAAAAAGAGAGAGAGAGAGAAAAAGAGAAAGAAATAAAGGAAGAAGGAGATAGTGCGGTAGAGAGACATAAAGAATGAGAGAAATGTGAGGAAGAGAGAAAGAAAAAAAGGAAAGCAGAGAAGAAGATGGAGAAAGATAGGAAAAGAGAGAAAATTATAGAGAAGGTGAGAGGGAGTAAATACATCAACATCTCTTGTAATAAACATCATCATCGTGTTATTGTGGGACGCAGTCTGTTTTTGTCACATTACATACCACGCACTCTATATTCTCTATAAGTTAACCAGTACAGCATGTCGGCGCGGCCATTGTTCGTACATTCCAGAATCCTATTTTTGTTGTTGTTTTAGGGCCGAAAAAAACTATCACTATTATCTACTGCTAATTTACACATTCTGTATCAGGTCTACGTTTCATTAACAAAATCGTTTTTACGATAGTGGCTTGTTAAACCTCTGATCAACGGTTCTATACCAAGATAGTGGCTTGTTAAACCTCTGATCAACGGTTCTATACCAAGATAGTGGCTTGTTAAACCTCTGATCAACGGTTCTATACCAAGATAGCAGCTTGTTAAACCTCTGATCAACGGTTCTATACCAAGATAGCGGCTTGTTAAACCTCTGATCAACGGTTCTATACCAAGATAGTGGCTTGTTAAACCTCTGATCAACGGTTCTATACCAAACCGGAGAAAGATAAATCCTCCATCTTGGATACAACCGGAAACAACCCACATTTCAACCGGAATTTGGAGATGTCATGGACTTCATAATGAAGAAATGCTGCACTGGTAATAAAGGCATCGAATGGATACAAGGAGACCATTTGGAGGACCTCGACTTTGCTGATGGCATAGTTCTCATCAGCAGCCAGATAAAAACGATGCAGGAAAACACAAATGAACTATCATCAATAGCCAGCAAAATTGGGCTGAGATCAATCATGAAAAGACTAAAGTCATGAAAAGTTTAATTCCAACAGACGACAAAATATACATGGAAAACAAACCAGTAGAAAAGATCGATCACTTTATCTATCTTGGAAGTCACATTGATCGAGAAGGGGATACGAGCAAAGAAATTAGAATCAGAATAGCTAAAGCAGCAATGTCTTTCAGAAACTTTGAAAAGTTGTGGAAATCAAAACTCATCAGCACAAACACAAAACTTAAGACTATTCAAATCAAATGTACTATCACCCCTTACGTATGCGTGCGAAAGCTGGAAAACAACAAGAGATATAGAAACAAAGTTGAACACATTCGAAAATAAATGTCTAAGGAAAATACTTGGTATAGCGTGGAAAGAATTCAAAACAAACGAAGAAATTAGAGAAATCGCCAATCAACCACTAATATCTTCAGTAATAAAGAAAAGACGATGGTCATATGTTGGACATGTGATGAGAAGAGATAATAACCGAATAGCAAAGCAAGCCCTCATGTGGGAAACAATAGATAAGTGCAAAAGAGGAAGACCCAGAGAGACACTGAGAAGAACATTGATGAGAAAGGCAAGAGCAGCAGGAATCGGCTCCCGCAATGAGATAGAGCTGCTTGCACAGAACAGAGACAAATGGCGAGATTTGATAAAATATCTTTAAAAGAATCTAGGAAGGACTAAGTAACAACCAAGAGCTGCAAGGGAAGGTTTAAACATAGGACTAAGAAACAACCAAGAACTATAAGGGAAGTTCAACTATGGGACTAAGAAACAACCAAGAACTACAAGGGAAGGTTCAAACATAGGACTAAGAAACAACCAAGAACTATAAGTGAAGTTCAACTATGGGACTAAGAAACAACCAAGAACTATAAGGGAAGTTCAACTATGGGACTAAGAAACAACCAAGAACTATAAGGGAAGGTTCAACTATGGGACTAAGAAACAACCAAGAACTACAAGGGAAGGTTTAAACATAGGACTAAGAAACAACCAAGAACTACAAGGGAAGGTTTAAACATAGGACTAAGAAAGAACCAAGAACTAAAGGGAAGTTCAACTATGGGACTAAGAAAGAACCAAGAACTAAAAGGGAAGTTCAACTATGGGACTAAGAAACAACCAAGAACTATAAGGGAAGTTCAACTATGGGACTAAGAAACAACCAAGGACTACAAGGGAAGGTTTAAACATAGGACTAAGAAAGAACCAAGAACTAAAAGGGAAGTTCAACTATGGGACTAAGAAACAACCAAGAACTACAAGGGAAGGTTTAAACATAGGACTAAGAAACAACCAAGAACTCTAAGGGAAGTTCAACTATGGGACTAAGAAACAACCAAGAACTACAAGGGAAGGTTTAAACATAGGACTAAGAAACAACCAAGAACTCTAAGGGAAGTTCAACTATGGGACTAAGAAACAACCAAGAACTACAAGGGAAAGTTCAACTATGGGACTAAGAAACAACCAAGAACTACAAGGGAAGGTTCAACTATGGGACTAAGAAACAACCAAGAACTATAAGGGAAGGTTCAACTATGGGACTAAGAAACAACCAAGAACTACAAGGGAAGGTTTAAACATAGGACTAAGAAACAACCAAGAACTATAAGGGAAGGTTCAACTATGGGACTAAGAAACAACCAAGAACTACAAGGGAAGGTTTAAACATAGGACTAAGAAACAACCAAGAACTACAAGGGAAGGTTTAAACATAGGACTAAGAAAGAACCAAGAACTAAAAGGGAAGTTCAACTATGGGACTAAGAAACAACCAAGAACTACAAGGGAAGGTTTAAACATAGGACTAAGAAACAACCAAGAACTAGCAGCAAATCATGGATGAGTTATTGTTGTCATTACATTCTTGTTCTTTTTCTCCATCACTTCTTTTTATTTATTTATTACGCTGTTTTTTTTGCGCTCGCCAGCTTTCCTCTCTGGCGTCTGGCGATGTCCCTAGAGACTAGCAACTGAATTTTGCGAGTTAATCCGTTACTTTTTTTTCAACATGGAGGTCCTACAGGCAAATAACTCCGTCTTCGGAAGTACTCATATTTTTTTCCCGTCGATGAGCGATATAATGTGATCACAATATCATCAAGCAGGATAGACATATAAACATTTTGTTTAATAAGATAACGACCACCGAATTGAAATGTGTCAGAAGAATGACAGGAAACAGCTTAAGGGACAAAGTAAGAAACACTGACCCGAGGAAGAAACTCGAATTTTGAAGCAGCCATCGAATACATAAAGAAACAACACATAAAATGGTTCGGTCACATAACAAGTCAAAAAGAACTAACAAAGACTCAAAGAGCCATAAACAAACGCTACGAAAACGCCAGAGTAAGAGGAAGACCGAGGAAGAGATGGATAAAAGGAATATTAGAGTCACTAGGAGCGATAACACCAGAAGAGGCCAACAGAAAAGCAAATAATCGCAGATTGCATCTCCCCTCGACGCCTACGGAATAAAAGGAAGGATAGAGGAAGAAGTAGATGATGATGAGTAATGGATTTTTTAAGCCGGACCTCGATGCTGAGACCAGGGGTGGTTGCCGTAGAGAATAATCATAAATTAAAATCCCAATTGGCGCAGCCAGGATTTGAAGTCCCAACTTGTCTGTCTTGAGACCAACCAGTCCCCACTTCCTATTCTAATCCCGTCTTGCCTTGAGACCAACCAGTCCCCACTTCCTATTCTAATCCCGTCTTGCCTTGAGACCAACCAGTCCCCACTTCCTATTCTAATCCCGTCTTGCCTTGAGACCAACCAGTCCCCACTTCCTATTCTAATCCCGTCTTCCCTTAAGACCAACCAGTCCCCATCCTAATCTAATCCTGTCTTGCCTTAAGACCAACCAGTCCCCACTTCCTATTCTAATCCCGTTTTCCCTTGAGACCAACCAGTCCCCACTTCCTATTCTAATCCTGTCTTGCCTTGAGCCGAACCAGTCCCCACTTCCTATTCCAATCACGTCTTGCCTTGAGCCCAACCAGTCCCCACTTCCTATTCTAATCACGTCTTGCCTTGAACCCAAACAGTCTCCACTTGCTATTCTAATCCCGTCTTGCCTTGAGCGGAACCAGTCCCAACTTCCTATTCTAATCCCGTCTTGCCTTGACACAAACCAGTCCCCACTTTATATTCTCATCCCCTTTTCCATTGAACCAACCAGTCCCCAATTCCTATTCTAATCCCGTCTTGCCTTGAGACCAACCAGTCCCCACTTCCTATTCTAATCCCGTCTTCCCTTAAGACCAACCAGTCCCCATCCTAATCTAATCCTGTCTTGCCTTAAGACCAACCAGTCCCCACTTCCTATTCTAATCCCGTTTTCCCTTGAGACCAACCAGTCCCCACTTCCTATTCTAATCCTGTCTTGCCTTGAGCCGAACCAGTCCCCACTTCCTATTCCAATCACGTCTTGCCTTGAGCCCAACCAGTCCCCACTTCCTATTCTAATCACGTCTTGCCTTGAACCCAAACAGTCTCCACTTGCTATTCTAATCCCGTCTTGCCTTGAGCGGAACCAGTCCCAACTTCCTATTCTAATCCCGTCTTGCCTTGACACAAACCAGTCCCCACTTTATATTCTCATCCCCTTTTCCATTGAACCAACCAGTCCCCAATTCCTATTCTAATCCCGTCTTACTTAAGACCAACCAGTCCCCACTTCCTATTCTAATCCTGTCTTACTTAAGACCAACCAGTCCCACTTCCTATTCTAATCATGTCTACCTTGAGACCAACCAGACCCCACTTCCTATTCTAATCCTGTCTTGCCTTCAACCAACCAGTCCCTACTTCCTATTCTAATCCCGTCTTGCCTTGAGACCAACCAGTCTCAACTTCCTATTCTAATCCTGTCTTGCCTTGAGACCAACCAGTTCCTACTTCCTATTCTAATCCTGTCTTGCCTTGAGACCAACCAGTTCCTACTTCCTATTCTAATCCTGTCTTGCCTTCAGACCAACCAGTCCCCACTTCCTATTCTAATCCTGTCTTGCTTTGATACCAACCAGTTCCTAATTCCTATTCTAATCCTGTCTTGCCTTGATACCAACCAGTTCCTACTTCCTATTCTAATCGCGTCTTGCCTTGATCGGAACCAGTCCCCACTTCCTATTCTAATCCCGTCTTGCCTTGACACCAACCAGTCCCCACTTCCTATTCTAATCCTCTCTTCCCTTGAACCAACCAGTCCCCACTTCCTACTCTAATCCCGTCTTGCCTTGAGACCAATCAGTCCCCACTTCCTATTCTAATCCCGACTTGCCTTAAGACCAACTAGTCCCCACTTCCTATTCTAATCCTGTCTTGTCTTGAGACCAACCAGTCTCAACTTCCTATTCTAATCCTGTCTTAACTTGAGACCAAGCAGTTCTCACTTCCTATTCTAATCCTGTCTTGCCTTCAGACCAACCAGTTCCCACTTCCTATTCTAATCATGTCTTGCCTTGATCGGAACCAGTCCCCACTTCCTATTCTAATCCCGTCTTGCCTTGAAACCAACCAGTCCCCACTTCCTATTCTAATCCCGTCTTGCCTTGAGACCAATCAGCCCCACTTCCTATTCTAATCCCGACTTGCCTTAAGACCAACCAGTCCCCAATTCCTATTTTAATCCTGTCTTGCCTTGAGACCAATCAGTCCCCATTTCCTATTCTAATCCTGTCTTTCATTAAGACCAACCAGTCCCCACTTCCTATTCTAATCCCGTCTTGCCTTGAGACCAATAAGTCCCCACTTCCTATTCTAATCCCGACTTGCCTTAAGACCAACCAGTCCCCACTTCCTATACTAATCCTGTCTTGCCTTGAGACCAACCAGTCCCCACTTCCTATACTAATCCTGTCTTGCCTTGAGACCAACCAGTTCCCACTTCCTATTCTAATCCTGTTTTGCCTTCAGACCAACCAGTTCCCACTTCCTATTCTAATCCTGTCTTGCCTTCATACCAACCAGTTCCCACTTCCTATTCTAATCCTGTCTTCCCTTAAGACCAACCAGTCCCCATCCTAATCTAATCCTGTCTTGCCTTAAGACCAACCAGTCCCCACTTCCTATTCTAATCCCGTTTTCCCTTGAGACCAACCAGTCCCCACTTCCTATTCTAATCCTGTCTTGCCTTGAGCCGAACCAGTCCCCACTTCCTATTCCAATCACGTCTTGCCTTGAGCCCAACCAGTCCCCACTTCCTATTCTAATCACGTCTTGCCTTGAGCCCAAACAGTCCCCACTTGCTATTCTAATCCCGTCTTGCCTTGAGCGGAACCAGTCCCAACTTCCTATTCTAATCCCGTTTTGCCTTGACACAAACCAGTCCCCACTTTATATTCTCATCCCCTTTTCCATTGAACCAACCAGTCCCCAATTCCTATTCTAATCCCGTCTTACTTAAGACCAACCAGTCCCCACTTCCTATTCTAATCCTGTCTTACTTAAGACCAACCAGTCCCCACTTCCTATTCTAATCCTGTCTTGCCTTAAGACCAACCAGTCCCCACTTCCGATTCTAATCATGTCTTGCCTTGAACCAACCAGTCCCAACTTCCTATTCTAATCCCGTCTTGCCTTAAGACCAACCAGTCCCACTTCCTATTCTAATCATGTCTACCTTGAGACCAACCAGACCCCACTTCCTATTCTAATCCTGTCTTGCCTTCAACCAACCAGTCCCTACTTCCTATTCTAATCCCGTCTTGCCTTGAGACCAACCAGTCTCAACTTCCTATTCTAATCCTGTCTTGCCTTGAGACCAACCAGTTCCCACTTCCTATTCTAATCCTGTCTTGCCTTGATACCAACCAGTTCCCACTTTCTATTCTAATCCTATCTTTCCTTGAGACCAACCAGTTCCCACTTCCTAATCTAATCCTGTCTTGCCTTAAGACCAACCAGTCCCCACTTCCGATTCTAATCATGTCTTGCCTTGAACCAACCAGTCCCAACTTCCTATTCTAATCCCGTCTTGCCTTAAGACCAACCAGTCCCACTTCCTATTCTAATCATGTCTACCTTGAGACCAACCAGACCCCACTTCCTATTCTAATCCTGTCTTGCCTTCAACCAACCAGTCCCTACTTCCTATTCTAATCCCGTCTTGCCTTGAGACCAACCAGTCCCCACTTCCTATTCTAATCCTGTCTTGCCTTGAGACCAACCAGTTCCTACTTCCTATTCTAATCCTGCCTTGCCTTGAGACCAACCAGTTCCTACTTCCTATTCTAATCCTGTCTTGCCTTCAGACCAACCAGTCCCCACTTCCTATTCTAATCCTGTCTTGCTTTGATACCAACCAGTTCCTACTTCCTATTCTAATCCTGTCTTGCCTTGATACCAACCAGTTCCTACTTCCTATTCTAATCGCGTCTTGCCATGAGACCAATCAGTTCCCACTTCCTATTCTAATCCTGTCTTGCCTTGATACCAACCAGTTCCCACTTTCTATTCTAATCCTATCTTTCCTTGAGACCAACCAGTTCCCACTTCCTAATCTAATCCTGTCTTGCCTTGATACCAACCAGTTCCCACTTTCTATTCTAATCCTATCTTTCCTTGAGACCAACCAGTTCCCACTTCCTAATCTAATCCTCTTTTGCCTTGAGACCAACCAGTTCCTACTTCCTATTCTAATCCCGGTTTGCCTTGAGACCATTTAGTTCCCACTTCCTATTCTAATCCTGTCTTGCCTTGAGACCAACCAGTTCCCACTTCCTATTCTAATCCAGTCTTGCCTTGAGCCCAACCAGTCCCCATTTCCGATTCTAATCCCGTCATGCCTTGATCGGAACCAGTCCCCACTTCCTATTCTAATCCCGTCTTGCCTTGACACCAACCAGTCCCCACTTCCTATTCTAATCCTCTCTTCCCTTGAACCAACCAGTCCCCACTTCCTACTCTAATCTCGTCTTGCCTTAAGACCAATCAGTCCCCACTTCCTATTCTAATCCCGACTTGCCTTAAGACCAACTAGTCCCCACTTCCTATTCTAATCCTGTCTTGTCTTGAGACCAACCAGTCTCAACTTCCTATTCTAATCCTGTCTTACCTTGAGACCAAGCAGTTCTCACTTCCTATTCTAATCCTGTCTTGCCTTCAGACCAACCAGTTCCCACTTCCTATTCTAATCATGTCTTGCCTTGATCGGAACCAGTCCCCACTTCCTATTCTAATCCCGTCTTGCCTTGAAACCAACCAGTCCCCACTTCCTATTCTAATCCCGTCTTGCCTTGAGACCAATCAGTCCCCACTTCCTATTCTAATCCCGACTTGCCTTAAGACCAACCAGTCCCACTTCCTATTCTAATCCTGTCTTACTTAAGACCAACCAGTCCCCACTTCCTATTCTAATCCTGTCTTGCCTTAAGACCAACCAGTCCCCACTTCCGATTCTAATCATGTCTTGCCTTGAACCAACCAGTCCCAACTTCCTATTCTAATCCCGTCTTGCCTTAAGACCAACCAGTCCCACTTCCTATTCTAATCATGTCTACCTTGAGACCAACCAGACCCCACTTCCTATTCTAATCCTGTCTTGCCTTCAACCAACCAGTCCCTACTTCCTATTCTAATCCCGTCTTGCCTTGAGACCAACCAGTCCCCACTTCCTATTCTAATCCCGTCTTGCCTTAAGACCAACCAGTCCCCACTTCCTATTCTAATCCCGTCTTCCCTTAAGACCAACCAGTCCCCATCCTAATCTAATCCTGTCTTGCCTTAAGACCAACCAGTCCCCACTTCCTATTCTAATCCCGTTTTCCCTTGAGACCAACCAGTCCCCACTTCCTATTCTAATCCTGTCTTGCCTTGAGCCGAACCAGTCCCCACTTCCTATTCCAATCACGTCTTACCTTGAGCCCAACCAGTCCCCACTTCCTATTCTAATCACGTCTTGCCTTGAACCCAAACAGTCTCCACTTGCTATTCTAATCCCGTCTTGCCTTGAGCGAACCAGTCCCAACTTCCTATTCTAATCCCGTCTTGCCTTGACACAAACCAGTCCCCACTTTATATTCTCATCCCCTTTTCCATTGAACCAACCAGTCCCCAATTCCTATTCTAATCCCGTCTTACTTAAGACCAACCAGTCCCCACTTCCTATTCTAATCCTGTCTTACTTAAGACCAACCAGTCCCACTTCCTATTCTAATCATGTCTACCTTGAGACCAACCAGACCCCACTTCCTATTCTAATCCTGTCTTGCCTTCAACCAACCAGTCCCTACTTCCTATTCTAATCCCGTCTTGCCTTGAGACCAACCAGTCTCAACTTCCTATTCTAATCCTGTCTTGCCTTGAGACCAACCAGTTCCTACTTCCTATTCTAATCCTGTCTTGCCTTGAGACCAACCAGTTCCTACTTCCTATTCTAATCCTGTCTTGCCTTCAGACCAACCAGTCCCCACTTCCTATTCTAATCCTGTCTTGCTTTGATACCAACCAGTTCCTACTTCCTATTCTAATCCTGTCTTGCCTTGATACCAACCAGTTCCTACTTCCTATTCTAATCGCGTCTTGCCTTGATCGGAACCAGTCCCCACTTCCTATTCTAATCCCGTCTTGCCTTGACACCAACCAGTCCCCACTTCCTATTCTAATCCTCTCTTCCCTTGAACCAACCAGTCCCCACTTCCTATTCTAATCCTGTCTTGCCTTGAGACCAACCAGTTCCTACTTCCTATTCTAATCCTGTCTTGCCTTGAGACCAACCAGTTCCTACTTCCTATTCTAATCCTGTCTTGCCTTCAGACCAACCAGTCCCCACTTCCTATTCTAATCCTGTCTTGCTTTGATACCAACCAGTTCCTACTTCCTATTCTAATCCTGTCTTGCCTTGATACCAACCAGTTCCTACTTCCTATTCTAATCGCGTCTTGCCATGAGACCAATCAGTTCCCACTTCCTATTCTAATCCTGTCTTGCCTTGATACCAACCAGTTCCCACTTTCTATTCTAATCCTATCTTTCCTTGAGACCAACCAGTTCCCACTTCCTAATCTAATCCTGTCTTGCCTTGATACCAACCAGTTCCCACTTTCTATTCTAATCCTCTCTTCCCTTGAACCAACCAGTCCCCACTTCCGATTCTAATCATGTCTTGCCTTGAACCAACCAATCCCAACTTCCTATTCTAATCCCGTCTTGCCTTAAGACCAACCAGTCCCACTTCCTATTCTAATCATGTCTACCTTGAGACCAACCAGACCCCACTTCCTATTCTAATCCTGTCTTGCCTTCAACCAACCAGTCCCTACTTCCTATTCTAATCCCGTCTTGCCTTGAGACCAACCAGTCTCAACTTCCTATTCTAATCCTGTCTTGCCTTGAGACCAACCAGTTCCTACTTCCTATTCTAATCCTGCCTTGCCTTGAGACCAACCAGTTCCTACTTCCTATTCTAATCCTGTCTTGCCTTCAGACCAACCAGTCCCCACTTCCTATTCTAATCCTGTCTTGCTTTGATACCAACCAGTTCCTACTTCCTATTCTAATCCTGTCTTGCCTTGATACCAACCAGTTCCTACTTCCTATTCTAATCGCGTCTTGCCATGAGACCAATCAGTTCCCACTTCCTATTCTAATCCTGTCTTGCCTTGATACCAACCAGTTCCCACTTTCTATTCTAATCCTATCTTTCCTTGAGACCAACCAGTTCCCACTTCCTAATCTAATCCTGTCTTGCCTTGATACCAACCAGTTCCCACTTTCTATTCTAATCCTCTCTTCCCTTGAACCAACCAGTCCCCACTTCCGATTCTAATCATGTCTTGCCTTGAACCAACCAATCCCAACTTCCTATTCTAATCCCGTCTTGCCTTAAGACCAACCAGTCCCACTTCCTATTCTAATCATGTCTACCTTGAGACCAACCAGACCCCACTTCCTATTCTAATCCTGTCTTGCCTTCAACCAACCAGTCCCTACTTCCTATTCTAATCCCGTCTTGCCTTGAGACCAACCAGTCTCAACTTCCTATTCTAATCCTGTCTTGCCTTGAGACCAACCAGTTCCTACTTCCTATTCTAATCCTGCCTTGCCTTGAGACCAACCAGTTCCTACTTCCTATTCTAATCCTGTCTTGCCTTCAGACCAACCAGTCCCCACTTCCTATTCTAATCCTGTCTTGCTTTGATACCAACCAGTTCCTACTTCCTATTCTAATCCTGTCTTGCCTTGATACCAACCAGTTCCTACTTCCTATTCTAATCGCGTCTTGCCATGAGACCAATCAGTTCCCACTTCCTATTCTAATCCTGTCTTGCCTTGATACCAACCAGTTCCCACTTTCTATTCTAATCCTATCTTTCCTTGAGACCAACCAGTTCCCACTTCCTAATCTAATCCTGTCTTGCCTTGATACCAACCAGTTCCCACTTTCTATTCTAATCCTATCTTTCCTTGAGACCAACCAGTTCCCACTTCCTAATCTAATCCTCTTTTGCCTTGAGACCAACCAGTTCCTACTTCCTATTCTAATCCCGGTTTGCCTTGAGACCATTTAGTTCCCACTTCCTATTCTAATCCTGCCTTGCCTTGAGACGAACCAGTTCTCACTTCCTATTCTAATCCTGTCTTGCCTTGAGACCAACCAGTTCCCACTTCCTATTCTAATCCAGTCTTGCCTTGAGCCCAACCAGTCCCCATTTCCGATTCTAATCCCGTCATGCCTTGATCGGAACCAGTCCCCACTTCCTATTCTAATCCCGTCTTGCCTTGACACCAACCAGTCCCCACTTCCTATTCTAATCCTCTCTTCCCTTGAACCAACCAGTCCCCACTTCCTACTCTAATCTCGTCTTGCCTTAAGACCAATCAGTCCCCACTTCCTATTCTAATCCCGACTTGCCTTAAGACCAACTAGTCCCCACTTCCTATTCTAATCCTGTCTTGTCTTGAGACCAACCAGTCTCAACTTCCTATTCTAATCCTGTCTTACCTTGAGACCAAGCAGTTCTCACTTCCTATTCTAATCCTGTCTTGCCTTCAGACCAACCAGTTCCCACTTCCTATTCTAATCATGTCTTGCCTTGATCGGAACCAGTCCCCACTTCCTATTCTAATCCCGTCTTGCCTTGAAACCAACCAGTCCCCACTTCCTATTCTAATCCCGTCTTGCCTTGAGACCAATCAGTCCCACTTCCTATTCTAATCCCGACTTGCCTTAAGACCAACCAGTCCCCACTTCCTATTCTAATCCTGTCTTACTTAAGACCAACCAGTCCCCACTTCCTATTCTAATCCTGTCTTGCCTTAAGACCAACCAGTCCCCACTTCCGATTCTAATCATGTCTTGCCTTGAACCAACCAGTCCCAACTTCCTATTCTAATCCCGTCTTGCCTTAAGACCAACCAGTCCCACTTCCTATTCTAATCATGTCTACCTTGAGACCAACCAGACCCCACTTCCTATTCTAATCCTGTCTTGCCTTCAACCAACCAGTCCCTACTTCCTATTCTAATCCCGTCTTGCCTTGAGACCAACCAGTCCCCACTTCCTATTCTAATCCCGTCTTGCCTTAAGACCAACCAGTCCCCACTTCCTATTCTAATCCCGTCTTCCCTTAAGACCAACCAGTCCCCATCCTAATCTAATCCTGTCTTGCCTTAAGACCAACCAGTCCCCACTTCCTATTCTAATCCCGTTTTCCCTTGAGACCAACCAGTCCCCACTTCCTATTCTAATCCTGTCTTGCCTTGAGCCGAACCAGTCCCCACTTCCTATTCCAATCACGTCTTACCTTGAGCCCAACCAGTCCCCACTTCCTATTCTAATCACGTCTTGCCTTGAACCCAAACAGTCTCCACTTGCTATTCTAATCCCGTCTTGCCTTGAGCGGAACCAGTCCCAACTTCCTATTCTAATCCCGTCTTGCCTTGACACAAACCAGTCCCCACTTTATATTCTCATCCCCTTTTCCATTGAACCAACCAGTCCCCAATTCCTATTCTAATCCCGTCTTACTTAAGACCAACCAGTCCCCACTTCCTATTCTAATCCTGTCTTACTTAAGACCAACCAGTCCCACTTCCTATTCTAATCATGTCTACCTTGAGACCAACCAGACCCCACTTCCTATTCTAATCCTGTCTTGCCTTCAACCAACCAGTCCCTACTTCCTATTCTAATCCCGTCTTGCCTTGAGACCAACCAGTCTCAACTTCCTATTCTAATCCTGTCTTGCCTTGAGACCAACCAGTTCCTACTTCCTATTCTAATCCTGTCTTGCCTTGAGACCAACCAGTTCCTACTTCCTATTCTAATCCTGTCTTGCCTTCAGACCAACCAGTCCCCACTTCCTATTCTAATCCTGTCTTGCTTTGATACCAACCAGTTCCTACTTCCTATTCTAATCCTGTCTTGCCTTGATACCAACCAGTTCCTACTTCCTATTCTAATCGCGTCTTGCCTTGATCGGAACCAGTCCCCACTTCCTATTCTAATCCCGTCTTGCCTTGACACCAACCAGTCCCCACTTCCTATTCTAATCCTCTCTTCCTTGAACCAACCAGTCCCCACTTCCTACTCTAATCCCGTCTTGCCTTGAGACCAATCAGTCCCCACTTCCTATTCTAATCCCGACTTGCCTTAAGACCAACTAGTCCCCACTTCCTATTCTAATCCTGTCTTGTCTTGAGACCAACCAGTCTCAACTTCCTATTCTAATCCTGTCTTACCTTGAGACCAAGCAGTTCTCACTTCCTATTCTAATCCTGTCTTGCCTTCAGACCAACCAGTTCCCACTTCCTATTCTAATCATGTCTTGCCTTGATCGGAACCAGTCCCCACTTCCTATTCTAATCCCGTCTTGCCTTGAAACCAACCAGTCCCCACTTCCTATTCTAATCCCGTCTTGCCTTGAGACCAATCAGCCCCACTTCCTATTCTAATCCCGACTTGCCTTAAGACCAACCAGTCCCCAATTCCTATTTTAATCCTGTCTTGCCTTGAGACCAATCAGTCCCCATTTCCTTTTCTAATCCTGTCTTTCATTAAGACCAACCAGTCCCCACTTCCTATTCTAATCCCGTCTTGCCTTGAGACCAATAAGTCCCCACTTCCTATTCTAATCCCGACTTGCCTTAAGACCAACCAGTCCCCACTTCCTATACTAATCCTGTCTTGCCTTGAGACCAACCAGTCCCCACTTCCTATACTAATCCTGTCTTGCCTTGAGACCAACCAGTTCCCACTTCCTATTCTAATCCTGTTTTGCCTTCAGACCAACCAGTTCCCACTTCCTATTCTAATCCTGTCTTGCCTTCATACCAACCAGTTCCCACTTCCTATTCTAATCCTGTCTTCCCTTAAGACCAACCAGTCCCCATCCTAATCTAATCCTGTCTTGCCTTAAGACCAACCAGTCCCCACTTCCTATTCTAATCCCGTTTTCCCTTGAGACCAACCAGTCCCCACTTCCTATTCTAATCCTGTCTTGCCTTGAGCCGAACCAGTCCCCACTTCCTATTCCAATCACGTCTTGCCTTGAGCCCAACCAGTCCCCACTTCCTATTCTAATCACGTCTTGCCTTGAGCCCAAACAGTCCCCACTTGCTATTCTAATCCCGTCTTGCCTTGAGCGGAACCAGTCCCAACTTCCTATTCTAATCCCGTCTTGCCTTGACACAAACCAGTCCCCACTTTATATTCTCATCCCCTTTTCCATTGAACCAACCAGTCCCCAATTCCTATTCTAATCCCGTCTTACTTAAGACCAACCAGTCCCCACTTCCTATTCTAATCCTGTCTTACTTAAGACCAACCAGTCCCCACTTCCTATTCTAATCCTGTCTTGCCTTAAGACCAACCAGTCCC
The DNA here is from genome assembly GCA_032433765.1 of Megaustenia siamemsis. Lineage (NCBI taxonomy): Eukaryota > Metazoa > Mollusca > Gastropoda > Stylommatophora > Ariophantidae > Megaustenia > Megaustenia siamemsis. The sequence continues at coordinate 100,373,428 of JAVIAB010000125.1, forward strand.
CACTTCCGATTCTAATCATGTCTTGCCTTGAACCAACCAGTCCCAACTTCCTATTCTAATCCCGTCTTGCCTTAAGACCAACCAGTCCCACTTCCTATTCTAATCATGTCTACCTTGAGACCAACCAGACCCCACTTCCTATTCTAATCCTGTCTTGCCTTCAACCAACCAGTCCCTACTTCCTATTCTAATCCCGTCTTGCCTTGAGACCAACCAGTCCCCACTTCCTATTCTAATCCTGTCTTGCTTTGATACCAACCAGTTCCTACTTCCTATTCTAATCCTGTCTTGCCTTGATACCAACCAGTTCCTACTTCCTATTCTAATCGCGTCTTGCCATGAGACCAATCAGTTCCCACTTCCTATTCTAATCCTGTCTTGCCTTGATACCAACCAGTTCCCACTTTCTATTCTAATCCTATCTTTCCTTGAGACCAACCAGTTCCCACTTCCTAATCTAATCCTGTCTTGCCTTAAGACCAACCAGTCCCCACTTCCGATTCTAATCATGTCTTGCCTTGAACCAACCAGTCCCAACTTCCTATTCTAATCCTGTCTTGCCTTAAGACCAACCAGTCCCATTTCCTATTTTAATCATGTCTACCTTGAGACCAACCAGACCCCACTTCCTATTCTAATCCTGTCTTGCCTTCAACCAACCAGTCCCTACTTCCTATTCTAATCCCGTCTTGCCTTGAGACCAACCAGTCTCAACTTCCTATTCTAATCCTGTCTTGCCTTGAGACCAACCAGTTCCTACTTCCTATTCTAATCCTGCCTTGCCTTGAGACCAACCAGTTCCTACTTCCTATTCTAATCCTGTCTTGCCTTCAGACCAACCAGTCCCCACTTCCTATTCTAATCCTGTCTTGCTTTGATACCAACCAGTTCCTACTTCCTATTCTAATCCTGTCTTGCCTTGATACCAACCAGTTCCTACTACCTATTCTAATCGCGTCTTGCCATGAGACCAATCAGTTCCCACTTCCTATTCTAATCCTGTCTTGCCTTGATACCAACCAGTTCCCACTTTCTATTCTAATCCTATCTTTCCTTGAGACCAACCAGTTCCCACTTCCTAATCTAATCCTGTCTTGCCTTGATACCAACCAGTTCCCACTTTCTATTCTAATCCTATCTTTCCTTGAGACCAACCAGTTCCCACTTCCTAATCTAATCCTCTTTTGCCTTGAGACCAACCAGTTCCTACTTCCTATTCTAATCCCGGTTTGCCTTGAGACCATTTAGTTCCCACTTCCTATTCTAATCCTGCCTTGCCTTGAGACGAACCAGTTCTCACTTCCTATTCTAATCCTGTCTTGCCTTGAGACCAACCAGTTCCCACTTCCTATTCTAATCCAGTCTTGCCTTGAGCCCAACCAGTCCCCATTTCCGATTCTAATCCCGTCATGCCTTGATCGGAACCAGTCCCCACTTCCTATTCTAATCCCGTCTTGCCTTGACACCAACCAGTCCCCACTTCCTATTCTAATCCTCTCTTCCCTTGAACCAACCAGTCCCCACTTCCTACTCTAATCTCGTCTTGCCTTAAGACCAATCAGTCCCCACTTCCTATTCTAATCCCGACTTGCCTTAAGACCAACTAGTCCCCACTTCCTATTCTAATCCTGTCTTGTCTTGAGACCAACCAGTCTCAACTTCCTATTCTAATCCTGTCTTACCTTGAGACCAAGCAGTTCTCACTTCCTATTCTAATCCTGTCTTGCCTTCAGACCAACCAGTTCCCACTTCCTATTCTAATCATGTCTTGCCTTGATCGGAACCAGTCCCCACTTCCTATTCTAATCCCGTCTTGCCTTGAAACCAACCAGTCCCCACTTCCTATTCTAATCCCGTCTTGCCTTAAGACCAATCAGTCCCCACTTCCTATTCTAATCCCGACTTGCCTTAAGACCAACCAGTCCCCACTTCCTATTCTAATCCTGTCTTACTTAAGACCAACCAGTCCCCACTTCCTATTCTAATCCTGTCTTGCCTTAAGACCAACCAGTCCCCACTTCCGATTCTAATCATGTCTTGCCTTGAACCAACCAGTCCCAACTTCCTATTCTAATCCCGTCTTGCCTTAAGACCAACCAGTCCCACTTCCTATTCTAATCATGTCTACCTTGAGACCAACCAGACCCCACTTCCTATTCTAATCCTGTCTTGCCTTCAACCAACCAGTCCCTACTTCCTATTCTAATCCCGTCTTGCCTTGAGACCAACCAGTCTCAACTTCCTATTCTAATCCTGTCTTGCCTTGAGACCAACCAGTTCCTACTTCCTATTCTAATCCTGTCTTGCCTTGAGACCAACCAGTTCCTACTTCCTATTCTAATCCTGTCTTGCCTTCAGACCAACCAGTCCCCACTTCCTATTCTAATCCTGTCTTGCTTTGATACCAACCAGTTCCTACTTCCTATTCTAATCCTGTCTTGCCTTGATACCAACCAGTTCCTACTTCCTATTCTAATCGCGTCTTGCCATGAGACCAATCAGTTCCCACTTCCTATTCTAATCCTGTCTTGCCTTGATACCAACCAGTTCCCACTTTCTATTCTAATCCTATCTTTCCTTGAGACCAACCAGTTCCCACTTCCTAATCTAATCCTGTCTTGCCTTGATACCAACCAGTTCCCACTTTCTATTCTAATCCTCTCTTCCTTGAACCAACCAGTCCCCACTTCCGATTCTAATCATGTCTTGCCTTGAACCAACCAATCCCAACTTCCTATTCTAATCCCGTCTTGCCTTAAGACCAACCAGTCCCACTTCCTATTCTAATCATGTCTACCTTGAGACCAACCAGACCCCACTTCCTATTCTAATCCTGTCTTGCCTTCAACCAACCAGTCCCTACTTCCTATTCTAATCCCGTCTTGCCTTGAGACCAACCAGTCTCAACTTCCTATTCTAATCCTGTCTTGCCTTGAGACCAACCAGTTCCTACTTCCTATTCTAATCCTGCCTTGCCTTGAGACCAACCAGTTCCTACTTCCTATTCTAATCCTGTCTTGCCTTCAGACCAACCAGTCCCCACTTCCTATTCTAATCCTGTCTTGCTTTGATACCAACCAGTTCCTACTTCCTATTCTAATCCTGTCTTGCCTTGATACCAACCAGTTCCTACTTCCTATTCTAATCGCGTCTTGCCATGAGACCAATCAGTTCCCACTTCCTATTCTAATCCTGTCTTGCCTTGATACCAACCAGTTCCCACTTTCTATTCTAATCCTATCTTTCCTTGAGACCAACCAGTTCCCACTTCCTAATCTAATCCTGTCTTGCCTTAAGACCAACCAGTCCCCACTTCCGATTCTAATCATGTCTTGCCTTGAACCAACCAGTCCCAACTTCCTATTCTAATCCCGTCTTGCCTTAAGACCAACCAGTCCCACTTCCTATTCTAATCATGTCTACCTTGAGACCAACCAGACCCCACTTCCTATTCTAATCCTGTCTTGCCTTCAACCAACCAGTCCCTACTTCCTATTCTAATCCCGTCTTGCCTTGAGACCAACCAGTCTCAACTTCCTATTCTAATCCTGTCTTGCCTTGAGACCAACCAGTTCCTACTTCCTATTCTAATCCTGCCTTGCCTTGAGACCAACCAGTTCCTACTTCCTATTCTAATCCTGTCTTGCCTTCAGACCAACCAGTCCCCACTTCCTATTCTAATCCTGTCTTGCTTTGATACCAACCAGTTCCTACTTCCTATTCTAATCCTGTCTTGCCTTGATACCAACCAGTTCCTACTTCCTATTCTAATCGCGTCTTGCCATGAGACCAATCAGTTCCCACTTCCTATTCTAATCCTGTCTTGCCTTGATACCAACCAGTTCCCACTTTCTATTCTAATCCTATCTTTCCTTGAGACCAACCAGTTCCCACTTCCTAATCTAATCCTGTCTTGCCTTGATACCAACCAGTTCCCTCTTTCTATTCTAATCCTATCTTTCCTTGAGACCAACCAGTTCCCACTTCCTAATCTAATCCTCTTTTGCCTTGAGACCAACCAGTTCCTACTTCCTATTCTAATCCCTGTTTGCCTTGAGACCATTTAGTTCCCACTTCCTATTCTAATCCTGCCTTGCCTTGAGACGAACCAGTTCTCACTTCCTATTCTAATCCTGTCTTGCCTTGAGACCAACCAGTTCCCACTTCCTATTCTAATCCAGTCTTGCCTTGAGCCCAACCAGTCCCCATTTCCGATTCTAATCCCGTCATGCCTTGATCGGAACCAGTCCCCACTTCCTATTCTAATCCCGTCTTGCCTTGACACCAACCAGTCCCCACTTCCTATTCTAATCCTCTCTTCCCTTGAACCAACCAGTCCCCACTTCCTACTCTAATCTCGTCTTGCCTTAAGACCAATCAGTCCCCACTTCCTATTCTAATCCCGACTTGCCTTAAGACCAACTAGTCCCCACTTCCTATTCTAATCCTGTCTTGTCTTGAGACCAACCAGTCTCAACTTCCTATTCTAATCCTGTCTTACCTTGAGACCAAGCAGTTCTCACTTCCTATTCTAATCCTGTCTTGCCTTCAGACCAACCAGTTCCCACTTCCTATTCTAATCATGTCTTGCCTTGATCGGAACCAGTCCCCACTTCCTATTCTAATCCCGTCTTGCCTTGAAACCAACCAGTCCCCACTTCCTATTCTAATCCCGTCTTGCCTTAAGACCAATCAGTCCCCACTTCCTATTCTAATCCCGACTTGCCTTAAGACCAACCAGTCCCCACTTCCTATTCTAATCCTGTCTTACTTAAGACCAACCAGTCCCCACTTCCGATTCTAATCATGTCTTGCCTTGAACCAACCAGTCCCAACTTCCTATTCTAATCCCGTCTTGCCTTAAGACCAACCAGTCCCACTTCCTATTCTAATCATGTCTACCTTGAGACCAACCAGACCCCACTTCCTATTCTAATCCTGTCTTGCCTTCAACCAACCAGTCCCTACTTCCTATTCTAATCCCGTCTTGCCTTGAGACCAACCAGTCTCAACTTCCTATTCTAATCCTGTCTTGCCTTGAGACCAACCAGTTCCTACTTCCTATTCTAATCCTGTCTTGCCTTGAGACCAACCAGTTCCTACTTCCTATTCTAATCCTGTCTTGCCTTCAGACCAACCAGTCCCCACTTCCTATTCTAATCCTGTCTTGCTTTGATACCAACCAGTTCCTACTTCCTATTCTAATCCTGTCTTGCCTTGATACCAACCAGTTCCTACTTCCTATTCTAATCGCGTCTTGCCATGAGACCAATCAGTTCCCACTTCCTATTCTAATCCTGTCTTGCCTTGATACCAACCAGTTCCCACTTTCTATTCTAATCCTATCTTTCCTTGAGACCAACCAGTTCCCACTTCCTAATCTAATCCTGTCTTGCCTTGATACCAACCAGTTCCCACTTTCTATTCTAATCCTCTCTTCCCTTGAACCAACCAGTCCCCACTTCCTACTCTAATCCCGTCATGCCTTGATCGGAACCAGTCCCCACTTCCTATTCTAATCCCGTCTTGCCTTGACACCAACCAGTCCCCACTTTATATTCTCATCCCCTTTTCCATTGAACCAACCAGTCCCCACTTCCTACTCTAATCCCGTCTTGCCTTGAGACCAACCAGTTCCTACTTCCTATTCTAATCCTGTCTTGCCTTCAGACCAACCAGTCCCCACTTCCTATTCTAATCCTGTCTTGCTTTGATACCAACCAGTTCCTACTTCCTATTCTAATCCTGTCTTGCCTTGATACCAACCAGTTCCTACTTCCTATTCTAATCGCGTCTTGCCATGAGACCAATCAGTTCCCACTTCCTATTCTAATCCTGTCTTGCCTTGATACCAACCAGTTCCCACTTTCTATTCTAATCCTATCTTTCCTTGAGACCAACCAGTTCCCACTTCCTAATCTAATCCTGTCTTGCCTTGATACCAACCAGTTCCCACTTTCTATTCTAATCCTCTCTTCCCTTGAACCAACCAGTCCCCACTTCCGATTCTAATCATGTCTTGCCTTGAACCAACCAATCCCAACTTCCTATTCTAATCCCGTCTTGCCTTAAGACCAACCAGTCCCACTTCCTATTCTAATCATGTCTACCTTGAGACCAACCAGACCCCACTTCCTATTCTAATCCTGTCTTGCCTTCAACCAACCAGTCCCTACTTCCTATTCTAATCCCGTCTTGCCTTGAGACCAACCAGTCTCAACTTCCTATTCTAATCCTGTCTTGCCTTGAGACCAACCAGTTCCTACTTCCTATTCTAATCCTGCCTTGCCTTGAGACCAACCAGTTCCTACTTCCTATTCTAATCCTGTCTTGCCTTCAGACCAACCAGTCCCCACTTCCTATTCTAATCCTGTCTTGCTTTGATACCAACCAGTTCCTACTTCCTATTCTAATCCTGTCTTGCCTTGATACCAACCAGTTCCTACTTCCTATTCTAATCGCGTCTTGCCATGAGACCAATCAGTTCCCACTTCCTATTCTAATCCTGTCTTGCCTTGATACCAACCAGTTCCCACTTTCTATTCTAATCCTATCTTTCATTGAGACCAACCAGTTCCCACTTCCTAATCTAATCCTGTCTTGCCTTAAGACCAACCAGTCCCCACTTCCGATTCTAATCATGTCTTGCCTTGAACCAACCAGTCCCAACTTCCTATTCTAATCCCGTCTTGCCTTAAGACCAACCAGTCCCACTTCCTATTCTAATCATGTCTACCTTGAGACCAACCAGACCCCACTTCCTATTCTAATCCTGTCTTGCCTTCAACCAACCAGTCCCTACTTCCTATTCTAATCCCGTCTTGCCTTGAGACCAACCAGTCTCAACTTCCTATTCTAATCCTGTCTTGCCTTGAGACCAACCAGTTCCTACTTCCTATTCTAATCCTGCCTTGCCTTGAGACCAACCAGTTCCTACTTCCTATTCTAATCCTGTCTTGCCTTCAGACCAACCAGTCCCCACTTCCTATTCTAATCCTGTCTTGCTTTGATACCAACCAGTTCCTACTTCCTATTCTAATCCTGTCTTGCCTTGATACCAACCAGTTCCTACTTCCTATTCTAATCGCGTCTTGCCATGAGACCAATCAGTTCCCACTTCCTATTCTAATCCTGTCTTGCCTTGATACCAACCAGTTCCCACTTTCTATTCTAATCCTATCTTTCCTTGAGACCAACCAGTTCCCACTTCCTAATCTAATCCTGTCTTGCCTTGATACCAACCAGTTCCCTCTTTCTATTCTAATCCTATCTTTCCTTGAGACCAACCAGTTCCCACTTCCTAATCTAATCCTCTTTTGCCTTGAGACCAACCAGTTCCTACTTCCTATTCTAATCCCGGTTTGCCTTGAGACCATTTAGTTCCCACTTCCTATTCTAATCCTGCCTTGCCTTGAGACGAACCAGTTCTCACTTCCTATTCTAATCCTGTCTTGCCTTGAGACCAACCAGTTCCCACTTCCTATTCTAATCCAGTCTTGCCTTGAGCCCAACCAGTCCCCATTTCGATTCTAATCCCGTCATGCCTTGATCGGAACCAGTCCCCACTTCCTATTCTAATCCCGTCTTGCCTTGACACCAACCAGTCCCCACTTCCTATTCTAATCCTCTCTTCCCTTGAACCAACCAGTCCCCACTTCCTACTCTAATCTCGTCTTGCCTTAAGACCAATCAGTCCCCACTTCCTATTCTAATCCCGACTTGCCTTAAGACCAACTAGTCCCCACTTCCTATTCTAATCCTGTCTTGTCTTGAGACCAACCAGTCTCAACTTCCTATTCTAATCCTGTCTTACCTTGAGACCAAGCAGTTCTCACTTCCTATTCTAATCCTGTCTTGCCTTCAGACCAACCAGTTCCCACTTCCTATTCTAATCATGTCTTGCCTTGATCGGAACCAGTCCCCACTTCCTATTCTAATCCCGTCTTGCCTTGAAACCAACCAGTCCCCACTTCCTATTCTAATCCCGTCTTGCCTTAAGACCAATCAGTCCCCACTTCCTATTCTAATCCCGACTTGCCTTAAGACCAACCAGTCCCCACTTCCTATTCTAATCCTGTCTTACTTAAGACCAACCAGTCCCCACTTCCTATTCTAATCCTGTCTTGCCTTAAGACCAACCAGTCCCCACTTCCGATTCTAATCATGTCTTGCCTTGAACCAACCAGTCCCAACTTCCTATTCTAATCCCGTCTTGCCTTAAGACCAACCAGTCCCACTTCCTATTCTAATCATGTCTACCTTGAGACCAACCAGTCCCCACTTCCGATTCTAATCATGTCTTGCCTTGAACCAACCAGTCCCAACTTCCTATTCTAATCCCGTCTTGCCTTGAGACCAACCAGTCTCAACTTCCTATTCTAATCCTGTCTTGCCTTGAGACCAACCAGTTCCTACTTCCTATTCTAATCCTGTCTTGCCTTGATACCAACCAGTTCCCACTTTCTATTCTAATCCTATCTTTCCTTGAGACCAACCAGTTCCCACTTCCTAATCTAATCCTGTCTTGCCTTGATACCAACCAGTTCCCACTTTCTATTCTAATCCTCTCTTCCTTGAACCAACCAGTCCCCACTTCCTATTCTAATCCTGTCTTGCCTTGAGACCAACCAGTTCCCACTTCCTATTCTAATCCAGTCTTGCCTTGAGACCAACCAGTCTCAACTTCCTATTCTAATCCTGTCTTGCCTTGAGACCAACCAGTTCCTACTTCCTATTCTAATCCTGCCTTGCCTTGAGACCAACCAGTTCCTACTTCCTATTCTAATCCTGTCTTGCCTTCAGACCAACCAGTCCCCACTTCCTATTCTAATCCTGTCTTGCTTTGATACCAACCAGTTCCTACTTCCTATTCTAATCCTGTCTTGCCTTGATACCAACCAGTTCCTACTTCCTATTCTAATCGCGTCTTGCCATGAGACCAATCAGTTCCCACTTCCTATTCTAATCCTGTCTTGCCTTGATACCAACCAGTTCCCACTTTCTATTCTAATCCTATCTTTCCTTGAGACCAACCAGTTCCCACTTCCTAATCTAATCCTGTCTTGCCTTGATACCAACCAGTTCCCTCTTTCTATTCTAATCCTATCTTTCCTTGAGACCAACCAGTTCCCACTTCCTAATCTAATCCTCTTTTGCCTTGAGACCAACCAGTTCCTACTTCCTATTCTAATCCCGGTTTGCCTTGAGACCATTTAGTTCCCACTTCCTATTCTAATCCTGCCTTGCCTTGAGACGAACCAGTTCTCACTTCCTATTCTAATCCTGTCTTGCCTTGAGACCAACCAGTTCCCACTTCCTATTCTAATCCAGTCTTGCCTTGAGCCCAACCAGTCCCCATTCCGATTCTAATCCCGTCATGCCTTGATCGGAACCAGTCCCCACTTCCTATTCTAATCCCGTCTTGCCTTGACACCAACCAGTCCCCACTTCCTATTCTAATCCTCTCTTCCCTTGAACCAACCAGTCCCCACTTCCTACTCTAATCTCGTCTTGCCTTAAGACCAATCAGTCCCCACTTCCTATTCTAATCCCGACTTGCCTTAAGACCAACTAGTCCCCACTTCCTATTCTAATCCTGTCTTGTCTTGAGACCAACCAGTCTCAACTTCCTATTCTAATCCTGTCTTACCTTGAGACCAAGCAGTTCTCACTTCCTATTCTAATCCTGTCTTGCCTTCAGACCAACCAGTTCCCACTTCCTATTCTAATCATGTCTTGCCTTGATCGGAACCAGTCCCCACTTCCTATTCTAATCCCGTCTTGCCTTGAAACCAACCAGTCCCCACTTCCTATTCTAATCCCGTCTTGCCTTAAGACCAATCAGTCCCCACTTCCTATTCTAATCCCGACTTGCCTTAAGACCAACCAGTCCCCACTTCCTATTCTAATCCTGTCTTACTTAAGACCAACCAGTCCCCACTTCCTATTCTAATCCTGTCTTGCCTTAAGACCAACCAGTCCCCACTTCCGATTCTAATCATGTCTTGCCTTGAACCAACCAGTCCCAACTTCCTATTCTAATCCCGTCTTGCCTTAAGACCAACCAGTCCCACTTCCTATTCTAATCATGTCTACCTTGAGACCAACCAGACCCCACTTCCTATTCTAATCCTGTCTTGCCTTCAACCAACCAGTCCCTACTTCCTATTCTAATCCCGTCTTGCCTTGAGACCAACCAGTCTCAACTTCCTATTCTAATCCTGTCTTGCCTTGAGACCAACCAGTTCCTACTTCCTATTCTAATCCTGCCTTGCCTTGAGACCAACCAGTTCCTACTTCCTATTCTAATCCTGTCTTGCCTTCAGACCAACCAGTCCCCACTTCCTATTCTAATCCTGTCTTGCTTTGATACCAACCAGTTCCTACTTCCTATTCTAATCCTGTCTTGCCTTGATACCAACCAGTTCCTACTTCCTATTCTAATCGCGTCTTGCCATGAGACCAATCAGTTCCCACTTCCTATTCTAATCCTGTCTTGCCTTGATACCAACCAGTTCCCACTTTCTATTCTAATCCTATCTTTCCTTGAGACCAACCAGTTCCCACTTCCTAATCTAATCCTGTCTTGCCTTGATACCAACCAGTTCCCTCTTTCTATTCTAATCCTATCTTTCCTTGAGACCAACCAGTTCCCACTTCCTAATCTAATCCTCTTTTGCCTTGAGACCAACCAGTTCCTACTTCCTATTCTAATCCCGGTTTGCCTTGAGACCATTTAGTTCCCACTTCCTATTCTAATCCTGCCTTGCCTTGAGACGAACCAGTTCTCACTTCCTATTCTAATCCTGTCTTGCCTTGAGACCAACCAGTTCCCACTTCCTATTCTAATCCAGTCTTGCCTTGAGCCCAACCAGTCCCCATTTCCGATTCTAATCCCGTCATGCCTTGATCGGAACCAGTCCCCACTTCCTATTCTAATCCCGTCTTGCTTTGACACCAACCAGTCCCCACTTCCTATTCTAATCCTCTCTTCCCTTGAACCAACCAGTCCCCACTTCCTACTCTAATCTCGTCTTGCCTTAAGACCAATCAGTCCCCACTTCCTATTCTAATCCCGACTTGCCTTAAGACCAACTAGTCCCCACTTCCTATTCTAATCCTGTCTTGTCTTGAGACCAACCAGTCTCAACTTCCTATTCTAATCCTGTCTTACCTTGAGACGAACCAGTTCTCACTTCCTATTCTAATCCTGTCTTGCCTTGAGACCAACCAGTCCCCACTTCCTACTCTAATCTCGTCTTGCCTTAAGACCAATCAGTCCCCACTTCCTATTCTAATCCCGACTTGCCTTAAGACCAACTAGTCCCCACTTCCTATTCTAATCCTGTCTTGTCTTGAGACCAACCAGTCTCAACTTCCTATTCTAATCCTGCCTTGCCTTGAGACGAACCAGTTCTCACTTCCTATTCTAATCCTGTCTTGCCTTGAGACCAACCAGTTCCCACTTCCTATTCTAATCCAGTCTTGCCTTGAGCCCAACCAGTCCCCATTTCCGATTCTAATCCCGTCATGCCTTGATCGGAACCAGTCCCCACTTCCTATTCTAATCCCGTCTTGCCTTGACACCAACCAGTCCCCACTTCCTATTCTAATCCTCTCTTCCCTTGAACCAACCAGTCCCCACTTCCTACTCTAATCTCGTCTTGCCTTAAGACCAATCAGTCCCCACTTCCTATTCTAATCCCGACTTGCCTTAAGACCAACTAGTCCCCACTTCCTATTCTAATCCTGTCTTGTCTTGAGACCAACCAGTCTCAACTTCCTATTCTAATCCTGTCTTACCTTGAGACCAAGCAGTTCTCACTTCCTATTCTAATCCTGTCTTGCCTTCAGACCAACCAGTTCCCACTTCCTATTCTAATCATGTCTTGCCTTGATCGGAACCAGTCCCCACTTCCTATTCTAATCCCGTCTTGCCTTGAAACCAACCAGTCCCCACTTCCTATTCTAATCCCGTCTTGCCTTAAGACCAATCAGTCCCCACTTCCTATTCTAATCCCGACTTGCCTTAAGACCAACCAGTCCCCACTTCCTATTCTAATCCTGTCTTACTTAAGACCAACCAGTCCCCACTTCCTATTCTAATCCTGTCTTGCCTTAAGACCAACCAGTCCCCACTTCCGATTCTAATCATGTCTTGCCTTGAACCAACCAGTCCCAACTTCCTATTCTAATCCCGTCTTGCCTTAAGACCAACCAGTCCCACTTCCTATTCTAATCATGTCTACCTTGAGACCAACCAGACCCCACTTCCTATTCTAATCCTGTCTTGCCTTCAACCAACCAGTCCCTACTTCCTATTCTAATCCCGTCTTGCCTTGAGACCAACCAGTCTCAACTTCCTATTCTAATCCTGTCTTGCCTTGAGACCAACCAGTTCCTACTTCCTATTCTAATCCTGCCTTGCCTTGAGACCAACCAGTTCCTACTTCCTATTCTAATCCTGTCTTGCCTTCAGACCAACCAGTCCCCACTTCCTATTCTAATCCTGTCTTGCTTGATACCAACCAGTTCCTACTTCCTATTCTAATCCTGTCTTGCCTTGATACCAACCAGTTCCTACTTCCTATTCTAATCGCGTCTTGCCATGAGACCAATCAGTTCCCACTTCCTATTCTAATCCTGTCTTGCCTTGATACCAACCAGTTCCCACTTTCTATTCTAATCCTATCTTTCCTTGAGACCAACCAGTTCCCACTTCCTAATCTAATCCTGTCTTGCCTTGATACCAACCAGTTCCCTCTTTCTATTCTAATCCTATCTTTCCTTGAGACCAACCAGTTCCCACTTCCTAATCTAATCCTCTTTTGCCTTGAGACCAACCAGTTCCTACTTCCTATTCTAATCCCGGTTTGCCTTGAGACCATTTAGTTCCCACTTCCTATTCTAATCCTGCCTTGCCTTGAGACGAACCAGTTCTCACTTCCTATTCTAATCCTGTCTTGCCTTGAGACCAACCAGTTCCCACTTCCTATTCTAATCCAGTCTTGCCTTGAGCCCAACCAGTCCCCATTTCCGATTCTAATCCCGTCATGCCTTGATCGGAACCAGTCCCCACTTCCTATTCTAATCCCGTCTTGCCTTGACACCAACCAGTCCCCACTTCCTATTCTAATCCTCTCTTCCCTTGAACCAACCAGTCCCCACTTCCTACTCTAATCTCGTCTTGCCTTAAGACCAATCAGTCCCCACTTCCTATTCTAATCCCGACTTGCCTTAAGACCAACTAGTCCCCACTTCCTATTCTATTCCTGTCTTGTCTTGAGACCAACCAGTCTCAACTTCCTATTCTAATCCTGTCTTACCTTGAGACCAAGCAGTTCTCACTTCCTATTCTAATCCTGTCTTGCCTTCAGACCAACCAGTTCCCACTTCCTATTCTAATCATGTCTTGCCTTGATCGGAACCAGTCCCCACTTCCTATTCTAATCCCGTCTTGCCTTGAAACCAACCAGTCCCCACTTCCTATTCTAATCCCGTCTTGCCTTAAGACCAATCAGTCCCCACTTCCTATTCTAATCCCGACTTGCCTTAAGACCAACCAGTCCCCACTTCCTATTCTAATCCTGTCTTACTTAAGACCAACCAGTCCCCACTTCCTATTCTAATCCTGTCTTGCCTTAAGACCAACCAGTCCCCACTTCCGATTCTAATCATGTCTTGCCTTGAACCAACCAGTCCCAACTTCCTATTCTAATCCCGTCTTGCCTTAAGACCAACCAGTCCCACTTCCTATTCTAATCATGTCTACCTTGAGACCAACCAGACCCCACTTCCTATTCTAATCCTGTCTTGCCTTCAACCAACCAGTCCCTACTTCCTATTCTAATCCCGTCTTGCCTTGAGACCAACCAGTCTCAACTTCCTATTCTAATCCTGTCTTGCCTTGAGACCAACCAGTTCCTACTTCCTATTCTAATCCTGTCTTGCCTTGAGACCAACCAGTTCCTACTTCCTATTCTAATCCTGTCTTGCCTTCAGACCAACCAGTCCCCACTTCCTATTCTAATCCTGTCTTGCTTTGATACCAACCAGTTCCTACTTCCTATTCTAATCCTGTCTTGCCTTGATACCAACCAGTTCCTACTTCCTATTCTAATCGCGTCTTGCCATGAGACCAATCAGTTCCCACTTCCTATTCTAATCCTGTCTTGCCTTGATACCAACCAGTTCCCACTTTCTATTCTAATCCTATCTTTCCTTGAGACCAACCAGTTCCCACTTCCTAATCTAATCCTGTCTTGCCTTGATACCAACCAGTTCCCACTTTCTATTCTAATCCTCTCTTCCCTTGAACCAACCAGTCCCCACTTCCGATTCTAATCATGTCTTGCCTTGAACCAACCAATCCCAACTTCCTATTCTAATCCCGTCTTGCCTTAAGACCAACCAGTCCCACTTCCTATTCTAATCATGTCTACCTTGAGACCAACCAGACCCCACTTCCTATTCTAATCCTGTCTTGCCTTCAACCAACCAGTCCCTACTTCCTATTCTAATCCCGTCTTGCCTTGAGACCAACCAGTCTCAACTTCCTATTCTAATCCTGTCTTGCCTTGAGACCAACCAGTTCCTACTTCCTATTCTAATCCTGCCTTGCCTTGAGACCAACCAGTTCCTACTTCCTATTCTAATCCTGTCTTGCCTTCAGACCAACCAGTCCCCACTTCCTATTCTAATCCTGTCTTGCTTTGATACCAACCAGTTCCTACTTCCTATTCTAATCCTGTCTTGCCTTGATACCAACCAGTTCCTACTTCCTATTCTAATCGCGTCTTGCCATGAGACCAATCAGTTCCCACTTCCTATTCTAATCCTGTCTTGCCTTGATACCAACCAGTTCCACTTTCTATTCTAATCCTATCTTTCCTTGAGACCAACCAGTTCCCACTTCCTAATCTAATCCTGTCTTGCCTTAAGACCAACCAGTCCCCACTTCCGATTCTAATCATGTCTTGCCTTGAACCAACCAGTCCCAACTTCCTATTCTAATCCCGTCTTGCCTTAAGACCAACCAGTCCCACTTCCTATTCTAATCATGTCTACCTTGAGACCAACCAGACCCCACTTCCTATTCTAATCCTGTCTTGCCTTCAACCAACCAGTCCCTACTTCCTATTCTAATCCCGTCTTGCCTTGAGACCAACCAGTCTCAACTTCCTATTCTAATCCTGTCTTGCCTTGAGACCAACCAGTTCCTACTTCCTATTCTAATCCTGCCTTGCCTTGAGACCAACCAGTTCCTACTTCCTATTCTAATCCTGTCTTGCCTTCAGACCAACCAGTCCCCACTTCCTATTCTAATCCTGTCTTGCTTTGATACCAACCAGTTCCTACTTCCTATTCTAATCCTGTCTTGCCTTGATACCAACCAGTTCCTACTTCCTATTCTAATCGCGTCTTGCCATGAGACCAATCAGTTCCCACTTCCTATTCTAATCCTGTCTTGCCTTGATACCAACCAGTTCCCACTTTCTATTCTAATCCTATCTTTCCTTGAGACCAACCAGTTCCCACTTCCTAATCTAATCCTGTCTTGCCTTGATACCAACCAGTTCCCTCTTTCTATTCTAATCCTATCTTTCCTTGAGACCAACCAGTTCCCACTTCCTAATCTAATCCTCTTTTGCCTTGAGACCAACCAGTTCCTACTTCCTATTCTAATCCCGGTTTGCCTTGAGACCATTTAGTTCCCACTTCCTATTCTAATCCTGCCTTGCCTTGAGACGAACCAGTTCTCACTTCCTATTCTAATCCTGTCTTGCCTTGAGACCAACCAGTTCCCACTTCCTATTCTAATCCAGTCTTGCCTTGAGCCCAACCAGTCCCCATTTCCGATTCTAATCCCGTCATGCCTTGATCGGAACCAGTCCCCACTTCCTATTCTAATCCCGTCTTGCCTTGACACCAACCAGTCCCCACTTCCTATTCTAATCCTCTCTTCCCTTGAACCAACCAGTCCCCACTTCCTACTCTAATCTCGTCTTGCCTTAAGACCAATCAGTCCCCACTTCCTATTCTAATCCCGACTTGCCTTAAGACCAACTAGTCCCCACTTCCTATTCTAATCCTGTCTTGTCTTGAGACCAACCAGTCTCAACTTCCTATTCTAATCCTGTCTTACCTTGAGACCAAGCAGTTCTCACTTCCTATTCTAATCCTGTCTTGCCTTCAGACCAACCAGTTCCCACTTCCTATTCTAATCATGTCTTGCCTTGATCGGAACCAGTCCCCACTTCCTATTCTAATCCCGTCTTGCCTTGAAACCAACCAGTCCCCACTTCCTATTCTAATCCCGTCTTGCCTTAAGACCAATCAGTCCCCACTTCCTATTCTAATCCCGACTTGCCTTAAGACCAACCAGTCCCCACTTCCTATTCTAATCCTGTCTTACTTAAGACCAACCAGTCCCCACTTCCTATTCTAATCCTGTCTTGCCTTAAGACCAACCAGTCCCCACTTCCGATTCTAATCATGTCTTGCCTTGAACCAACCAGTCCCAACTTCCTATTCTAATCCCGTCTTGCCTTAAGACCAACCAGTCCCACTTCCTATTCTAATCATGTCTACCTTGAGACCAACCAGACCCCACTTCCTATTCTAATCCTGTCTTGCCTTCAACCAACCAGTCCCTACTTCCTATTCTAATCCCGTCTTGCCTTGAGACCAACCAGTCTCAACTTCCTATTCTAATCCTGTCTTGCCTTGAGACCAACCAGTTCCTACTTCCTATTCTAATCCTGTCTTGCCTTGAGACCAACCAGTTCCTACTTCCTATTCTAATCCTGTCTTGCCTTCAGACCAACCAGTCCCCACTTCCTATTCTAATCCTGTCTTGCTTTGATACCAACCAGTTCCTACTTCCTATTCTAATCCTGTCTTGCCTTGATACCAACCAGTTCCTACTTCCTATTCTAATCGCGTCTTGCCATGAGACCAATCAGTTCCCACTTCCTATTCTAATCCTGTCTTGCCTTGATACCAACCAGTTCCCACTTTCTATTCTAATCCTATCTTTCCTTGAGACCAACCAGTTCCCACTTCCTAATCTAATCCTGTCTTGCCTTGATACCAACCAGTTCCCTCTTTCTATTCTAATCCTATCTTTCCTTGAGACCAACCAGTTCCCACTTCCTAATCTAATCCTCTTTTGCCTTGAGACCAACCAGTTCCTACTTCCTATTCTAATCCCGGTTTGCCTTGAGACCATTTAGTTCCCACTTCCTATTCTAATCCTGCCTTGCCTTGAGACGAACCAGTTCTCACTTCCTATTCTAATCCTGTCTTGCCTTGAGACCAACCAGTTCCCACTTCCTATTCTAATCCAGTCTTGCCTTGAGCCCAACCAGTCCCCATTTCCGATTCTAATCCCGTCATGCCTTGATCGGAACCAGTCCCCACTTCCTATTCTAATCCCGTCTTGCCTTGACACCAACCAGTCCCCACTTCCTATTCTAATCCTCTCTTCCCTTGAACCAACCAGTCCCCACTTCCTACTCTAATCTCGTCTTGCCTTAAGACCAATCAGTCCCCACTTCCTATTCTAATCCCGACTTGCCTTAAGACCAACTAGTCCCCACTTCCTATTCTAATCCTGTCTTGTCTTGAGACCAACCAGTCTCAACTTCCTATTCTAATCCTGTCTTACCTTGAGACCAAGCAGTTCTCACTTCCTATTTTAATCCTGTCTTGCCTTCAGACCAACCAGTTCCCACTTCCTATTCTAATCATGTCTTGCCTTGATCGGAACCAGTCCCCACTTCCTATTCTAATCCCGTCTTGCCTTGAAACCAACCAGTCCCCACTTCCTATTCTAATCCCGTCTTGCCTTAAGACCAATCAGTCCCCACTTCCTATTCTAATCCCGACTTGCCTTAAGACCAACCAGTCCCCACTTCCTATTCTAATCCTGTCTTACTTAAGACCAACCAGTCCCCACTTCCTATTCTAATCCTGTCTTGCCTTAAGACCAACCAGTCCCCACTTCCGATTCTAATCATGTCTTGCCTTGAACCAACCAGTCCCAACTTCCTATTCTAATCCCGTCTTGCCTTAAGACCAACCAGTCCCACTTCCTATTCTAATCATGTCTACCTTGAGACCAACCAGACCCCACTTCCTATTCTAATCCTGTCTTGCCTTCAACCAACCAGTCCCTACTTCCTATTCTAATCCCGTCTTGCCTTGAGACCAACCAGTCTCAACTTCCTATTCTAATCCTGTCTTGCCTTGAGACCAACCAGTTCCTACTTCCTATTCTAATCCTGTCTTGCCTTGAGACCAACCAGTTCCTACTTCCTATTCTAATCCTGTCTTGCCTTCAGACCAACCAGTCCCCACTTCCTATTCTAATCCTGTCTTGCTTTGATACCAACCAGTTCCTACTTCCTATTCTAATCCTGTCTTGCCTTGATACCAACCAGTTCCTACTTCCTATTCTAATCGCGTCTTGCCATGAGACCAATCAGTTCCCACTTCCTATTCTAATCCTGTCTTGTCTTGATACCAACCAGTTCCCACTTTCTATTCTAATCCTATCTTTCCTTGAGACCAACCAGTTCCCACTTCCTAATCTAATCCTGTCTTGCCTTGATACCAACCAGTTCCCACTTTCTATTCTAATCCTCTCTTCTCTTGAACCAACCAGTCCCCACTTCCTACTCTAATCCCGTCATGCCTTGATCGGAACCAGTCCCCACTTCCTATTCTAATCCCGTCTTGCCTTGACACCAACCAGTCCCCACTTTATATTCTCATCCCCTTTTCCATTGAACCAACCAGTCCCCACTTCCTACTCTAATCCCGTCTTGCCTTGAGACCAACCAGTTCCTACTTCCTATTCTAATCCTGTCTTGCCTTCAGACCAACCAGTCCCCACTTCCTATTCTAATCCTGTCTTGCTTTGATACCAACCAGTTCCTACTTCCTATTCTAATCCTGTCTTGCCTTGATACCAACCAGTTCCTACTTCCTATTCTAATCGCGTCTTGCCATGAGACCAATCAGTTCCCACTTCCTATTCTAATCCTGTCTTGCCTTGATACCAACCAGTTCCCACTTTCTATTCTAATCCTATCTTTCCTTGAGACCAACCAGTTCCCACTTCCTAATCTAATCCTGTCTTGCCTTGATACCAACCAGTTCCACTTTCTATTCTAATCCTCTCTTCCCTTGAACCAACCAGTCCCCACTTCCGATTCTAATCATGTCTTGCCTTGAACCAACCAATTCCAACTTCCTATTCTAATCCCGTCTTGCCTTAAGACCAACCAGTCCCACTTCCTATTCTAATCATGTCTACCTTGAGACCAACCAGACCCCACTTCCTATTCTAATCCTGTCTTGCCTTCAACCAACCAGTCCCTACTTCCTATTCTAATCCCGTCTTGCCTTGAGACCAACCAGTCTCAACTTCCTATTCTAATCCTGTCTTGCCTTGAGACCAACCAGTTCCTACTTCCTATTCTAATCCTGCCTTGCCTTGAGACCAACCAGTTCCTACTTCCTATTCTAATCCTGTCTTGCCTTCAGACCAACCAGTCCCCACTTCCTATTCTAATCCTGTCTTGCTTTGATACCAACCAGTTCCTACTTCCTATTCTAATCCTGTCTTGCCTTGATACCAACCAGTTCCTACTTCCTATTCTAATCGCGTCTTGCCATGAGACCAATCAGTTCCCACTTCCTATTCTAATCCTGTCTTGCCTTGATACCAACCAGTTCCCACTTTCTATTCTAATCCTATCTTTCCTTGAGACCAACCAGTTCCCACTTCCTAATCTAATCCTGTCTTGCCTTAAGACCAACCAGTCCCCACTTCCGATTCTAATCATGTCTTGCCTTGAACCAACCAGTCCCAACTTCCTATTCTAATCCCGTCTTGCCTTAAGACCAACCAGTCCCACTTCCTATTCTAATCATGTCTACCTTGAGACCAACCAGACCCCACTTCCTATTCTAATCCTGTCTTGCCTTCAACCAACCAGTCCCTACTTCCTATTCTAATCCCGTCTTGCCTTGAGACCAACCAGTCTCAACTTCCTATTCTAATCCTGTCTTGCCTTGAGACCAACCAGTTCCTACTTCCTATTCTAATCCTGCCTTGCCTTGAGACCAACCAGTTCCTACTTCCTATTCTAATCCTGTCTTGCCTTCAGACCAACCAGTCCCCACTTCCTATTCTAATCCTGTCTTGCTTTGATACCAACCAGTTCCTACTTCCTATTCTAATCCTGTCTTGCCTTGATACCAACCAGTTCCTACTTCCTATTCTAATCGCGTCTTGCCATGAGACCAATCAGTTCCCACTTCCTATTCTAATCCTGTCTTGCCTTGATACCAACCAGTTCCCACTTTCTATTCTAATCCTATCTTTCCTTGAGACCAACCAGTTCCCACTTCCTAATCTAATCCTGTCTTGCCTTGATACCAACCAGTTCCCTCTTTCTATTCTAATCCTATCTTTCCTTGAGACCAACCAGTTCCCACTTCCTAATCTAATCCTCTTTTGCCTTGAGACCAACCAGTTCCTACTTCCTATTCTAATCCCGGTTTGCCTTGAGACCATTTAGTTCCCACTTCCTATTCTAATCCTGCCTTGCCTTGAGACGAACCAGTTCTCACTTCCTATTCTAATCCTGTCTTGCCTTGAGACCAACCAGTTCCCACTTCCTATTCTAATCCAGTCTTGCCTTGAGCCCAACCAGTCCCCATTTCCGATTCTAATCCCGTCATGCCTTGATCGGAACCAGTCCCCACTTCCTATTCTAATCCCGTCTTGCCTTGACACCAACCAGTCCCCACTTCCTATTCTAATCCTCTCTTCCCTTGAACCAACCAGTCCCCACTTCCTACTCTAATCTCGTCTTGCCTTAAGACCAATCAGTCCCCACTTCCTATTCTAATCCCGACTTGCCTTAAGACCAACTAGTCCCCACTTCCTATTCTAATCCTGTCTTGTCTTGAGACCAACCAGTCTCAACTTCCTATTCTAATCCTGTCTTACCTTGAGACCAAGCAGTTCTCACTTCCTATTCTAATCCTGTCTTGCCTTCAGACCAACCAGTTCCCACTTCCTATTCTAATCATGTCTTGCCTTGATCGGAACCAGTCCCCACTTCCTATTCTAATCCCGTCTTGCCTTGAAACCAACCAGTCCCCACTTCCTATTCTAATCCCGTCTTGCCTTAAGACCAATCAGTCCCCACTTCCTATTCTAATCCCGACTTGCCTTAAGACCAACCAGTCCCCACTTCCTATTCTAATCCTGTCTTACTTAAGACCAACCAGTCCCCACTTCCTATTCTAATCCTGTCTTGCCTTAAGACCAACCAGTCCCCACTTCCGATTCTAATCATGTCTTGCCTTGAACCAACCAGTCCCAACTTCCTATTCTAATCCCGTCTTGCCTTAAGACCAACCAGTCCCACTTCCTATTCTAATCATGTCTACCTTGAGACCAACCAGACCCCACTTCCTATTCTAATCCTGTCTTGCCTTCAACCAACCAGTCCCTACTTCCTATTCTAATCCCGTCTTGCCTTGAGACCAACCAGTCTCAACTTCCTATTCTAATCCTGTCTTGCCTTGAGACCAACCAGTTCCTACTTCCTATTCTAATCCTGTCTTGCCTTGAGACCAACCAGTTCCTACTTCCTATTCTAATCCTGTCTTGCCTTCAGACCAACCAGTCCCCACTTCCTATTCTAATCCTGTCTTGCTTTGATACCAACCAGTTCCTACTTCCTATTCTAATCCTGTCTTGCCTTGATACCAACCAGTTCCTACTTCCTATTCTAATCGCGTCTTGCCATGAGACCAATCAGTTCCCACTTCCTATTCTAATCCTGTCTTGCCTTGATACCAACCAGTTCCCACTTTCTATTCTAATCCTATCTTTCCTTGAGACCAACCAGTTCCCACTTCCTAATCTAATCCTGTCTTGCCTTGATACCAACCAGTTCCCACTTTCTATTCTAATCCTCTCTTCCCTTGAACCAACCAGTCCCCACTTCCTACTCTAATCCCGTCATGCCTTGATCGGAACCAGTCCCCACTTCCTATTCTAATCCCGTCTTGCCTTGACACCAACCAGTCCCCACTTTATATTCTCATCCCCTTTTCCATTGAACCAACCAGTCCCCACTTCCTACTCTAATCCCGTCTTGCCTTGAGACCAATCAGTCCCCACTTCCTATTCTAATCCCGACTTGCCTTAAGACCAACTAGTCCCCACTTCCTATTCTAATCCTGTCTTGTCTTGAGACCAACCAGTCTCAACTTCCTATTCTAATCCTGTCTTACCTTGAGACCAAGCAGTTCTCACTTCCTATTCTAATCCTGTCTTGCCTTCAGACCAACCAGTTCCCACTTCCTATTCTAATCATGTCTTGCCTTGATCGGAACCAGTCCCCACTTCCTATTCTAATCCCGTCTTGCCTTGAAACCAACCAGTCCCCACTTCCTATTCTAATCCCGTCTTGCCTTGAGACCAATCAGTCCCCACTTCCTATTCTAATCCCGACTTGCCTTAAGACCAACCAGTCCCCAATTCCTATTTTAATCCTGTCTTGCCTTGAGACCAATCAGTCCCCATTTCCTATTCTAATCCTGTCTTTCATTAAGACCAACCAGTCCCCACTTCCTATACTAATCCTGTCTTGCCTTGAGACCAACCAGTCCCCACTTCCTATACTAATCCTGTCTTGCCTTGAGACCAACCAGTTCCCACTTCCTATTCTAATCCTGTTTTGCCTTCAGACCAACCAGTTCCCACTTCCTATTCTAATCCTGTCTTGCCTTCATACCAACCAGTTCCCACTTCCTATTCTAATCCTGTCTTGCCTTAAGACCAACCAGTTCCCACTTCCTATTCTAATCCTGTCTTGCCTTGAGACCAACCAGTTCCTACTTCCTATTCTAATCCTGTTTTGCCTTGAGACCACTCAGTCTCAACTTCCGTTTCTAGTCCTGTCTTTCCTTGAGACTAACCAGTCTCAACGTCTTATTCTAATCCTATCTTCCCTTGACCCAACCAGTTCCCACTTCCTATTCTATTCCTGTCTTCCCTTGAACCAACCAGTCCCCACTTCCTATTATAATCCCGTCTTCCCTTGAACCAACCGGTCCCCACTTCCTATTCTAATCATGTCTTCCCTTGAACCAACCAGTCCCCTCTTCCTATTATAATCCCGTTTTCACTTGAACCAACCGGTCCCCACTTTCTATTCTAATCCTGTCTTCCCTTGAACCAACTAGTCCCCACTTCCTATTCTAATCCCGTCTTCCCTTGAGATCAACCAATCTTAACTTTCTATTCTAATCCTGTCTTCCCTTGAACCAACCAGTCCCCACTTCCTATTCTAATCCCGTCTTCCCTTGAGACCAACCAATCTTAACTTCCTATTCTAATCCCGTCTTGCCTTGAATCAACCAGTCTCAACTTCCTATTCTAATCCACTCTTTGAAACAGCCAGTCTCTACTTCCTATTCTTATCCCGTCTTGCCTTGAAATAACCAATCCCCACTTCCTATTCTAATCCCGTCTTCCATTGAGACCGACCAGTACTCAACTTACTGTTCTTTTCCAGTTTTCCCTTGAGACCAAACTGTCCCCACTTCCTATTCTAATCCCGTCTTCCCTTTGAGACCGATCAGTCTCAATTTCCTATTCTTATCCCGTCTTGCCTTGAACCAAACAGTCTCAACTTCCTATTCTAACCCCGTCTTGCCTTGAACCAACCAGTCTCAACTTCCTATTCTAATCTTTCCCTCGTCGATGGAGATGACATATTGTAGCACTTACTCTTAAGGCAGCCTTAACCATTGTCACGTGACGCAAATGTAGAGTTTTCATTACTTCCCCTTATACCTTGTCATAGAGATCTATAGTAATAAGGTTAGCCAGAGAGAAAGAAATTACACAAATTTTGTGACGTCTTCTGCTTTATGAGCAAGGGCGACTGTGGGTAGAATGACGTAAGCCATCTCAAGCTCGCATAGCTGAAGACGTCACGATTGTGGGTTTTTTTTTATTGTTGTTGTAGTTTTTCCCCTTTAATTCCACGGAATTAAATATCAGAGTTGAAGGAATACATCTAGAGACAGTCTAGAGCTACAACTACCTGGGACATACTATAACCAGTGATGGAAAATGTACAACTGAAATAAATAAAAGAATAGGAATGGCAAAAAATAATTTCAATGCCATGAAAAATATACTAACATCAAAACAAATAACACCAGGGCTTAAACTAAGAATAGCAAAATGTTACATCTTCTCAATATTCCTGTTTGGTGCAGAAACATGGACATTAGACAAGAAAACAGAACAGAAAATTGAAGCCTTTGAAATGTGGACTTATAGAAGAATAGGTAGAATTGGATGGAAAGAAAAGAAAACAAACGAAGAAGTTTTAAAACAACTAAAAATGAAAAAAAGAACTACTAAACACAATGAGAGCAAGACAAATGAAATGTTTTGGTCTTGTTAAAAGACACAACAGTCTAATAAAAGTAATACTAGAAGGGAAAATACAAGGTAAAAGAGGCAGAGGCAGACCTAGACTAACATGGACGAGTAACATCAAAAGATGCACAAGTCAGCCTATGGCAATCTGCACCATCAAAGCAAGAGACAGAGTGGAATGGCGCTCCATGGCAGCCAACCTTCGATGCGGAGAAGGCACTCAATGATGATGATGAGATTTTCCCTTCATGCCTGCTGGCTTTACAACTATATGTGGCTGTTTAACCTGTATGTCATAGAAACACAAGTGGTTCTGTTTGAACTCACATCTCCACCCACATTATACGCAATTTCAGTTGTTTTTATACGTATTTCAAGACTAATCTTATATGGACTTTTTCTTTTAATGTATAGTTTCTAATTCCGTCTCTTCTGGTCACTGCAGCTGATTTGTTGTTGTTGTTGCGTTCGCCAGCTTCCAACTCTGACGAAGTCCCTAGAGACTAGGAACTGAATTTTGCGTGCTAATCTATTTTTCCCTGGCAGCCGTGTTAACTGGGGTCTCTCGCCGCACAGGCAGATAACTCCGACTTCGGAGGTACTCATGTTTTTGCCATCGATGAGTAATTGACGTTTCAAGCCGGGCCTCGCTGCTGAGACCTTGTCGCAGAGAGAAATCATAAATAAAAATCCCAACCGGTGTAGCCGAGATTTGAACCCACAACCTTTCTGTCCCGAGGTCGGCGTCTTGCCTCGAGACCAACCAGTCCCCTATGGACTTGGAATATGAGGAAACTGCAACAAGGAACACTTTTCATGCACAGCCTGCAATGGTTCCTGCCGCCTATCCACCATATACAGGAAGTTCACGTCCTCCAGAAAGTGATGATCGTCATATTTCTTTAAAAATATATAGCGCTTGATGATGTTAGGCCATCGTTGTTGACTATAATTTCGAACATATAAACACACAGTTAGTTGTCACATTATCCCCGTCGCACATCAAACAACAAACCGTAAGATTAGCGTAACGCCGGTCTAGGGATTTACGATGATCCATTACGATGACGTAGCACACATAACAATGTCGGACACACTGCAATGACGCGCCATTTAGAATCCTGATTACTCTAGTGAATGTAGCCTACGACGAACAGAACACGGTGCAAATACCCTGAAGAGATAAAACTGCGCCTGACGAAGCATTTCACATTAATAAGTAACATGGAAATAACTTGCGTCACGCAAATCCAACAACGGTCATGAACAGCACCAATGTGACGTAAAGCGCAGAACAAGCCTAGACGATGGAAGGTCGCATTCACAACACTTGATTTGTCGAAATTGAAATATTGCCGGCGTATGACATTGTTTTATCAGCGCAGATGTAACAAGTAGATCATTATCTTGATTTTAACGCATAGGAGTGCGATGGAGAACCGAAATTAATCAAACATCGAATGCACTTCTGCAGCGATCGAAAGAACGATTTGATTTAGACACTATTATCTCCCCTTTGTAACACAATTGGTGTGTATGAACGCAAAGTTATTGCACACGTTAAGGGCAGGCTTGGTATATCACAGTCGGACAGTACCACACATTCTATTCTGCTTCATATTACTTAGCATTATCAATAGTGTATTGGTGCAAAGTTTCAATGTTCTGCCTGAAATAGTTTTTGTTTTACACTGACATTTCTATGACTGGTGTTTCACGTCAACATTTGTGTGTATGTTCCTAAAAATTAAATAAAAATAAAAGTAAACATATTCATACATTTTAATCACTGCCATCCATAAATATAATGGTTGAGCTGTGTAAATCCAACATTTCAAGAAAATGCTATGACAATGACATGTACAATGATATTAAGAACACTCATCAAAAGGTTTCATTCTCAACTTAGAGCCTGCCCTTAATCTACGGCTATTTAGCCATTAACTATTTGAAATCTTGGCTGTAAAAACTGTACTTCTACAGACGTCAGCAAACTAAAACAGCATCTGCACTAGCGCGTTTGTGGTATCAGCATCTGTACCTTTCTATATGTTTATATCGGTACATTTATCTATACAGATTCTTCACCGATAACTCTAAAAAAAAGTGTACGGATATCTATGTCCTCAAATCTGTACCGATATTAATATCAGACTTCTTACTTGTGTTAACATTGATTACAGCAATTGTACTTGTACATGAATCTGCATTAGCAATTGTACCAACATCTACATAAGGAACTGAAATGTACTTTTTCTAATTATAAACTGTACCTGTGCAAACATCTATTTAAACAAATGTATCTATACCAGTAGCTATTTAAGCAAGTGTACCTGTAACAGCATCTATTTAAATATATGTGTCTGTACCAACATCGATATAAACAATTATATATGTACTTACATCTAAATCATCAACTGTGCATGTACCAACATCTGTATCAACAACTGTGCCTCTACCGAAATCAAAATAAGAGAAAATACTTGCAGCAATATCTATACCAAGAACTGTATATGTACCAATATCTATATCAGCAACAATGCATATACCAATATTTTATATCAATAACTATAATGGTATCGACATATATGTCAACAAAATTCCTGTATGTATATCAGCAAAACTATCTGTACCCACATCTATATCAGCAACTATATCTGTGCCGACAACTATATAATCAACTATAGCTGTACTGACATCTATATCTGCAACTCTACCTGTACCGACATCTGTATCAGCAATTCTATTTGTGCCGACATATATATCAGCAATTCTGCCTGTATTGACATCTATATCATTAACCCTACTTGTATCAACATCTGTATCATCATCTATACCTATACCGACATCTATATCAGTATCTCTACCTGTACCGATTACTATACCATCAATTATAGCTATACCAAGAGCAAATATCTGTAACTCGACTAGGGTTGCCAGATTTTTTTTTATAAAAAGGAGTACTTTTACGCTGAATTTTTTTTTCTTCAATTTTAATGACATATTTACGAACAAATGATTTTGTATATTGTTACCGGTAGTGACAATGAATTCGCCTTTATATTCAAACAAATTTATGAAAAATTATATACAGAAACTAGAAATAAAACAATGCTCATATTCTGCAAAGACAATTTTCTTATTTAAATTAAAAAAACTCTCACCTAGTGTTTCTAGAGGCATTTTAATTGTATTTGCTTGAGGATTTGCCAGCTTTCAATAATCTTGCATCAGTTTTGACAAATGTAAAAAAATCAGCACATGAATTGTCAAAATTAACCATGACTCTGAGCTCTGCTTCAATCAGTTCTTGGCTACACCTATTTCTTGAGTCATTCCATTTGTTTTTCATTAAGGAGAATATCCTCTCAACAAAGGCATTTGATCCTGGTATGCTAAATAAAAATCCAACAATCTTTGAAATGTTTAGCACTTTATGTTCTGGCACAACAGAAAAAAAATGTATCCAGTTTGTGATATCACTGTTTTCTTTGTTAATACTTTCACATAGAACACTCTGAAAGTCACAGAACTCTTCATACATGACATCAACACATATGTGATCTTTCAATTTCAGAATACACACTGCAGTTTCCAAATCTTCAAAATGAATTTCTTTATCCAAAGCAAAAGCTGCCAATGATGAACATGGATTATTGGCAGTCACATCAAACCTTTTGTCAAGATACTGAAGCATATCCGCAAAAATAAACTTACTAATAATATGTAGATGCGAGGGTTGAATTGGATGGAGCGGTGAAACTGTGTTTACACATCGACGATCGGAAATAAATTGATTCTTGTCGTGGGCTAGGACGGAAATTAAATCGCTTCAATATTTTAGCGCGGAACTACAATTTGCGCACTTAAAAGTATGATCCAGAAACAATTATACAAAACAAACCGCCGAATGGTTTAATTAATATTATTTACTACGAATTTATATATTATTTAATCGATATTTAAAAAAATATTTTCGTGAGCGTTAAAATACGGTGTTTTAGCGACTCCGGGCAAAGATAAAACGGAGTCATCGAATTACGTGAAAAAAACGGAGAAATCCGTAAAAAACGGTGTATCTGGCAACCCTAAACTCGACTTGTACCGACATCTATATCAGCAAACCCTACTGTAACTATATCTATATCAGCACCTATACCGTTATCGACATCTATATCACCAACTCTACATGTACCGACATCTATATCAGCAACTCTTCCTGTACAGATATCTATATCAGCAACTATACCTGTATAGACGTCTATATCAGCAACAAAACTGGCTAAATCAGCCATGCATACCTGTCCTCTGATTCACCAGCTGATACCTTCATAAATTGCTCACTAAGCCAAATCCCGACCAGCAATTTAACAAAAAAGTTGATTTGGATGTTGTGGGCGATTTACCGTCAGCAGGCAAATGGAATGTGAAGAGACACGACATTGCTGGCTAGATGCGTTAAACAGGTAAGTTGGCAAAGCGACAAGGAAATTTCTGTGGCAGTTCTTGAAGATCGTTGTCCTACCTTGATGAGTGCAAGGTGTGAATGTTTGGTAACGGTTTACAAATTACTTGTGGTAATGATGCGAGGATTGGACACAGAAATGATCACGAAAAGTAGTGGTGTAGTCAAAGTGTGTGATGGTGAAAGTAATAAAATGGGTTATTTACGCGAACCTTCTCATCTTAAGCAGCTGTCTTCGTTCTCATCATCATCATCATCATCTTCATCAACATCATCTTCATCATCATCATCGTAAGGCCTTGGTAGGAGTTCTTGTATAATTTTTCTGGCACGAAATGGAAATTAATTGGTCACATTTCTGCTTATGGCAGTGCAACATGTAAGTGCAGAGAACAATTGATTTGAACGTTCATTGCGTAAACAGACTTTCTTTCTTTTTTTTTCACACAGGCATAAGGTTTGAAAATCACAGATAATTGTCATTGATATTTTAGATGATCTGTTTATTTCTGCAGTGTTTTGTTTATTTCTGTAGTGTTTTTGTTTATTTCTGTAGTGTTTTTGTTTATTTCTGTAGTGTTTTTGTTTATTTCTGTAGTGTTTACGTTGATTTCTGTAGTGTTTACGTTTATTTCTGCAGTGTTTTTGTTTATTTCCATAGTGTTTTTGTTTATTTATGTAGTGTTTTTGCTTATTTCTGAAGTGTTTTTGTTTATTTCTGTAGTGTTTAAGTTTATTTCTGCAGTGTTTCTGTTTATTTCCATAGTGTTTTTGTTTATTTCTGTAGTGTTTTTCTTTATTTCTGTAGTGTTTTTGTTTATTTCTGAAGTGTTTTTATTTATTTCTGTAGTGTTTTTGTTTATTTCTGTAGTGTTTTTATTTACTTATGTAGGGTTTATGTTTATTTCTGCAGTGTTTATGTTTATTTATGTAGTGTTTTTGCTTATTTCTGTAGTGTTTTTTTTTATTTCTGTAGTGTTTTTGTTTATTTCTGTAGTGTTTATGTTTTTTCTGTAGTGTTTTTATTTATTTCTGTAGTGTTTTGTTTATTTCTGTAGTGTTTTTGTTTATTTCTGTAGTGTTTTTGCTTATTTCTGTAGTGCTTGTGTTTATTTGTGTAGTGTTTTTGTTTATTTCTGTAGTGTTTGTGTTTATTTCGCTAGTGTTTTTATTTAATTCTGTAGTGTTTTTATTTATTTCTGTAGTGTTTTTGTTTATTTCTGTAGTGTTTTAGTTTATTATCGTTATGTTTTTGTTTATTTCTGTAGTGTTTTTGTTTATTTCTGTAATGTTTTTGTTTATTTCTGTAGTGTTTATGTTTTTTCTGTAGTGTTTTTATTTATTTCTGTAGTCTTTTTGTTTATTTCTGTAGTGTTTTTGTTTATTTCTGTAGTGTTTTTGTTTATTTTGTTTATTTCTGTTGTGTTGTTATTTATTTCTGTAGTGTTTTTATTTATTTCTGTAGTGTTTTTGTTTATTTATGTAGTATTTGTATTTAATTCTGTAGTGTTTTTGTTTATGTCTGTGGTGTTTATGTTTATTTCTGCAGTGTTTTTCTTTATTTCTGTAGTGTTTTTGTTTATTTATGTAGTATTTGTATTTAATTCTGTAGTGTTTTTGTTTATTTCTGTGGTGTTTATTTTTATTTCTGCAGTGTTTTTGTTTATTTCTTTAGTGATTTTGTTTTATTCTGTAGTGTTTTTGTTTATTTCTGTAGTGTTTTTATTTATTTCTGTAGTGTTTTTGTTTATTTCTGCAGTGTTTATGTTTATTTCTGCTGTGTTTTTGTTTATTTCTGTAGTGTTTTTGTTTATTTATGTAGTGTTTTTGTTTATTTTGTTTATTTTGTTTATTTCGGTAGTATGTTTGTTTATTTCTGTAGTGTTTTTGTTTATTTCTGTAGTGTTTTTACTTATTTCTGTAGTGTTTTTGTTTATTTCTGTAGTTTTTTTATTTATTTCTGTTATGTTTTTGTTTATTTATGTAGTGTTTTTTGTTTTATTCTGTAGTGTTTTTGTTTATTTCTGTAGTGTTTTTATTTATTTCTGTAGAGTTTTTGTTTATTTCTGCAGTGTTTATGTTTATTTCTGCAGTTTTTTTGTTTATTTCTGTAGTGTTGTTATTTATTTATATAGTGTTTTTATTTATTTCTGTAGTGTTTTTTTTCTGTAGTGTTTTTGTTTATTTCTGTAGTGTTTTTGTTTATTTTGTTTATTTCTGTTGTGTTGTTATTTATTTCTGTAGTGTTTTTATTTATTTCTGTAGTGTTTTTGTTTATTTATGTAGTATTTGTATTTAATTCTGTAGTGTTTTTGTTTATGTCTGTGGTGTTTATGTTTATTTCTGCAGTGTTTTTCTTTATTTCTGTAGTGTTTTTGTTTATTTATGTAGTATTTGTATTTAATTCTGTAGTGTTTTTGTTTATTTCTGTGGTGTTTATTTTTATTTCTGCAGTGTTTTTGTTTATTTCTTTAGTGATTTTGTTTTATTCTGTAGTGTTTTTGTTTATTTCTGTAGTGTTTTTATTTATTTCTGTAGTGTTTTTGTTT
Organism: Megaustenia siamemsis; assembly: GCA_032433765.1. Taxonomy (NCBI): domain Eukaryota; kingdom Metazoa; phylum Mollusca; class Gastropoda; order Stylommatophora; family Ariophantidae; genus Megaustenia; species Megaustenia siamemsis. The sequence continues at coordinate 100,404,929 of JAVIAB010000125.1, forward strand.
ATTTTGTTTATTTTGTTTATTTCGGTAGTATGTTTGTTTATTTCTGTAGTGTTTTTGTTTATTTCTGTAGTGTTTTTGTTTATTTCTGTAGTGTTTTTGTTTATTTCTGTAGTTTTTTTATTTATTTCTGTAGTTTTTTTATTTATTTCTGTTATGTTTTTGTTTATTTATGTAGTGTTTTTTGTTTTATTCTGTAGTGTTTTTGTTTATTTCTGTAGTGTTTTTATTTATTTCTGTAGAGTTTTTGTTTATTTCTGCAGTGTTTATGTTTATTTCTGCAGTTTTTTTGTTTATTTCTGTAGTGTTGTTATTTATTTATATAGTGTTTTTATTTATTTCTGTAGTGTTTTTTTTCTGTAGTGTTTTTGTTTATTTCTGTAGTGTTTTTGTTTATTTCTGTAGTGTATTTGTTTATTTTGTTTATTTCTGTAGTGTTTTTATTTATTTCAGTAGTGTTTTTATTTATTTCTGTAGTGTTTTTGTTTATTTCTGTAGTATTTATTTTTATTTCTGTAGTTTTTATTTTATTTCTGAAGTGTTTTTGTTTAATTCTGTAGTGTTTTTGTTTATTTCTGTGGTGTTTATGTTTATTTCTGCAGTGTTTTTGTTTATTTCTATAGTGTTTTTGTTTATTTCTGTAGTGTTTTTTTTTTATTTATGTAGTGGTTTTTTTATTTCTGAAGTGTTTTTGTTTATTTCTGTAGTGTTTTTGTTTATTTCTGTAGTATATTTGTTTATTTTGTTTATTTCTGTAGGGTTTTTTTTATTTCTGTAGTGTTTTTATTTATTTCTGTAGTTTTTTTTTAATTTCTGTAGTGTTTTTGTTTATTTCTGTAGTGTTTTTTTTTCTGTAGTTGTTATTTTATTTCTGTGGTTTTTTTGTTAATTTCTGTAGTTTTTTTTTTATTTCTGTAGTGTTTTTGTTTATTTCTGTAGTGTTTTAATTTATTTCTGTTGTATTTTTGTTATTTCTGTAGTGTTTTTGTTTATTTCTGTAGTGTTTTTGTTTATTTCTGTAGTGTTTTTGCTTATTTCTGTTATGTTTTTGTTTATTTCTGTAGTGTTTTTTTTATTTCTGTTGTTTTTGTTTATTTCTGTAGTGTTTTTGCTTATTTCTGTAGTGTTTTTATTTATTTCTGTAGTGTTTTTTTTATTTCTGTCTTTCCACGAAGACAACGTAGACATATTTCTTTTCTTATACATTCAAAGCGATTAGAAGTAGCTGTAACTTAATATATATAAAATAATTTTCAGGTAAAAAAAACATGTCATATTGCATCCCCCGAAACTCTCAGATCTCATTGTCAATCTTTGATATTTTTGTAACGAGCTTTAACTTCTAAAACATATCGTTCGTGCAAAAATACTGACTTTAGCTAGCAATTTTGGTTATGTTGAATTTTGTGTGTGGTGTCGCACATTGAAAACACAATCATCAAAAAATATCAATTTTAAGTATGAGTGGAATGTACTATGTTCAGGAAATCTTCATACATAAATGCTGCAAACTGTCCAAGGTTAGAACTAAATAGCCATTTTGAGATAAAAACAAACAGCCATGAATAACGCCTTCATCACCATGAAGTGCCATTAAGGTTGGCGGAGGTGATCATGTCCATCCACAATTATCTGTCAACAGTTCATCATATCAATTATGTTGTTGACTGTTTACCACTTTCAGCGAACCCGAACAGTTCATCATATCAATTATGTTATTGACTGTTTACCGCTTTCAGCAAACCCTAACAGTTCATCGCATCAATTATGTTATTGACTGTTTACCGCTTTCAGCAAACCCTAACAGTTCATCATATCAATTATGTTATTGACTGTTTACCACTTTCAGCAAACCCTAACAGTTCATAATATCAATTATGTTGTTTACTGTTTACTGCTTTCAGCAAACCCTAATAGTTCATCATATCAATTATGTTGTTGACAGTTTACGGCTTTCAGCAAACCATAACAGTTCATCATATCAATTATGTTGTTGACTGTTTACCGCTTTCAACAAACCCTACAACCTGGTGCCTCCATCGACGCTCCATGGAAATCTAAGATGAAGAGAAGAAAAACATGTTTTTTGCAGAGAATAAATGGAACCTAATAGTGGATCCATTCATGCATTATATCTATCTATTGTCCATTTCGAGCCGAAACCTCTAATAGGGTAGAACCACAATCACAAAAACAGAAACCTTTGAGTGTTACAAAGGCACATATTGCAGAGATCACTGCTCCTAAAATCTATGGCGCTGTTTCCAAAACAATACTTTTTACAATGATAGCTTGTCAAGCCACCGATAAACCTCCTTAGTCGCCTTTTACGACATGCCTGGAAGGTCACAGTGTCACTATTCTTTACTTCCCTCATAATGAGGCCCCGCTAACACACGGGAGTTTAAGCATTGATGTATGGAAATAAGTGGTTGGACGGTGAAAAAAAAAAATGTAATGGCAGCAAATGAGGAAAGAAATATTAAATACGATTCTAAAACGACAAAGGAAACTGTTTGGACACGTGTAGAAAAAGAAAAACTTACAGAGAATCATATTTTAGAGGAAAGTGCAAAGTAAATTAAGTAGAGACACATACTTTAGTAGACTAACAACATCAGGAGATGAACAAGAGAACCTATGACATCGTGCACTTGTCAGGGCCAGAGTAAAAGGGAAAGTTATATACATTATTCTTTGTTCTATTTTGTTCTGGGTGCTACGACTTTCTCCTCGCCAGTTGATATTTAAAAATAGAAAAGAGCCCCATCACGCCAAGTGGCGTATAGGGAACATGATGTTAGTGACCATACATTTTACAGACCTTCAGCACATGATTTTTTGGGGTAATGTGATCGGTATTACGCCCGTGCCGCTTTACTTCCCCAGAAAAAATCCGGTACCCATTTAAGGCTGGGTGAATTTAATTGATATGTCTGTTTGAAACTTATTACAATTTCATCTTCAACTAATTCTATTTACCTTCAGTACCTTATTACAATTTCATCTTCAACTAATTCTATTTACTTTTAGAGGCTTATTACAATTTCCGCCTGAACTTATTCTATTCAGTTCGAGCATACACAAAAAATAATAATATATAAATAATGTTCTTGTAATGAGGTCTCGGTGGTTGAGTTGTTAGTGTGCTCGCTTCTTGATCGGAAGGGTCAGCCCCCATAAGTATTTGGAAGAATTGTTAAATTTCTTATACTAAATATATTATATATTATTATTACTATTAAAAATGTGTCAGACGAATGACAGGAAACAGCCTGAGACATAAGATCAGAAATGAAGAACTGAGCAAAAAGCTAGGAATAGTCCCCGCCATAGAATATATAAAGAAACAAGAGATGAAATGGTTTGGCCACGTGACAAGGCAGAGTGATCAAAACACAATTCAACTAGCCTTCAATAAACGTTGCGAGAATACCAGATCCAAGAGTCGACCACGAAAAAGATGGATCAACAGAATATTAGAAGCACTAGGAAACATAACAGCAGCAGTGGCGAACAGAAGAGCAAAAGACCACAAATTATAGCTCACCTCGACGCTGAAAGGCAAATGAGGAAGGAAAGAAGAAGAAGATTTAAAATACAATTTTAAAAATTATCTCTGACCGACTAGGCTCTGGGGTATACAGCAGCCTCTTAAAAATGGGTACCAGAGATTGTGTTCTGGGAAGTAAAGGCGGCGTGGCGTGATACCGGCCACATCACCAAGAAATGTGCCGTGGTATGGAGGAATATCACTAACACCATATTGCACATACGCCTAGCAAGACATGGGGGGAACTTTTACCTTTTATTTCATTTACAAAATCAGAAAGAAAGCTGAAATACCAGCGACAAACATATGTGCTAACTGTTACTATAATAGAAGCTCTTGAACACGTTATTTATGTTTTTTTCCTTCAACAGTCAGCTTTGTGTTGTTCACTTACGTGTATTCTAAAAAAAAATAAATTAGTAATATAAGAACAACGATTTATAAGAGAATGGTTGAAAGGAAGTTATGAATAAGAGGAAAGAATAAAATATGTGTTCCCAGAATATTCTAACTTCATGGCTACCTCCTGCTGCCACTGACATTTGTTTCTTTGAAATTTAAAGCTTCTTCTTTTTTCACGATGACTACTCCACTTCATCGTTCTCCCTTATAAGAATGTTAAATGGGCGTATATGAGATGTGAAGCTAGTTTTACGACATAGTCACGATGCCTGCATCTTTCGGTCGTCACATCCGTTATGATATTTTTGGGTACCAGGTTGTCTTTTCACTTTGATCCCTACTTGCTTGATCTGACTGGTTAGCCTGTTTCTAGGGGCACTGCTGGGAGATGTAGTGCTTGGATGAGCCATGTTGCTCTCCGATCCTAACGCACATAATCAGCAACTGGTCTCTTGATAGTGAGATCCGAAGTCTAGCCCTCTCAGAAAGCGGCAGATAACAGGCGGTCACGTGTGCATTCTGTGCACGTTAACGGACCCTTGGACATTTTTTTTAATCGAAAATAGTTGGCTACAATATGGCCGCTGTCCGGGTAAAATTAATAGGAAAAATCTACACAAAACAGTGAAACTCGACGATAAAAATATGAGAGTACCTCTGAAGTGGGAGAATATCAGACTGTATGGCGGGGGACACCTGCGCACAAGATTACCCGGCGTGAAAAACATGAGAAATGAAAAAAAAAATGTTAATAGCATTGTTAACGCTTTAAGTAACTAATGAAATAGACAAAGAAATGAAAACAAAATGCGAAGCTGCTTTTATTAGGCTTTAACCATACCATCTTTTCTATTGTTTTTTCTCCTTTACAATAAGCTTTACCCGCAGCTTCGCATTTTGATGCATTGATATGCATTTATTTACCTTCACCCCTTAATAGTGAAAAATATTCACACAAAATTCAGGTTTTTCTGGACTTCGCTGGAGATATAAAGCTGGTGAAAGCAAACAACAAAAAGCTCATTAATTTTTTTATAAAAAATAAAAATGAACAGCACAAAGCTGACTGTGTTGAAACAAACAACAAAAAGCTCATTAATTTTTTTTATAAAAATAAAAATGAACAGCACAAAGCTGACTGTGTTGAAACAAACAAAAAACGATATGTTTAACAGTTCGAATTGTAACATTTTATATTGTCTCTTGTCTTGATATTGCACGTTGTCATAAAACACCGCTGTGTATGATGTTTCTCTCCGATCCTAACGCACGCAGTCAGCTATGAGTCGCTACTTGCTTTCAGTCCAGACACTCATGGGCATTCCACCCCTTAAAAATTCATATGGACATTTGTTATCACCTGGTCATCGTACTCATCCACAATTTAAACAATTTGATACCCAGCATAGCTCGACAGGGATCATCATGGAACGCACAGAAGAAAAGAAAGCCAGAAGGATTTCGTACCTAAATATCATGTCTGAAAAGTGTTCCTTGTTGCAGTCTCCTCATATTCCAAGTCCGGCTTGTTGCAGGAGCTACTGAGTTAAATGCTCTATGTACACCGTGAGTTGTGTGTCTCATCCGTTTTGATCTTTTTTTCGATATTCCCTTTGCTTACGATGAATGATGAAATCGTATTTCACAGAGAACAGTGGCTGTGTTCACTTTCTGTGTGGTTTCGCTTTATGTCTTTTGGCATGTGCTGAGACTGCTATGATGGGGACTACAGTTACATTTCTTTGTTTGGGAGATGAGTTAGTAATTTGGATTATTCCACATTACACGTACGGTTGAGCTATTATGGATTTTAATTCGTTTGCAGTGATACCGGGGCTTTCCATAACCATAAACATTACCTAAATAACGCGATATTTCGCCAAATTGCAATTACCTTTTGTACAAAAATTGAACCTGATAAATCAGCATTTTCCAACATAACATCTTTGATAGCCCCTTTACTATAAGCGTGTCAGGACCCAGCCTCAACTCTCTACCTAATTCACTGACACTGTAAGATCCTCCACAGCCTCACTCGTAAACACACACTAATGCTACTCAAATTAACCCTCGTTAATTACTTACTTTATATTTTTTGCGTTAATTTGACTGCATTAAGCTAAAAAAAAGTGTATTTTAAAACTTTTCAAATTAATAATTTAAGAAAAAAATAATTTTTTTTTGTTTACCACAGGTTTTCAACCTAATTGTACATTTCTGTCTTGTAAAATGATACTCCGAAACACAAAATTAATCTTTGTTATCTCTGAAATTGTGAGTTTTTGTCATAATGACACCTGTCCACGAGAAATAACAGGAAATTATTTTTTTTTTTTGTTTCTACAACTGAAATATTAACATGCGAAAAAAAATCGAAATTTGATTGTTTATACAGGTAAACACATTAAGTTTCTTGTACAGGTAAACACATTAAGTTTCTTGTACAGGTAAACACATTTAGCTTCTTGTACAGGTAAACACATTTAGTTACTTGTGCAAATAAGCACAGTTAGTTCCCTATAGAGGTAAACACAATAAGTTCTTTGTACAGGCAAACACATTTAGTTCCTTGTAGAGGTATATATATATATATATATATAGAGAGAGAGAGAGAGAGAGAATTCATTGTACAAGTGTACACATGAAGCTCCTCTTACATATCAACATATAAATCCTCACAGGTAGAGTGGTAAGAACATTCGCTTCCTACCAGAAAAGTCTGAATTCAACCTACAAAAATTGCGAATAATTTTCGAGCCGACATATCTTCAGGCTTTCAACCAATCTCGGGAAATTAATTCAAGAGACTTTCTCTACGGAAGTAAAGCGGCCTGGCGTGAGAATGGCCACATCTGATATAATTGTGCCGATAGCCAAGGGAAAAAAAGTATATGCACTTAAAAATATATGGACCAAAAAGATATATGCACTTAAAAATATATAGACCAAAAAAATATATGCACTTAAAAATATATGGACCAAAAAAATATATGCACTTAAAAATATATGGACCAAAAAAATATATGCACTTAAAAATATATGGACCAAAAAAATATATGCACTTAAAAATATATCTATTGACCTTTCGAGCCGTAACCGGCCCATAGGGCGTAGACCAAGATACACCTTCTCCTATATGAATTTTTTGTTCTAGCAGTTTTCTTTTAAAGATATTTTATCAAATCTCGTCATCTGTCTCTGTTCTGTGCAAGCAGTTCTATCTCATTGAGGGAGCCGATTCCTGCTGCTCTTGCCTCTCTCATCAATGTTCTTCTCAGTGTCTCCCTGGGTCTTCCTCTTTTGTCTTTTACCTGTTGTTTCCCATATGAGGGCTTGCTTTGCTATTCGATTATTATCTCTTCTCATCACATGTCCAACATATGACCATCGTCTTTTCTTTATTACTGAAGATATTAGTGGTTGATTGGCGATTTCTCTAATTTCTTCGTTTGTTTTGAATTCGTTCCATTCTATACCAAGTATTTTCCTTAGACATTTATTTTCGAAAGCGTTCAACTTTGTTTCTATATCTCTTGTTGTTTTCCAGCTTTCACACGCATACGTAAGGGTTGATAGTACATTTGATTTGAATAGCCTAAGTTTTGTGTTTGTGCTGATGAGTTTTGATTTCCACAACTTTTCAAGGCTTCTGATAGACATTGCTGCTTTAGCCATTCTGATTCTAATTTCTTTGCTTGTATCCCCTTCTCGATCAATGTGACTTCCAAGATAGATAAAGTGATCGATCTCTTCTACTGGTTTGTTTTCCATGTATATTTTGTCACTTGTTGGAATTAAACATCTCATGACTTTAGTCTTTTCATGATTGATCTCAAGCCCAATTTTGCTGGCTATTGATGATAGTTCATTTGTGTTTTCCTGCATCGTTTTTATCTGACTGCTGATGAGAACTATGTCATCAGCAAAGTCGAGGTCCTCCAAATGGTCTCCATTTCTTCATTATGAAGTCCATAACAATTCCAAATAACAAGGGCGATAAAATACATCCTTGTTTAACCCCAGTTTCTATTGGGAAACATTCGCTCAGTCCTTCCTCTAAAAATATATGGACCAAAAAAATATATGCACTTAAAAATATATGGACCAAAAAAATATATGCACTTAAAAATATATATGGACTAAAAAATATATGCACTTAAAAATATATGGACTAAAAATATATGCACTTAAAAATATATATGGGCTAAAAAATATATGCACTTAAAAATATATGCACTTAAAAATATATGGACTAAAAAAATATATGCACTTAAAAAATATATGGACTAAAAAAATATATGCACTTAAAAATAAATGGACTAAAAAAATATATGCACTTAAAAACATATGGACCAAAATTATATATGCACTTAAAATTATATAGACTAAAAAAATATATGCACGTAAAAATATATGGACTAAAAAAATATATGCACTTAAAAATATGTAGACTAAAAAATATATGCACTTCAAAATATATGGACTAAAAAAATATATGCACTTAAAAATATATGCACTAAAAAAATATTACCCGTATGTTCATTACATAATTTATTCCACTTTTTTTTTTAATTAGATTTTTTATTTAATGAATTTATCAGGATTACTGTCACCGGGCCTCTCCTGTATACTGTATAATGCAATGGCGTATTCTCTATGATACAGCAGCTACCGCCGGTAACCTGAACATATTAACAAAATGCAAAAGGAATTGATAATTTATTATATTTTTAAAATAATTATATTACAAATTTTCGAATATTCTATTACACATTTCGTAGGCCAATATGAATTATTTGCTTTGATTTGCATTGATTAAAGCAAGGTTTCCTCTGGCCACTATAACGTTTGTGAATGAAACCAAAGCTACTATACATTGAAACTTCTAGAAGCTAGCGGTACATTTTTCCTCTATCCGGATCTAGTATTAACGACCTTGACATTCAAAAATGGGAGTCAAAATATATAGCAGGTGTTACCGCTAGAGCAATGCGGTTTCATAGGTTATTTTTAGCTCTAGCCAATCAGAATCGTCACAAAGTGAAAGTGAAACTATGTCTTATTACCGAAACTTCCTTAGCTATTTATAACTACGCTATGCGCATCAGCATCTGTAGAAAGAACTTTTTCTGCTCTCAAGAGAATGAAATCTTATTGTCGCTCAACTCAGACACAAGAACGCTTCTCTGGTTTGGCATTAATGTCCATTGAGAAATCATTCCCTCAGAAACTTAGAAACCAACCCAACAGTACTTTCATTGACAAAGTCATCAAGACATTTTTGTCCCAGACAAGACGTATATAATTAACATAAATAAGTAAGTAACTTAAAATGTAGTGATGTCATTAGAAAATATTACTTTATGTTAGCCTACTGAATATAATGTATGTTTTTATTTATTATGTCAGCGGTAGCCCAGACCCCAAAACCAGTATACGCCACTGGTATAATGTGTAATGTAGTGATGTGTCAAATCACTAACATAGAATTAAGGAAATGTACTAGTCAAATACCAGTGGATAAAGATATACAGTGAAGACGATGTCGCTGGATAGGACTGACACTGCGGAAGCCAATTGAGAGTATTCAATAACATGACCTTTTGAAATCCCCAATGAAAAAGACAATGAGGAAGACCAAACTATTCTTGGAGAAGATAGATGGAAACAGAGATGAGAATTATAGGGAAGACATGGAATGATCTTTAAAAAAATGGCAAGAAAGCGAACGGCTTGGAAAGTGTTTGTTGAAGACCTATGCTCCACAGGGAGCTGAAAAGGTAGACGAAGAAGAAGACTGCCATCGGACTTCTCCTCTATAAAGAAGAGAAACAAAAGAAATTCCGTTAACAATTACCAATAAAGTGAAATAAACAACCAAGAGGAAGTCACACATGCGTGCACGATCATTTGTTCACCGGAAGTTTTAAACTTGGAGCAAGGCTGTCCTAATCTATGATGTGGCATTTAGTAAGGATCAAAGGTTGCCTTGGTTACGCTATAAGCACACAAAGTGCAGTAGAGGTCGCTGGTGTAGACTGGTTTATAAACTAAGGTGTGGTGCAAAAGTATTTCTGAAACCAAGAGAGCGGTGCCCTACACGCGTTTGGGAACAAGTGCCATTGATGTATACGGAAGTATAAAACCAGACACAGAAAGTTCGGAGGATGCAATAAAACAGAAATAGAATAGAAGAGACTGGTGTTTTTAAATACATAGAAGGTCTTTATAGACAATGTATACATTATATTTCTTGACTTCCCTGCATTTTCGCTGCAGTTGACCTTGTGAAATGCGATTGGGGGAGTGCAGAGAGGTTATATTTGGGGAGTAGACACAGGGAGTGTAGAATGGTTATTGGGGGTGGGGGCGTGTAGAATGGTTATTAGAGGTGGGGGCGTGTAGAATGGTTATTGAGGGTGGGGGCGTGTAGAACGGTTATTAGGGTGGGGGAGTGCAGAATGCTTATTGGGGTGGGGCGTGTAGAATGGTTATTGGGGGTGGGGCGTGTAGAATGGTTATTGGGGGAGTGTAGAATGGTTATTGGGGGCTGGAACGTATAGAATGGTTATTGGGGGTGGGGCGCGTAGAATGGTTATTGGGGGTGGGGGCGTGTAGAATGGTTATTGGGGAGAGGGGGCGTGTAGAATGGTTATTGGGGGATGGGGGCGTGTAGAATGGTTATTGGGGGAGGGAACGTGTAGAATGTTTATTGGGGGAGTGTAGAATGGTTATTGGGAGTGGGGGCGTGTAGAATGTTTATTGGGTGAGTGTAGAATGGTTATTGTGGGTGGTGGCGTGTAGAATGGTTTTGGGGGTGGGGCGTGCAGAATGGTTATTGCGGGTGGGTGAGTGTAGAATGGTTTTTGGGGGTGGGGCGTGTAAAATGGTTATTGGGGTGGGGGCGTGCAGGATGTTTATTGGGGGAGTGTAGAATGGTTATTGGGGGCGTGTACAATGGTTATGGGGGGCGGGGGCGTTTAGAATGGTTATTGGGAGTGTAGAATGGTTATTTTGGGTGGAGGCGTGTGGAATGGTTTTTGGTGGTGGGGCGTGTAGAATGGTTATTGGGGGAGTGTAGAATTATTGTTGGGAGTGGGGGGCTTGTAGAATGGTTATGGGGGGTGGGGGTGTGTATAATGGTTATTGGGTAATGGGATCGTGTATAATGGTTATTGGGGGTGATGCATGTAGAATGGTTATTGGTGGTGTGGGAGTGTAGAATGGTTATTGGGGATAGGGGCCTGTAGTATTGTTATTGGGGGTGGGAAAGTGTAGAATGGTTATTAGGGGTGGGGGCGTGTAGAATGGTTATTGATGGTGGGGGTGTGTAGAATGGTTATTGGGGGAGTGTAGAATGGTTATTGGGGGGAGCGTGTTAAGTGGTTATTGGGGAGTGTAGAATGGTTATTGGGTCGTGGGAGCGTGTAGAATGGTTATTGGGGGAGTGTAGAATGGCTATTGGGGGCTGGAGCGTATAGAATGGTTATTGGGGGTGGGGGCGTCTAGAATGGTTATTGGGGAGCTGGGGCGTGTAGAATGGTTATTGGGGGATGGGGGCGTGTAGAATGGTTATTGGGGAAGTGTAGAATGGTTGTTGGGCATGGGGGCGTGTAGAATGGTCATTCGGGGAGGGGGCGTGTAGAATGTTTATTGGGGGAGTGTAGAATGGTTTTTGGGAGTGGGGGCGTGTAGAATGTTTATTGGATGAGTGTAAAATGGTTATTGGGGGTGGTGGCGTGTAGAATGGTTTTTGGGGGTGGGGCGTGCAGAATGGTTATTGGGGGTGGGTGAGTGTAGAATGGTTTTTGGATGGTGGGGCGTGTAGAATGGTTATTGGGGGTGGGGGCGTGCAGGACGTTTTTTGGGGAGTGTAGAATTGTTATTGGGGGCGTGTACAATGGTTATGGGGGGCGGGGGCGTTTAGAATGGTTATTGGGGGAGTGTAGAATGGTTATTTTTGGGGTGGAGGCGTGTAGAATGGTTTTTGGTGGTGGGGCGTGTAGAATGGTTATTGGGGGAGTGTAGAATTATTGTTGGGAATGGGGGGCTTGTAGAATGGTTATGGGGGGTGGGGGTGTGTATAATGGTTATTGGGGGGGGTGTAGAATGGTTATTGGGTTATGGGGTCGTGTATAATGGTTATTGGGGTGATGCATGTAGAATGGTTATTGGTGGTGTGGGAGTGTAGAATGGTTATTGGGGATAGGGGCTTGTAGTATTGTTATTGGGGGTGGGGGAGTGTAGAATGGTTTTTGGGGGTTGACGCGTGCAGAATTACTATTGGGGGTGGGGGCGTGTAGAATGGTTATTGGGGGTTGGGGCGTGTAGAATTGTTTTTGGGGTGGGGGCGTGTAGAATGGTTATTGGGGGTTGGGGCGTGTAGAATGGATATTGGGGGTTGAGGTGTGTAGAATTGTTATTCGGGGGGTGGGAGCATCTAGAATGGTTATTGGGGGGTGGGGCGCGTAGAATGGTTTTGGGGGTGGGGGCGTGTAGAATGGTTATTGGCGGTGGGTGCGTGTATAATGGTTTTTGGGGAGTGGGGCGTGTAGTATGGTTATTGGGGGTAGGGCGTGTAAAATAGTTATTGGGGGCGTGTAGAATGGTTATTGGGGAATGGGGTCGTGTAGAATGGTTATTGGGGGTGGGGCGTATAGAATGGTTTTTGGGGGTGGAGGCGTGTAGAAAGGTTATTGGGGGTGGGAGCGTGTAGAATGGTTATTGGGGGTGGGGGCGCGTAGAATGTTTTTTGTGGGTGGCGGCGCGTAGGATGGTTATTGGGGGTGGGGGCGTGTAGAATGATTATTGGGGGGGGACGACGTGTAGAATGGTTTTTGGGATGTGGGCGTGTAGAATGGTTATTGGGGGTGGGGTCGTGTAGAATGGTTATTGGGGGTGGGGGCGTGTAGAATGGTCTTTGCGGGTCGGAGCGTGTAGAATGGTTATTGGGGGTGGGGGCATGTAGAATGGTTATTGAGGGTGGGGGCGTGTAGAATGTTTATTGGGGGGGGTGGGGACGTGTGGAATGGTGATTGGGGGTGGGAGCGTGTAGAATGGTTATGGGGGTGGGGACGTGTAGAATGGTTATTGAGGGTGGTGGCGTGTAGAATGGTTATTGGAGGTGTTGACGTGTAGAATGGTTAATTTTGGAAGTGGGTTACAGATTGGTTATAGAGGGGTGGGGGGGGATTACTGCATGTCGTCTGTATGTCCGTCCGTCTGTTCTGGCTGTCTCTCCACCTATATCCATTCATCCATCCAGCCCCTTTTTTGTCAGTCTATGCCAGGACAGAGAGAGAGAGAGAGAGTAATACATTACATTATCACTTAAACTAAGTACGGAGAGAGAGAGAGAGATACTTACATTACATTATCACTTAAACTAAGTACGGAGAGAGAGAGAGATACTTACATTACATTATCAATGAAACTAAGTACGGAGAGTGAGAGGTATACTTACATTACATTATCAATGAAACTAAGTACGGAGAGAGAGAGTGGGAGAGACACTTACATTACTTTATCACTTAAACTAAGTAAAGAGAGAGAGAATGAGAGAGATACTTACATTACATTATCACTTAAACTAAGTAAAACCAAATATATTTTCATGTGCAATAAGTTGTTGAGAAAAATGCATGAAGCTTTAAGGTAAAGTTTTCTGTTGAATCTCCTGAAGTTAACAATAAACAAAACATAACATGCTGTTTAAATACAGGCGGGATGCCATCTTGTCTGACACGATGACTTTTGGACGGTTGGTATACCTTCTGTTTTTACAAATTAAACTTTCAAGCCAAAGAAATAACTGCTTTAACATTTCTCTAATCGTGTTTTTTATATCACAGTTTTTTAAATGTAAAATTGAAACAAAGGGAGGTTTGTCGCCATACATCAGTTATCAGCGACAGCAATCTGTGTAAATGTGTGGCCAGTTATTATGCGCATTTGGAATAATGTCTGTTATTACTGTAATATTTGGTTTGGTCCTTAGAATACAAACTGGCATAATGTCAGTATTTGTTCATTTTAAAATAGATTAACTTGCATATTTTTTGTAATATATTGATGAAAGACATCAACTTTTTCAACACTTGTATTCCTCCTTTCTCCAATTACTGTTTTGCACTTCTCGATCAGTCTTTATTTTCTATAACACTATTTCTCCTCTTATATTTTTCTATATATCTCATTCCATTCATGATTTGGAGCCGCGATAGCTCAGTAGTTAGTGAACTGGACTACAAAGGACACGGGGTAGGGTTCGATCCCAACCGACGGCTTCCGGGTTCACCCAGCCTTAAATGGGTACCGGATTTTTTTCTGGGAAAGTTAAGCAGCACGGGCGTAATACCGACCACATTACCCCAAAAATCATGTGCTGAAGGTCTGTAAAATATAGGGTCACTAACACCATATTTCCCTATACGCCAATTGGCGTGACTGGGGTACTTTACTTACTTTACTTTTTATTCATGATTTATTTTCTCTTCACTTATGCTTCATCTCTTTTTGACTAATATTCTCTTGAGTTATATTCTCTGTCTATCTTCCTTCTGATTGTTTTTTCTTCACAGCCCTTCCTGTTCTTTTTACTTTTTACTCTTCCCTTTCTTTTGTCTGACTGAGTTATTTCTAAAACTGATTGATTCCACTGTAGACTGTATTGATCACAACCAGTTTACATACTACTCTATATTCCACTGTAGACCGTATTGATCACTACTAGCTTACACGCTACTCTATATTCTACTGTAGACCTATTGAACACTACTACTTTACACGCTACTCTATATTCTACTGTAGACCTATTGAACACTACTACTTTACACGCTACTCTATATTCTACTGTAGACCTATTGAACACTACTACTTTACACGCTACTCTATATTCTACTGTAGACCTATTGAACACTACTACTTTACACGCTACTCTATATTCTACTGTAGACCGTATTGATCACTCCACGTTTACACGCTGCTCTATATTTTCTGATCAGTGGACACCACTTTCCTTGCCAGTAAAATAAAATGACGTCATAACACATTTGAATGTCGTAGGTAATGACGTATTAAACTGAACCGTACATTATTTTCAGAATAAGGGGCCAGTACTCTCATGTTATCTAACGTCTGCAACTCATGAGGCAGGTGTCCGTGTTTTTTTTAGCAAGGTCGAATGAAGAGCGTCTGGCTGAGATCGAACAAACGTTGAATAGTTCACACAATCAACGTGTTACCAATACGTTACTGAGGCTCTGTTTGAATTGAGAGGAAAATGGAGGTATGGGCAACGAGAATATAGACGGAGACTGGCCGTTTCGGCAGTTTTAGCTTATGAATAGCCAATGTATCGGGCAGATATCATTAACAATCTCGTGAGATGGGTCGAACAAAGGATTTTGATAGAAGTACAAATACATGGTTATCTAGACTGTTTGAACTGGGAGTGAAGACCGGTTTTGTCAGAACAGAAAGTTATTCTGGACGAATGAGAGGATTTGAGTTATTGGCGGGTCATCAACGTTGCACTCCGACCATGTCCATAGGTGCTCAGATCCCCTCCTCAGCAAGTCCCACAGTGGCCAAGGACTGCCGACTCCAGTTTTGTGTTGGTTGATTAGTCTTCTTATACGTCCACAAAGTTTCTCGTTTCTGGCTGGTGTCCAGAACCCTCTCTGTGTGATTTGTCAACCAACACCGAACTGGCACAATTAGTCGTTGTGTGCTGATGAACAATTTGAGAAGATCGGAGCACCTATGGATGTAACTGAAGTGCTGCGATGATGGTCCTATTTAAACATAACATAACAACAACATTTCAGAGCTGAATTAATCTCCAATGCTGGCAGAAATGACACATGATAACAGTTACAAATATTCCCTATTTACTTTCTTCATAAACATAATTTACCAGACTGGCTAATCCCTAGAATAAACACGATTACTATCTCCACGCCCACAGCTCCCTTTTGTTCATACGTTGTCATGGCAACATCCAATATATACTTTCATTAAAAATTTCTGAAGTAAATGAAATAAGTATTTACTGTCTCGATATACAAAGTAGTAAATTCCCGTTTAATTCTTGTTCTTTACCCATACCAAACATAAAAAGACATCGTAGGCCCATGTGCAGATACCTGCAAACGTATTTCACATCCCCACTCCCCTCTTATTTTTTATACTGCTTGAAGTTAACACACACACACACAAATAACTAAAAAAAAAAATTGTTCGTGTAAGTTACCGGTTGTCAGCCTTGACCTAGGCATCCAGATAATGTTGCGAGCGCTCAGCGCTTCCTCGAGGATTCTGAAATTTTGAGTGAAAATAAAATGTGTTCTCGTGACGGTCTTAACGGCGAAATCATTTATTTGACAAGAACACATGCAAACTTCTAAACATCGACACATCAAGAAGTTAACGGATACGGTAAATATTTTTGTTCTTCCCACACTTATTATAAGGTTCCACTCATCATCGAGTGCCTTCTCCGCAACGAAAATTGGCTACCATGGATCGCCATTCTACTCTGTTTCTTGCTTTGATGGTGCAGGCTGTCATAGATTGACTTGTCCATCTTTTGATGTTACTCGTCCATGTTAGTATTGGTCTGCCTCTGCCTCTTTTACCTTGTATTTTTCCTTCCAATATTACTTTTAGTAGGCTGTTGTGTCTTTTAACATGCCCCAAAAATGTCATTTGTCTTGTCTTAATTGTATTTAGTAGTTCTCTTTTTATTTTCAGTTGTTTTAAAACTTCATCGTTTGTTATCTTTTGTTTCCATCCAATTCTACCTATTCTTCTATAAATGTTCATTTCAAAGGCTTCAATTTTCTGTTCTGTTTTCTTGTCTACTAACTGCCCATGTTTCTGCACCATACAGGAATATTGAGAAGATGTAACATTTTGCCATTCTTAGTTTCAGCCCTGTTGATATTTGTTTTGTTAGTATATTTTTCATGGCATTAAAATTACTTTTTGCCATACCTATTCTTTTGTTTATTTCAATTTTACATTTTCCATCATTGGTTATAGTATGTCCCAGGTAGTTGTAGCTCTGAACTGTCTACAGATGTATTCCCTCAACTGTGATATTTAATTGTAGGTCTTGACAATTTTCTTTGTTTATTGTTTATGATCATAGTTTTAGTCTTTTTTATATTCATTTCTAGTCCATATTTTTTGCTTGTTATGTTTATCACATTAAGCAATTGTTGTAGGTCTTTAGGATTTTCTGCTAGTAGAACAGTATCATCAGCATATCTTAGGTTATTGATTATCTTTCCATTAATGTTTAGGCCTGGTATCTCTGAGATGTATTTAAAGATTTGCTCAGTGTATAGATTGAACAAGCTTGGTGATAGGATGCATCCTTGTCTTACTCCTCTTGTTATGTCCATGGGTGTAGAGTTCTCCTTGTTATATTTTATTATTGCTGTTTGCTTCCAGTACAAATTACATATTAGTTGTATGTCTGTGTCGTCTAGATTTATATCCTTTAGGCAGTCTATGAGTTGGTTATGGTGTATTCTATCGAAAGCTTTGGTGTAGTCTATAAAGCAGGCATATATTGGTTTGTTTACTTCTGTGTACTTTTCAATCAATGTTCTCATGCAGAATATGGCTTCTTTTGTCCCACTATTTTTCCTGAATCCAAATTGTTGCTCATCTAATTCAGTATTGATTTTATTCTGAATCTTTCCCTGTATAACTTTTAGTAAAGTTTTTGTTACCTGGCTCATTAGGCTTATTGTTCTGAAATCACTGCATCCAACTGCACCATTCTTTTTAGGCAATGCAATGAAAGTTGATGTTTTTAGTTTGGTATGTATCCTGTATGGTATATGTCATTGCATATGTCTGTGATCACTCCGATGCCAAACTCTTCTAGAGCCTGTATCATCTCTATCTGTATATTGTCAGGTCCTGCTACCTTTCCCTTTTTCATTGTTTTTATATAGGGTTCCACTGCTGTTTCTTATTTTTCTTCTTCTCATTTTACTTCTTGTTCCTCCTCTTCTTCTTTTTCCCCTTCTTTTTTTCCTCTTTTTCATTTTTCTCTTCCTCCTCTTCTTTTCCTTTTCCTCCCTCCTCTTCTTTTCCTTTTCCTCCTCTTATTCTTCTTCCTCTTCTTTTCTTCCTAATCTTCGTCTTCTTCTTCTTCCTCGTGATCCTATAATAACCACAGAAGCCTTTGCGGCACTACTATCCTGCATTGTCAACCATTTGTCTCACTTTATTTAAACTGTAATGCACTGGTTTTTTTGGTTACCGCTGTGCTCCAACGCACCCACCTTCAGTGCCAATTTGATAGAATTACTTCCCTAGCCAGTGATTTTTCTTGACCATAGTGCAAGGCAACAATTATTTGTAACCAGAATTGTTTCTCTTAGGAAACAGTCCTACCAGACAAGTAATTGTATTTATGACATATGTTTGTATCACGTTTTCTTTCTTCTTGGTGGGTAGTCTGTCAGGACCACAGCCATAAGACAAGTGGGCAGATAGGAAAATCCAAGAAAATCCACACAATCGTGATGATTTCATCTATGCGAGTTATAGACTGCTGACGTTCCTGTATTATCGTCCCGGCTGGCAAAACTGTGAACGTCATTCCAGTGGAGGTTTTTCTGTTTCCATTTCTGCGTAAAGTCTATCTAAATTAGGCTTAAGTCTGAACTATCATGCTCCTTCTGCTTGGAAATTTGTACTGGTTTGTCTCACCTCCATTTGCTTCATCAGGTTGCACTTCTTGGTCCTGCGCAGTAAGTTTTTATTATATATATATATATATATATATATATATATATATATATATATATTATAGAAGATTCGCCGGTCTTTGAATATAAAAATAAACCCATTGGCCATAGACAAGAACATTAACTTTGGTGTAAAAAACAAAACAAAAAAATAACTCAGCCGCTCATTAAATATGTGGTAAAGTGAACATTATGCTTGTACAGATATTTCTTGAATACCGTTTTTTTTTTTTTTTTTTTTTTTGGGGGGGGGGAAGGGGGGGGGGGGTGAATATGGTCAGAATTAAATAAGTCCTATAATATAGCTGTGAAATATTGGAAAAGACCATATATAACAGTGACGTATATACAGATTTTCATTAATAGATACTTGCGTTGAATAAAAGGATGAAAATGGCAGGAGAAAACTACAAAATGAAAGCTATGGGAGAGTAGCAGACCAACACAAAAAAATAAGACAAAAACAATGACGCTGGTTTGGGGATACATTGCGGAAGTCAATTTAAAGTATCACACAACAATCCCTTTTTGGAAACCCCAGGTGAGGAGACAGGTAGGGGAAGGTCAAAATGTACCTGGAGAAGACAATTGGAAAATGATGTAGAGGACATGAAACGATCTTAAGAGAATGGCAAGAAACAGAAAGACTTGAAAAGTGTTTCTTGAAGACCTATGCTCAAACGGGAGTTGAAAGGAAAAAGAAGAAAAAGAAAGCTGGTCAGAATGACGCGAGTGTCATCTGCTTTGCTTCCCTAAAACAATGTCGTTTACCCTTTTAAGGTTTGGTGAACTCACAAACTGTCTGTATATAAAGCGACCTCTCGTCCTCTATAGACAAGTTTATTAACTTTACTTTGCTGTTGCTTGTTATATACAAGACGCTTCAATAAATCCAATAATATTTAGACTAATGGTTGATTGAAGCGTGCATAGCAGAAACAATTACTTAAAATCAGCTAAAGTACCTCCTCTTTTGTAAACCTTCACAAATATTTGGAGATGAATATATTTAACAGAAAACGGGATTTGGGAAATGTGATGTGATTTCCCTTGCGGTTCATCAAGAAATAAAGTAATGGGACGTGGACGGAATCTAGAATTCAAAATTGAGGAAAGACCCCCAAAATGGGCGGCCTAAAAATAAACAAGAAATGCAGAAATGTAATAATATCCCTTTTACAGATTACAAGCGTTGCGTCTTGTTTATGTCTTATGTCAAAAAATTGTGATATTAATCATGGCACGTACAAAAGCGAAACAAGGGCGTTCTTCAAGCAAGTTGGCCCGTGTTACAGACTGATCGTGTAGGCCTGAGGGAAGGGTACAGGGAAGCAGAGATGGCCGTTGTAAAGAGACTCCGTTGGGGCTTTAGCTTATGAAGAGAATCGTATTAGTTATTCAAAACAACACATAATATCCTTAGATGTAACAATATGAAAGCGTGCGTGTGTGTGTGCGCGCCCGTGCATTCATTTCTTCTTGGGGACATTTACAAATTGCTTATATATCACACAGTTGTTTGTCCTTGACACTTTAGCTGATTTGCTCATTTGTGCTATTCCAGGAAATTAAAATACACAAACCTTTTCTATCAAACAATCAAAGTGTCTAGAAGAAGCTGTATCTTCAAATAACATTTTTTTTTAAATTGTAGTTAAAAATTGAACATTGCATCTCCCGAAACTCTCAGGTTTGTTCAGATTTGTTCATATTTGATCATTTTATCACAAAAATTAACTACAAAAATATCGTATGTTTTGTGCCTGGTGTCACAAAGTGAAACCACTCCCATTAAATATCAATTTTACGGATGAGTGGAGTGTAGCAGACTCAAGTCATCCATAAACTCTGCTAAATCTGGAAGATTAGAGCTGAAGTTCCACTTTTAACTAAAAATAAACAGCTTTATATATAGCATATAGCTTTGATTTGTTGTCTTTACAAACCGTTAGACATGGACAATTATCTATCTCTGATAGAAACAGGTCAACACAGTTCTGTCTGTTTCCACCATGGCTGATTCTGGCCATATTTGAATGGGGCAGATCTTGCAGCAGATCTAACGAGACAAAGTTTTGCCAGGATGTCTCTAAATCCTTCTCTTTCACCTTTTATTTACCTTCACTTTTGAAGGTTTTATCGACGTGGCGTGATTTATATTCCCGTCAAACTGAAAGTCATGTAGGAGATTCAATGAGAGGATAATCAGGGTTTAACTGAACCAGTTAGATTGCCATCGCTTTTCTCCCTTTATATTCACGGAATGATCTGGAACTGACAGGATCCTACCTGCTGCAGGTGAGGCGGTTCCCAGTCACCTTCGAGAGAAGCCGGCTTCACTGTACCCTAGAAAGACTAAGTAAAGAAAAGTAAAGAGTCCCCATTGCGCCAAGTGGCGTATAGGGAATATGGTGTTAGTGACCATCAATTTGACTGACCTTCGGCACATGATTTTTGTCGGTATTACGCCCGTGCCGCTTTACTTTTCCAGAAAAAAATCCGGTACCCACTAAAGGCTGTGTGAACCCGGAAGCCGTCGGTTGGGATCGAACCCTACCTCTTGTCCTTTGTAGTCCAGTTCACTAACCACTGAGCTATCGCGGCCCCCAAAGACTCTAAGACTTAGATTTGAAGGAGTTGCTGTGTATTTTCTGGATTCTGCTAAGTCATTTTTAACTTCAATTATCTTGTAGGAAACTTCTACATGAATGTTTTCAAAACTTATTTTTAAACAAATAATAATATGACTAAATTGAAATATTCACTGGAGGTTAGAATAATGATTACAATAATAGGAAATTAAAGAGAATGCCTTAAGGTCTGTCGCTGTGTATTCTTAAAACCGCTGCCATATCTCCTTTTTATTCACATTATGGACGAGATGGGAGAATCTTCTATGCCGTATTCAGTGGTCAGATCCCAGTGATATGAGTAGCACTTTCAAATTGTATAATGGGATCTACTTTTCTACTGCACATCTATTAGTTTTCTTTTTAGCTTGATTGAAACTAATCATTTTATTTAACCCACGATTATACTTATTTATAATGAAAATACACTGAAAAGACATCCAGTAAGAGCACAAAGCAATAACAACGTTGCAAAGAGCTTGTATTGTACAGCATACCGAGCATGTGCCAATACGTTTCACTTTTTCTCTTATTACAGCTGTGATGTGATTATACTAGTATATAATAGCAACTGGTTATAATTATCCTAGGCGAGTTATTGATTGCAATTCAAAACTCACATATGTTGAAATAAATTGTTACATTTACATCCTTCCATTTTCTTCATAATCTTCACCCGTTAAGCGGATGTCGGAAGGGGCGAGTTGTGTCACTGGTTTACGCCACAATCGTGAAATCTGCGCCTTTCAGCGCTTACACTTTCGTCATTGCTATATTTACTTTGCAATTTTCCCCGGACAGCGGCCATTTTAGCTTACTCTTTTCGTCTTCAAACAGTCAAGAGCGCGACTACACATGAGACCTGGAGTTTGTGACGTTTTCTCAGAAATCATGTGAACGTGATTCGTGCATACATGGAGGAAAAAGCGTCAATATTTGGAAGACTCTCTGAAATGTGGCTTTGTTACTTTGACCAACAGTGGCATAGAGAAGCCACAATTCTTTTCTTCTCAAGGAACCTTTAAAGTTGAAACTCCACATTCAGAACAAACTGGAAGGACATTAAGTTTTTTCTCGCCTCAACGAAAAAGTTTTAGAATTCAAGAGACTTGATTCTGCAGGAAGCTTTTTAATAAAAAAGCACAGCAACTATATATGGCCCTTTTCGTCTTGTCAGACGGTCTAGTGGAGGCTATTGCGTATTTTTTTGAGGTATTGTTTTTGCCGAACAGCTTCTCTCGTGGCTAATTCTACCAATGTTTGACAAACACACGCGGTCACATAATGAACAGGTCAGGCTCGCTGGTCCACAGGGTTTACCATCCTTTTTCATGAGTCTCTTCTCTTCTAAGTCCTGTCTTAGAACAGTCTCAAATGTTGTTATACCGTTCCTTATACGTGCTCTCCATGATGTGCGATCACTTGCCAGATGTTGCCAGTCGTTTTCACAGATGGCGAAGTCTTTCAGAGATGATTTGCAGATATCTCTATATCGTAGTTTAGGTCTGCCGATTTGTCGTTTTATTTTGTAGGATTCACTTTATTTTTATCTTGTAGGAAACTTCTACATGAATGTTTTCAAAACTTATTTTTAAACAAATAAAAGGTGAAAGAGAAGGATTTAGTGAAAAAAAGTGAAGGTAAATAAAAGGTGAAAGAGAAGGATTTAGAGACATCCTGGCAAAACTTTGTCTCGTTAGATCTGCTGCAAGATCTGCCCCAACAGCAACTGTGCAAAGTTCATATCGTTTGAGAAACTGCGGAACAAAAACAAACACAAAGACCCTACACCCAAATGGAGAAACCTCAATTAAACCCTTCATATAGATAGAAGATAAAGAGGTGAGATGCAGAATGGCTCAGGCAAAAGCAGCTTTCCATAAAATGAGGAAGATACTATACAATCCTTTTTTTACAATAGAAACAAGAAAAAGAGTTCTTAAATGGTATGTAGAGCCAGTCTTAACATATGGATGTGAATCATGGACAATAGGACAACAGACAAAAAAAATCACCGGAGTCTGTAGAAATGTGGTTTTCCTAAGAGGAGTAATGAAAACATTCTGGAAGAGGCCAAAGCGAAAAGAGAGCTAATTTCCAATATTTGGAAGAAATAATCATCATTTTTTGGCCATATAATGAGAAGAGAACAGCTGGAATATACTGTAACAACTGGGAAAATTGATGGACAAAGAGATAGAGGGAAGCAAAGAGAAAAGATACCAGACAACTTAAGAGAATGGCTTGGCAGAAAGTCGATAACAGAAATGATAAATAACTGTCGAGATCTAAAGTTGTGGAGAGACATGATCACCTACGCCAGCAGGCCTGGTACTTGATGATGATGATAGATAGAAGATGACTAAGTTAGATCTTGCAGAAGTCAGCGAGATAAAGATGCGACAATTGTCTCTTTCCACTAAAACTAATCAAAATTGTTTGTCTGTCATTATTTCCGAGTGCTAACACATACTTCTTCGTTCTATTATTCCCTATTATCGCCTCGGAAGTTCCCTATATAATAATATTTAATAATATTTATGTATTATTATTTGTACCCAATATATAACCACTGGAAACTACTATTCGTGCTGTTTCGTCCAATAAATGTTTGTCTGCAACACAAGTATTCAGCCCTACTGGGAGATACTTGCATTAATAGGAAAGTACAGATATACAATGTATTTCCGATCTGTGATCGTAACCCTATGCTATAGTCATGGGAACGGCTTAGTGTAAGACACTGCTCACAATAGCTAATTTTTTAGTTAGCTGCGTGGCAGTGTACCAAGCGTTCGGCTTCTCGTGGCAAGGCGCGGTGCCACTGAGTACGGGTTCGATCCCGCTTAGGACCATATATTGTTCTTTGTTTTTTTCTGTTGTTGTTTGTCTGTCATTATTTCCGAGTGCTAATACATACTTCTAGGGAGCCGCTATAGCTCAGTGGTTAGTGAACTGGACTACCACGGACAAGGGGTAGGGTTCGATCCCAACCGACGGCTTCCGGGTTCACCCAGCCTTAAATGGGTACCGGATTTTTTTCTGGGAAAGTAAAGCAGCATGGGCGTAATACTGACCACATTACCCAAAAATCATGTGCTGAAGGTCTGTAAAATATAGGGTCACTAACACCATATTTCCCTATACGCCACTTGGCGTGACGAGGGTACTTTACTTTTTTTTACTTTTTTAATACATACTTCTTCGTTCTATTATTCCCTATTATCGCCTCGGAAGTTCCCTATATAATAATATTTAATAATATTTATGTATTATTATTTATACCCAAAACTAATCAAAGGCTTACTTCAAGTATAGTCGCAGATATGAAAGAAGAGATTTTGAATTCAATGAAACATTCTTTGCTGTTTTCTTTTCAAGTTGAAGAGTAAACAGACGCAAGTTTATGTTCTCATCATGTCTGTTTTCGTGAAATATATTCATTCAAATAACATCAAATAAGACGTTTTGTTTTGAAGTTTACGTGAAGCTACTACAAATGTTAAAATATGGAAATGATAAAAATCCTCTTTTGAAACTGGGAGACTACAATAGAAAAGCATCTGTTAACAAACTGAGCACCAGCTTGATATGGTCAAAAGCTTGCTATCTAACAAAAGGGAAAGAAATTTGCCTCTCATGCAAATGGCACCAAATGTATGATTCACCAACATGCACTGTCCAGGAAGACACTCCCAGCTCTACTTCATGAAATACAGGGTTTTCTAATAAAAATGAGCTCATCATCATCATCGGGTGCCGTCTCCGAAGGAGGTGGTTGACTTCCATGGAGCGCCATTATTCTCTGTCTCTTGCTTTGATGGTGCAGGTTGTCATGGGCTGATTTGTCCATCTTTTGATGTTACTCGTCCATGTTAGTCTTGGTTTGCCTCTGCCTCTTTTACCTTGTATTTTCCCTTCCAGGATTACTTTGAGTAGGCTATTGTGTCTTTTAACATGGCCCAAAAATCGTATTTGTCTTGTTTGAATTGTGCTTAGTAGCTCTCTTTTCATTTTTAGTTGTTTTAAGACTTCATCGTTTGTTTTCTTTTCCTTCCATCCAATTCTACCTATTCTTCTATATATCCAAATTTCAAAGGCTTCAAGTTTCTGTTCTGTTTCCTTGTCTAATGTCCATTTTTCTGCACCATATTGGAATATTGAGAAGATGTAACATTTTGCTATTCTTAGTTTTAGCCCTGGTGTTATTTGTTTTTATGTTAGTAGGTTCTTCATGACATTAAAATTACTTTTTGCCATTCCTATTCTTTTGTTTATTTCAGTTGTACATTTTCCATCACTGGTTATAGTATGTCCAAGGTAGTTGTAGCTCTGAACTGTCTCCAGGTCTATGCTTTCAATTTTGATATCCACTTGTGGGTTTTGAGTATTTTCTTTGTTTATGATCATAGTTTAAGTCTTTTTGATATTCATATCTAGTCCATATTTTTTGCTTGTCATATTTATTTCATTAAATAATTGTTGTAGATGTTTAGGATTTTCTGCTGGTAGTACAGTATATTCAGCATATCTTAGGTTATTGATTATCTTTCCATTAATTTGTAGGCCTGGCATCTCTGTGATGTTTTTAAAGATTTGCTCAGTGTATAGATTGAACAAGCTTGGTGATAGGATGCATCCCTGTCTTACTCCTCTTTTTATATCAATGGGTGTAGAGTTCTCTTTGTTATATGTTATTATTGCTGTTTGCTCCCAGTATAGATTACATATTAGTCGTATGTACATAAACAAAAATGAGCTATGACATCAAAACAATGAAACAAAAAATGCTGACTCAGTTCTACTGCTATTAGTTACTCATCCCTATTTGACCATATTGCTTTCGAATTTTACTTTCATTTACTTCTACATAACTCTGCGAGAGTGGAGTTTCAACTCTTTTCTCAAATGAAAACAAAGCCAAAATAAAGTCTGAATGTAGAGGATGACATACGACTGACTTTAACAAACATTCATCCACACATTTTTAGGTTCTAGATGCAAGCACAGCCCCAACATTGTATTTTAGATTAATCACCAAGACTAACATGGACAAGTTACATCAAAAGATGGACAAGTCAGCCTATGACAACCTGCACAATCAAAGCATGAGACAGAGGCAGATTAATACTAAGATGGACGAGTAACATCAAAAGATGGACAAGTCAACCTATGACAACCTGCACCACCAAAGCATGAAACAGAGGCAGATTAATACTAACATGGACGAGTAACATCAAACGATGGACAAGTCAGCCAATGACAACCTGCACCATCAAAGCATGAGACAGGCACATCATGGTAGCTAACCTTCGATGCGGAGACGGCAGTCAATGATGATGATGAAAATGGGTGTAATTGCGTCAGTGTCGTACTTAAGCAGGCTGCAATATCTGCTTTTTTGACCTCACATATCGGACCTCAGCAAAGCATTTTTGGATATCAGTTTTGTCTCTCCTCTTCCTACTTTCGTGGCTTGGTCAGAGTTATCGCTAGGAGGTAAATTAGGATCTCGATTTGCTCTGGTTCACTGATCCTGACAAAATAATTCGGCTTTGATTCGTTGATCATTGCAGCCTATCCTCTCATGTACGATTTGAACTCCAAGTGTCTATTTAGTATTACTAACCAAAAATGAAATATTACCATCTATAATTGGAGGCCGCGATAGCTCAGTGGTTAGTGAACTGGACGACAAAGGACAAGAGGCCAAGTTCGATCCTGACCGACGGATGCCAGGTTCACCTAGAATCAAATGGGTACCGGATTTTTTCTGGGAAAGTAAAGCAGCACAGGCGTAATACCGATCACATTACCCCAAAAATCATGTTCCGAAGGTCTATATAAATTATGGTCACCAATATGATATTCCCTATATACCACTTGGCGTGACCGGGCTCTTTACTTTTAGTACCATCTAAAATTATATAGACTGTAAAAGCTCGCATGTGACACCAAGCGATCTAGCACGTGGGGAAACATCTCCGGGCCACCCTCAAAGTGTGCTTTTAAGTTAAGACCTTGCCTTAGGCAGACTCAGCAGATCGGTAAGGGGTAAACGTTTTATGCTCAAAGAAATCACAGAAAATGGAGATAGACCACAAATATAAAATACACTCTACAATACAATCTTCATCTAACGTTGTGCTACCGTTGCCAGTCCTGGACCCTAGATACAAGAACAATATGAAAAATAACCTCTGCTTAGATTAAATGTGTTAGACAAATGACAGGAAACAACCTGAGAGACAAGATCAGAAATGAAGAACTGAGGAAAAAAGCTAAGAATAACCCCAGGAATAGAATATGTAAAGAAACAACAGATACAATGGTTTTTAACCATGACAAAGATAGAATATATGAAAACACAACACAGCGAGCCTTATAAACGTTCGAGAACACCAGAACCAAGGGCCGACCACGAAAATGATGGATTGACGGAATTTTTGAAACAATAGGAAACATAACAGCAGAGGCAAAAAGAAAAGAGCAAAAGACCGCAAATTATATCTCCCCTCGACGCTGAAAGGCAAATGAGGAAGGAGAGAAGAAGAGGAAGAAATACAAGCTGTGGGGATGAAAAGTTATGGTTAAGTACTTGGGCATCTCTTATTTAGATTGTATCACCAATGAAAACATTCGCAAAAGTGATACAAAACAATCAGAGTATATAATGATCTATTGTCTATTTGTCTATATCTATTTAGGTCTATATTGTCGAGATGCAAAATGAAGTGGTTTGGGCACATATTATATACATATTATTATTGGGCACATATATGGGAAGGAGGTGGTAAGGGGAGGAAGGGAGGAAGAAGGAGGGAAGGGAGGAGGAGGGAGGGAAGGAAGGAAGAAAGGAAGGAAGTGGGAGGGAGGGAAGGGAAGGAAGGAAGTGGGAGGGAGGGAAGGGAAGGAAGGAAGGAAGGAAGTGGGAGGGAGGGAGGGAAGGGAAGGAAGTAGGAGGGAAGGACGAGCGGAAGGAAGGGAAGGGTGGGAGCGAAGGAAGGAAGGGAGGAAGGAAAGAAGGAAAGAAAGGAATGTGGGAAGCAAGTAAGTAGGGGAGGGAGGGAGAGAGAGAGGGAATAAATGAAGGAAAGAGGGAAGGAAGGTAGGAAGGATGGATGGATAGAGGAATAAAACGAAACAAATTGTATGTGACTCAGGAACAGTCTCTAACGTTAGCAAAGCATACAAATATTTCGTTTCACAACTCATGTACACTTTTGCATAAGCTACAAATGAACTGTGACACATAGTATCCAGTGACATCTGGGTTTAGTACTAGGCCGGTGCGTCATCAATTTGCTACCCTAATATGAAATATTGATATTCATTTAGTTTGTTAAATTCAACACATGCAGTCACAATAAAATGCTTAGCTAGATTTGTGGTGACGGGCTACTTCCGTCGGGTCTGAATATCTCAGCCATTAATTCTGTGGCGTTTTTGTTTTTTGTTTCTTTTTTTTTTTTTTTTGGGGGGGGGGAGGTTTTTTTTTTAAGCTGCTGAAGTGGCGAACTCACTAAAAAACTAGTAGACTAAGAGTTGCAAAGGTCAAGTTTTCATTTTTTTCCCCCTTCTTCATTTGTCTGTCAGCGTCGAGAGGGGATCTGTTGTTCTTTTCTTTTTTTCTAGCAGTGATTATTTGTGATTTTGTTCCCCCAAGTGTTGTAAACATGTCTCTTCCACTGAAATGATTCGCTGATCTACCTCCTCGGAAGTTTCCCGCCCTAATAATCTTTTTCTTCTGCCTTTCAGCTCCCTGTGGAGCATAGGTCCCCAACAAACACATTCCAAGTCGTTCTGTTTTCTTGCCATTCTTTTAAGATCATTCCATGTCTTCCCCATCATCTTCATCTCTGCTTCTGTCTGTCTTCTATAAAATTCGTTGGTCTTCCTCTTTGTCTTTTTCCCTGGGGATTCCAAAAAGGGCTTGTTGTGCAATACTCTCAGTTGGCTTCCGCAGTGTGTGTCCTATCCAGCGCCATCGTCTTCGCTGTATCTCTTTATCCACTGGTGTTTGACTGGTACATTTCCATAATTCTATGTTAGTGATTTTGTCCTGCCATTTCCATCCTTTTATTATGCGTAAACATCAATTTATGAAAGTCTGTAAGTTCATGATTGTCAGTTTTGTTGTTCTCCATGTTTCACAGCCATATAATAAGACTTACTTAACATTGGAGTTGAAAATTTTTATTTTTGTATTTAACCTAATTTCCTTGGACTTCCATTTGTTTCCCAGTGCAACAAAAGATCCTCTTGCTTTGATATCCTTACTTTGGTATCATTTTCTGTTCCTCCCTCTTTATCTATATTACTACCCAGATATATGTAAGATTGTACGTCTAGTAGAGGTATTTTTCCTAATTTTATTTGGTTATTGCCAACTGCATTTATTCTCATAATGTTGGTCTTTTCTCTATTAATATTCAGTCCTAGCTGTTGTGATCTTTCATCAAGTATGCTCATTTTATCTTGCATCTGTTGATGGGTCTGTGATAGGAGAGCTATGTCATCAGCAAAGTCTAAATCATTAAGTTGCTTGGTCAGTGACCACTGGATTCCATTTCTGTTGTTTTGAGTCATTTTCATAATCCAATCTATGGCCAGTAAAAACAGAAATGGAAACAGAAGGCATCCTTGCCTTACTCCTGTTCTTATTTCAAATGTTTCTGTAAGCTGCCCTTCATGCACCACACTAAATTTCATTCCTTCATACAATGTTTTTATCAGGTTAATAAACTTTATGGGGATTCCGTAATGACTCAGCTACTTCCAAAGCATTCCTCTGTCTAAACTATCAAATGCCCTTTCGTAATCTATGAATCCATTATAAAGTGGAGACTGTAGTTCTAAACTTTGTTCAACTATTATACGTAGAGTAGTTATTTGATCAGCACATGATCTGTTCTTCCTAAAACCTGCTTGTTCATCTCTCAAATGTTTCTCTATGGCCTCAGAATGATTTTTCTTAATATTTTTCCAGGCACTGATAGTAGCATAATTCCCCTATAATTTGTGCACTCCTGTAAACTTCCTTTCTTTGGTGTTTTGATCATATAACCGTCTTTCTAGTCTTTAGGTATTTCTTCCCTCTCCCAAATGTTATCTAGTAGATTATGTAACATCTTGGTAGAGGTGTTAATATCTGCTTTGATGGCTTCTGAAGGAATTACATCTGGTCCTGTGGCTTTACCATTGTAAACATACCTCTTTCCCTGAAATGATAAGGCAATAGCCTCGGAAGTTTCCCTCCATAAAAATATTCATTTATTTTTATTTGTCTCCGAGATATAGTTTGCGGTCTTTTGTTCTTCTGATTGTCCCAGCTGCTGTTATGTTTCCTAGTGTTTCTAATATTCCTTCAATACACCTTTTTCGCGTCAATACCCCTGTGTCTGATATTTTCGCACGGTTTATTAAAGGCTCGTTGTATTGTGTTTTGATTTGTGTTTTGATTTGTGTGTGGTTTGTTGTGTCTTATCGGATTCATTCATTTTCCTCACGAACCGAAGATGACACCATAGGCCGGAATATAGGTCTCCACGACTGACGATCTTCTGCTAGTTCTTAGTTGTTTCTTAGTCCCGTCGTTGAGCCTTCTCTAGTGATTGTTCTACATAGTGATTCTCTCGGTCTGCCTCGTTTTCTTTTACAAGATGGTTTCCACATGACTACCTGGTGAGGAAGTCTTTCTTCATTCATTCTCAGCCCACGACCTAAATTATTTTCAACACGTTATTCTTATAAAGCTCGACACGTATTCTTGTTTTGCTTGATCTCTGATCTGTTCATATCACGTTGACAACCCATTGTATCTGTTTTTTCTTCATGTATCCATGGGGAGAATTATTCTTAGCTTAATTCATGAATTGTAGAGAGGACTCACAATTGTAGTAAAATAAGATAACTGTAGCTGAGAAGAGTTGTAGTGTTGCTGGAGTCGAGACTATGTAATCGTTGTGAGGATTCGTGGAGTAGAGATTATGTAAGTAAAGGTTCCCTCCACGTCTTGCCAGGGGTATGGGGTATATGGTGTTAGTGACATAGTTTTCCATGACCACGGCACATTTTTGGGTGATATGAACAGTATCACGTCAGGCCGTCTTTACCTCCCAGAAAAATCTCTCGTACCCCCCAACCCCCATTTTTAGAGGATAGGTGAACCACAGAGCCTGGTTGTTCTGAAAAAATAACCCGCCACTTCCGGTTATTGAACCCGGACCCATTTGATCAGGAAGCGACCACACTAACCGCCCTGCAACCGGAGCACCGCTGAGGTTTTGTGCTCGGGGTAAGATGCACAACAGTCTATATACTATAGTGATAGGCCTACTCGCTCAAACTAGATCGGTGACGTCATGCCAGTAGGGTTACCATTCACCCGGTTGTTCATGGATGTTGTGCACGTAATATTAATTTATAAAATATTCATTGTTAGAAATGTAAAATGTCCATCGTTAGAAATGTAAAATGTCCATCGTTAGAAATGTAAAATGTCCATCGTTAGAAATGTAAAATGTCCATCGTTAGAAATGTAAAATGTCCATCGTTAGAAATGTAAAATGTCCATCGTTAGAAATGTAAAATGTCCATCGTTAGAAATGTAAAATGTCCATCGTTAGAAATGTAAAATGTCCATCGTTAGAAATGTAAAATGTCCATCGTTAGAAATGTAAAATATTTATAAAAATACAATGCACATGCAGTTGTCGCCTAACTCTATAGACTTAAGCTTTGTTTTTAATATGAAACCAGGGCTTGTAATGGGCTTCATTTTTACCACTATAGACAGTTTGAAGTAAAATGTGGTTGTCAAGATGTCGTAGTCTGGTTTGAGAATTGTAAACATTGAATGGGTGGCAGAAGGGGTATTTGTTTTGTAGGGTGCCGTCATCGTGGAATGGGAGTTGTGGATTTGTAGTTATATAGAGTGGGAGTCGTAATTATGGAAATGGTAGCCTTAATTTTGGGGAATATGAAATCGTAATCAGGGAATCGGAGCTATAATCGTGGAGCCGAAAGTCTTCTACTTCACCGTTCAAATCTTGTGAATATGCACACTTGACTTTTGTCCATCTTCAGCGTTCAAATCTTGTGAATATGCACACTTGACTCTTGTCCATCTTCACCGTGCAAATCTTGTGAACATGCACACTTGACTCTTGTCCATCTTCCCCGTTCAAACCTTGTGAATATGCACACTTGACTCTTGTCCATCTTCAGCGTCCAAATCTTGTGAATATGCACACTTGACTCTTGTCCATCTTCCCCGTTCAAACCTTGTGAATATGCACACTTGACTCTTGTCTATCTTCAGCGTCCAAACCTTGTGAACATGCACACTTGACTCTTGCCCATCTTCAGCGTCCAAACCGTGTGAATATGCACACTTGACTCTTGTCCATCTTCAGCGTCCAAACCGTGTGAATATGCACACTTGACTCTTGTCCATCTTCAGCGTCCAAACCGTGTGAATATGCACACTTGACTCTTGTCCATCTTCAGCGTCCAAACCTTGTGAATATGCACACTTGACTCTTGTCCATCTTCAGCGTCCAAACCTTGTGAACAAGCACACTTGACTCTTGTCGATCTTTACTGTTCAAATCTTGTGAACAAGCACACTTGACTCTTGTCCATCTTCAGCGTCCAAACCTTGTGAACATGCACACTTGACTCTTGTCTATCTTTACCGTTCAAATCTTGTGAACAAGCACACTTGACTCTTGTCCATCTTTACCGTTCAAATCTTGTGAACAAGCACACTTGACTCTTGTCCATCTTCAGCGTCCAAACCTTGTGAACATGCACACTTGACTCTTGTCTATCTTTACCGTCCAAACCTTGTGAACATGCACACTTGACTCTTGTCCATCTTTACCGTTCAAATCTTGTGAACAAGCACACTTGACTCTTGTCCATCTTCAGCGTCCAAACCTTGTGAATATGCACACTTGACTCTTGTCTATCTTCAGCGTCCAAACCTTGTGAACATGCACACTTGACTCTTGTCTATCTTCAGCGTCCAAACCTTGTGAATATGCACACTTGACTCTTGTCCATCTTCAGCGTCCAAACCTTGTGAATATGCACACTTGACTCTTGTTCATCTTCAGCGTCCAAACCTTGTGAACATGCACACTTGACTCTTGTCCATCTTCAGCGTCCAAACCTTGTGAACATGCACACTTGACTCTTGTCCATCTTCAGCGTCCAAACCTTGTGAACATGCACACTTGACTCTTGTCTATCTTCAGCGTCCAAACCTTGTGAACATGCACACTTGACTCTTGTCCATCTTCAGCGTCCAAACCTTGTGAACATGCACACTTGACTCTTGTTCATCTTCAGCGTCCAAACCTTGTGAACATGCACACTTGACTCTTGTCCATCTTCAGCGTCCAAACCTTGTGAACATGCACACTTGACTCTTGTCCATCTTCAGCGTCCAAACCTTGTGAACATGCACACTTGACTCTTGTCTATCTTCAGCGTCCAAACCTTGTGAATATGCACACTTGACTCTTGTCCATCTTCAGCGTCCAAACCTTGTGAATATGCACACTTGACTCTTGTCCATCTTCAGCGTCCAAACCTTGT
Source organism: Megaustenia siamemsis (assembly GCA_032433765.1). Classification (NCBI taxonomy): domain Eukaryota; kingdom Metazoa; phylum Mollusca; class Gastropoda; order Stylommatophora; family Ariophantidae; genus Megaustenia; species Megaustenia siamemsis. Next base: position 100,438,888 of record JAVIAB010000125.1, read on the forward strand.
GAACATGCACACTTGACTCTTGTCCATCTTCAGCGTCCAAACCTTGTGAACATGCACACTTGACTCTTGTCCATCTTCAGCGTCCAAACCTTGTGAACATGCACACTTGACTCTTGTCCATCTTCAGCGTCCAAACCTTGTGAACATGCACACTTGACTCGTCTATCTTCAGCTTTCAATTCTTGTGAATATGCACACTTGACTCTTTGTCCTGTTTCATGATGGATGAATAAACAAAACCATGACACACAATGAGCTGATCGCATGGTCAGTACTTGTATATGTGTCTGTGTATCCTGATTTTTCCCCAAAAAACCTGCGCCGTGGCTGACACACTCAATCTCGGCAGGCTGAATCTAGGTTTGACGTAGGAGTTTTCCTTCTCGTAGGATGGATGCAGTCCAGGGCTTGTGAGGCCACCTGCGAGTGGTTTATAGGTGTTCTCCCATAGCCTATCCTTCTTGTAGGATGGATGCCGTCCAGGCTCGTCCAGGCCCACCCTGCGAGTGGTTTATAGGTGTTCTCCCATAGCCTATCCTTCTTGTAGGATGGATGCCGTCCAGGCTCGTCCAGGCCCACCCTGCGAGTGGTTTATAGGTGTTCTCCCATAGCCTTTCCTTCTCGTAGGATGGATGCCGTCCAAGGCCGTCCAGGCCCACCCTGCGAGTGGTTTATAGGTGTTCTCCTATAGCCTTTCCTTCTCGTAGGATGGATGCCGTCCAAGGCCGTCCAGGCCCACCCTGCGAGTGGTTTATATGTGTTCTCCTATAGCCTTTCCTTCTCGTAGGATGGATGCCGTCCAGGCCCACCCTGCGAGTGGTTTATAGGTGTTCTCCTATATCCTTTCCTTCTCGTAGGATGGATGCCGTCCAGGGCTTGTGAGGCCACCCTGCGAATGGTTTAAAGGTGTTCTCCTATAGCCTTTCCTTCTCCCGATGGCAACAGCCAGGCAGCAGTGGCTTTTATTCGTGTGTCCCTTCCCCTTGGATAGAGCTTTGAATGTGGCTTTTACTCGCTTAGCTTGTCCCATCGTTGAGCAGATCAAGCGTTTTTTTTTTTTTATAGTTATTTCGACAGTTCCACCTGTTCTACCTGTACTAAACATGAAACAATGCCATTTACAAATATTCAATTCACAAACATGAAACAATATCATTTACAAATATTCAATTCATAAACATTAAACTATATCATTTACAAATATGCAATTCATAAACATGAAACAATATCATTTACAAATATTCAATTCACAGACATGAAACAATGTCATTTACAAATATTCAATCCATAAACATGAAACTATATCATTTACAAATATTCAATTCATAAACATGAAACTATATCATTTACAAATATTCAATTCACAAATATGAAACTATATCATTTACAAATATGCAATTCATAAACATGAAACTATATTATTTACAAATATTCAATTCACAAATATGAAACTATATTATTTACAAATATTCAATTCATAAACATGAATCTATATCATTTACAAATATTCAATTCACAAATATGAAACTATATCATTTACAAATATTAAATTCACAAATATGAAACTATATCATTTAGAAATATTCAATTCACAAACATGAAACAACGTTTCGCTGAAATAAAACAATCGACCCTGACAATGGCATATATTTGCACATCTTATTTAGGTCACGTTTATTTCGCGATTTTTGTTGAACAAAGAGTAAGCGCTTTCAGTGCTGGATGCTGGATGCTACACGGCTACTGTATTGATTTGTGCAGATGTATGCTCTCGCTGAGCACATATAGGCCTATATTTATATAAATCCCCTTTGTCTGTCATCGTGGTGAACTTGTTTAGTTGTGCTCAGACACGTGTATGTGGTGACTAACCGGTTTATGTGATGTAAATGGGGAATGGTCGATGGATATCAAATATATGACTTGACTTAATCCCTTTTAGCTGCGAGACGGTTGGGCTTTACAATCCACGCTTCTTAAATTGTTCTGCTGGTTGACACTGGTTGGATGTGTTGGTATATACAGGCATCTTAGATCAAATTGATGTGGGGACATAAACTACTGTTTCTTCATGATGGTTGTAGTGACTGTAGTTTGCTTCTGCTTCTTCTACATTTCAGCTCCCTGTGGAGCATAGGTCTTCAACAAACACTTTCAGCTCCCTGTGGAGCATAGGTCTTCAACAAACACTTTCAGCTCCCTGTGGAGCATAGGTCTTCAACAAATACTTTCAGCTCCGTGTGGAGCTTAGGTCTTCAACAAACACTTTCAGCTCCCTGTGGAGCATACGTCTTCAACAAATACTTTTGTAACGGGGTTTTATCTAATGTCTGCGTGGTCAGTTGTAACAACTAATTTGTAACCACGTTGTAATGAGGCTCACAACACAAGGCACCCCTTGTACGTTGATGGTAACAGTATTTCCTCTCCTCCACTCGTTGTATGGAACGTGACTCCGTTCGACCGCTGCAAGGCTCGTTAAGGACTTGAGCCCTTACTTAATGCCAGCCACTTGCACTGATATGGACTACTCGAACTGCCTTGGTTGACTATCTGCCGTGGATGGGACTTCTGCTGGTTGATTGTTCTAATGTACTCTGCGCTGTTATGTCCGTGGTTCAGGACAATCCAGGATCCGTTCTTCGCCAGGACGAGACAACAACACAGCTAGCATTGAACAAAGCAGGCACCAACACCATTGAACTCACACAACGTTAATTGCCACAAGTCATGGCTCACCTGCAATTCACAAATACAATTAGCCACATTCATAATGGCCTCTCATTCCTTTCTACTCTCTCTCTCTCTCTCTCTGACACTACAATAGCAGCATGCCAGCAGTAGTCTTCTCAAACCTAGATTCGTGAGAACATTCACCATAATACCATGCTCTGTAATTGTTCAGCTATCAGCTTCGTAAGAAAACCTCTTCATGGCTATTACTAAGTCTATACTACTAGAATACTCCCGAAATAATACAAAGTCTCTGCCACTGTTGCAAGCTAACAGCTTTCTAAATAAGGTCTCTGCATGGCTATGATTCAGCCTATACTAGTGAGAACACTCACAAATAATTACAGTCTCTGCCACTGTTGAAAGCTACCAGCTTTTTAAATAAAGTCTCTTCATGGCTATTACTAAGCCTATACTAGTGTACTCTAACACTTTAAGAAGGTCCATCTTGCTGGCTCGACTGTCATCGCTTAACTATATAACTTGTTCTTGCACTGTCTGAATCCACATCTTCCCCTGTTCACGGTAATCGGCTGTACTATTCGTACGAATAGTACGATTTCAGTAAGTAACCATCGCTCATTCTTCATCTTAATTCAGTAATTTCAAACCAGTGATTTTCTTGTCTGTTGTCCTATTGTCCATGATTCATATCCATATGTTAAGACTGGCTCTACATAACACTTAAGAACTCTTTCTCTTAAGAAACTTTTGAAGAACATAATTGGATGAATTAAAGTTGAAAGAAAATGACAAAAGAATAGAAGGTATCAGGAGACACAAGAATCTGAGGATGCAAAACTAATATGTTGATTATATTTATAGATTCAGCAATCTGTGAGTTTTCGCACCATGATAATTAAAGACTTAAAATAGTATCACAAACATATGTGCAGAGTTTGAACTCAGTCAAGTGTTGCTTGAGTCTGTTGAAGCGATTATAATGCTGTTGATGTCAAGGGAACCTAGCAATGTTAAAAGTGCCAGATGGTGAAATCAATTCTGAGGTTGGGATGTGGAACAGTTCAGGCAAAGGCAGTCGTTTATGTAATCTATCGTTCTCAATGGGTGTATGTGAAATAGGTGTTTCTCCTCGTCTATTCTTATCAGCGGAATGCGTTATGTCGTGGTTTGTACCTTTTCTTCTCTACTCTTCTCTTCTATTCTTTTATTTTCTCCCTTCCTCTTTTCTTTTCTCATGTTCTCTTCTCCTTTCTTCCAAATGCACATGTTTTCAGCATCCATTTATTCAGTTCTTTTTCTCTTGTTTTTTATTATTTTTTACATTCCTTGTCCTTTCTTATGAGAGATTCCATCTCAGTGGCTTCCAATAGTCTTTTTATTTGTTTGTCTACTGTTCATGATTCACGCCCATAGATCAGAATTAGTTCTATATAGAACCGACGAGCTCTTTTTCTCACTTCTGTTGACATAGACACACACACACACACATATATATATATGTATATATATATATATATATATATATATATATATATACAGAGAGAGAGAGAGAGAGAGAGAGAGAGAGATTTATTAATACAACTGAGCAAGGAAGGAATTGTTGAGATCATATTGAGGATACGATTTGTCAGAGAAGATTTCGGTTGGCTTGCCAAGATGGCGGGAAGAGCAGCCGGATTTAAAGGTAATAAGCATTAGACAAAAGTGTGTCAAGATTTGTATGACATGATATCATCATATCTGATACACGAGACGACCTCACGCAACCCAATATGACAACAATATTATTTTCGTGTGTGCGAGTTTATATGTTGGAGTAATTATTAAAGAACCTGAGAGAGAAAAAGGTAGAATATGGATAGTAAAGATATGAAAAAGCGTTGCTTGTGTGATGTATTTTTAAGTGGTAAGAATCTATTCACCAGACCCCATCGCTTGTAGTACAAGAAGAGTTCGGAATTATTTTGGATATAGTCCTTTAATCTAAATAAATGTAAAGTAAATTAGAGTGCACCGAAATGATAGATAGAAATATAAAGTAGAGTACCTCGAATTGATAGAAACAAATATAAAGTAAATTAGAGTACCTCGAATTGATAGAAACAAATATAAAGTAAATTAGAGTACCTCGAATTGATAGAAACAAATATAAATTTTATGAAATAGCAGGAGAAACTAATAGAAGAGTAGAAGACGGCAAACTATATCTCTCCTCGACGCGGAAAAGCAAACAAGGAAGGAAATAAAAAAGAGAAGAAAGAAGAGGATATGACAGGACATAATTCATGAACGTAACAGAAGTTTGATGCAACTTAGTACTATCATCTCCGTTGCCGCTGCTGTATATCCTTCTCTTGCTGTCTTCTGTTGGCAACGAAACACTCGTTCTCTTCATTAGAAAAAGAGTAAACGACTGAGAAAGAATTGAGAAGAAATACGTAAGAAAGATTTTAAAAAAAAAATACATTACAATTTCAGGAAAGAGGAAAGAAATGTTAAAAAAATTACTAGACAAGTCAAGTAGGTTAAGGAATGTAGACTATTTCAGCTTATTCAAATGTCACACAAATAAGTATATGGTTTCAGTGCTATAACATTAAGACACCAGCAAACATAAGCTAATAAACTAAATGTGAAGTCAGTCTCTTTTTAAATGCAATTTAAGCGTATACGCAGTGGTTACCGGACTTTATCAGATCTGATACCACAAACGTTTCTTGTGACGTTTTCGCTGGCATGTGTTGTCTTTTAGGTGTTGAAACAAACACGAGAACTTCTTCTTTCCTTCCTCATTTACCTTTCAGCGTCGAGTGGAGAGATAATTTGCTATCTTTTGCATTTCTGTTCACCTCTCCTGCTGTTATGTTTCTAATATTCCGTCAATCCATCTTTTTCGTGGTTGACCCTTGTGTCTGGTGTTCTTGCAACGTTTATTGGAGGTTCGTTGTATTATGTTTTGATCTTCCTGCCTTGTCACATGACCAAACCATATTATCTGTTGTTTCTTGATATATTCTATGGGGAGAATTATTTCTAGCCTTTTTCTCAGTTCTTCATTTCTGATTTTATCTATCAGGCTTCTGATCTTATCTATCCTTTCATTCGTCTGACACATTTCATCTCGGTAGTGGTTATTTTTCTTATTGTTCTTGCATCTAGGGTCCAGATCTGGCATTAGTAGCAAACCGTTGGAATGAAGATTATATTGTAAAGTGCCTATTTTGCCTCTAGAGTTATTTCCTTGTTGGACAATAATGACAATAACTGTCCAATGATTTGACAAGAGTACGACGAATTTAAATGCACAAAAAGTACAAATATCAAATAAGAATCGGACGTATAGTTCAAATCATCATCATCGAGTGCCGTCTTCGCAACGAAGGTTGGCTACCATGGAACGCCATTCTGCTCTGTCTCTTGCTTTGATGGTGCAGGTTGTCATAGGCTGATTTGTTCATCTTGTTATGTTACTCGTCCATGTTAGTCTTGGTCTGCCTCTGCCTCTTTTACCTTGTGTTTTCCCCTCCAGGATTACTTTGAGTAGGCTGTTGTGTCTTTTAACATGGCCCAAAAGACGCATTTGTCTTGTTTGAATTGTGCTTAGTAGTTCTCTTTTCATTTTTAGTTGTTTTAAGACTTCATCGTTTGTTTTCTTTTCCTTCCATCCAATTCTACGTATTCTTCTATATATCCACATTTCAAAGGCTTCGATTCTCTGTTCTATTTTCTTGTCTAATGTCCATGTTTCTGCACCATATAGGAATATTGAGAAGATGTAACATTTTGCCATTCTTAGTTTTAGCCCTGGTGTTATTTGTTTTGATGTTGTTATGTTCTTCATGACATTAAAATTACATTTTGCCAATCCTATTCTTTTGTTTATTTCAGTTGTACATTTTCCATCACTGGTTATAGTATGTCCAAGGTAGTTGTAGTTTCGAACTGTCTCCAGGTCTATGCTTTCAATTGTGATATCCACTTGTGGGTTTTGAGTATTTTCTTTGTTTATGATCATAGTTTAAGTCTTTTTGATATTCATATCTAGTCCATATTTTTTGCTTGTCATGTTTATTTAATTAAGTAATTGTTGTAGATCTTAAGGATTTTCTGCTAGTAGAACAGTATCATCAGCATATCTTAGGTTATTGATTATCTTTCCATTAATGTTTAGGCCTGGCATCTCTATAATGTTTTTAAAGATTTTCTCAGTCTATTGATTTAACAAGCTTGGTGATATGATGCATCCCTGTCTTACTCCTCTTTTTATATCAAGGGTGTAGAGTTCTCTTTGTGATATTTTATTATTGCTGTTTGTTCCCAGTATAGATTACATATTAGTCGTATGTCCATGTCATCTAGGTGTATCTCTTTTAGGCATTCTATAAGTTGTTTGTGATGTACTCTATCGAAAGCTTTGGTGTAGTCTTTGAAGCAGGCATATATTGGTTTGTTTACTTCTGTGTACTTTTCGATTAACGTTCCCATGCAGAATATGTCTTCTTTGGTCCCGCTATTTTTCCTAAATCCAAATTTCTGTTCATTTAATTCACTATTGATTTTATTCTGAATCCTTCTTTGTATAACTTTTAGCAAGATTTTTGTAACATGGCTCATTAGGCTTATTGTTCTAAAGTCACTGCATTCGACTGCACCATTCTTTTTAGGCAATGCAATGAAAGTTGATGTTTTTAGTTCATTTGGTATGTATCCTGTGTGGTATATGGCGTTGCATATGTCTGTAATCACTTCAATGCCAAAATCTTCTAGTGCCTGTATTATCTCTATCTGTATGCTGTCAGGTCCTGCTGCTTTTCTCTTTTTCATTGTTTTTATAGCTTTTTCCACCTCAAATTTTAAAATTTTATAGCCTGATGTATCAGCCTGTTTTATTCACAGAATTGTATTAATCTTTCTCCTCTGTCATTATTTCAGTTGTACATTTTCCATCACTGGTTATAGTATGTCCAAGGTAGTTGTAGTTCTGAACTGTCTCCAGGTCTATTCCTTCAATTTTAATATTCACTTGTGGGTTTTGAGTATTTTCTTTGTTTGTGATCATAGTTTTAGTCTTTTTGATATTCATATCTAGTCCATATTTTTTTATAATGAACGAAGTTAAAATATGCTCCAATATCAAATCTGAGATTGTCTTTTGACTGAAACTTAAGTGCTCGCCCCAAAATCAAATGTGACCAGCTCAAATCCCATGTTTAAAGATATGGTTTTTTTTCGAATAACCTGTTAGAACTAAAGTAGTTGAGAGCGAATGTCTAACCCTATAGGAAACCAATGATAAAAGGTAGGTCCAGAGTTGAGAATGAAAACGTGAATAAATGATTTGCAGCTAAAATGAGAAAATAACAATCTTGTGTCGCCATCCAACAAACATTAGTTAAAATGGTGTTTGTCCGTTTATAACGTAGATTACTCGTTATATTCATTCTAATTTTACTTCATAAATGCTTATGTTTTAAATCCGTGTAGGATTCGAATAATCAGATAAATCGACTCAGCGGACCTATTCTTGAACTGACTGAACAGCCCTGGTAAGAATAAACAAACTAAACAGACACTCAGTAACTTACAACTTGTTACAACAAACAAGCAACATTTTATACGTTGCACTTTTATTTTTGGCATTTGACATTTAATGTTTTGTTTTCATTATTCTTGGTTTTAGTGAAAATAATTGGGACGGTAACGCAGATTTGATGAATATGGTATGTCATTACCATCGTCGCTGCATTCCGGAGACTTCCATAGGTGTTGAGTTTCTGTAACGGCGGGTATTTCACGATAGGGGATTCATATGTCCATATCAATCACAAAGTAAAAGAACGTATTTTTTTTTATCTATCAGATAATTTATTGTTTGGATTATCATACCTTTCTTCATTAATTAGTTGGATTAACATACATTTCTTCATTAATTAGTTGGATTAGGATACATTTATACATTAATTAGTTGGATTAGCATACATTTATTCATTAATTAGTTGGATTAGCATACATTTATTCATTAATTAGGTGACGATCATCCATCTTTCAGTTTTTAATCTACTTAACATATTCTATTCTATTCTATTCTATTCTATTCTATTGAATCAGTTTTATTTGCAGTTGAGACATCCCCATACCCTCTCCACCATTCGACGCAGCAATTCTCAAAGCGTATGTTGACTGTTCCTGTAAGATGTTGATGGTAGAAACATATGCTTTCCCCACTAAGCATTCCGGATTGACCCTAACCCTAACCTCTCCCCACTAAGCATTCCGGATTGACCCTAACCCTAACCCTAACGCAGCAATTCTCAAAGCGTATGTAGACTGTTCCTGTAAGATGTTGATGGTAAAAACATATGCTTTCCCCACTAAGCATTCCGGATTGACCCTAACCCTAACCTTTCCCCACTAAGCATTCCGGATTGACCCTAACCCTAACCCTAACCTTTCCCCACTAAGAATTCCGGATTGACCCTAACCCTAACCTTTCCCCACCAAGCATTCCGGATTGACCCTAACCCTAACCTTTCCCCACTAAGAATTCCGGATTGACCCTAACCCTAACCTTTCCCCACCAAGCATTCCGGATTGACCCTAACCCTAACCTTTCCCCACTAAGCATTCCGGATTGACCCTAACCCTAACCTTTCCCCACTAAGCATTCCGGATTGACCCTAACCCTAACTTTTCCCCACTAAGCATTCCGGATTGACCCTAACCCTAACCTTTCCCCACTAAGCATTCCGGATTGACCCTAACCCTACAAACGTCCATCAGCACACAGCTACTAACTGTGCAAGTTCAGTGTCGGTTGACAATTCCCTTTATTCGCCCAGAGCATCGTTCTGCCCCAACAATGCCAATCTTCACATCCAGTTCTTTTAGCTTCGACAACCAAGTAGTTTCACTTCTATACAAGTCCTTCATTCTACCCATATCTCCGAGGTTTTGATGTTAATCAGGTTCACAGCCAAATAAACCAGCTGTGAAATTATATATATACATATTGTTCATTTATTTTCTTGTATGCGATGCTTGAGAAAAGTAACAAACAACATAAGAAGAGATAGAATACCAAATGAAACCATAAGAAAAATGGTAGGAACAAAACCCTGCCAAGAATATATAGAACAACAACTTAAATGGTTTGGCCACCTGGTCAGAATGAATCCTTTTCAATCACCATCAAGGGCGTTCTTCTCGAGAATGCATGGAAAAAGACCAAGAGGAAGACCCAGAAGAAGATGGATAGATGCAGTGACAGAGACATGTAACAACAAAGGAAAATCACTAATTCAGACAGCTCAAGATCGACAAATGATATATCCACGACACCTTTTAGGTATCAGTGACAAGAGAAAAGCAGAAGAAGAAGAGTTCATTTGTTTGATTTCTTTATTGTAACCTTGTGTGCGTTTATTAATAATTCTCATCGAAATCATTCTTAATCTACATTCCTTTTTAAATTACTTGCGTTTTCCTTTAATCTTCGCGACGTGTTCACTTCCTATTCTTCTTCTGCCTTCAACTGACGACTAATCCTCTTCATCATTCAAATGATGTTAAGTTGGCGTAGGTGCGTTGCGTTTTGGTAGACACCAAGCTGGGATATTTGCGCTTCTCGACCCAACACATCCGCCTTAAACATGACATGTTTGTGTACCAGGTTGCCTGCCCTCTCTATCCCGGCTTACATGGCCAGACTGGTTAGTTTGTTACTAGAGGCACATCGAAGAAGTGGGGTAGGATCTCGATAATTATGGTTCGCCGATCTTGGAGCACACAGACAGTCAGCTATGTGTTATCCGCTTTCAGCCCTAGTACTGACAAATCATCTTTGCCCCCTCTCCCTCCAGTCCTATTCCCATCTTATAACTGCCTCAGTCATTGTTTTTGAGATTGGTAATATAATGAAGTATAAAAGGATGGAAATGGCAGGACAAAATCACTGACGTAGAATTATGGAAAAGTACCTGTCAAATACCAGTGGACAAACATACAGCGAAGACGATGGAACAGTATAGGAGACACACTGTGAAAGCCAATTGATAGTAATAACATTTCATTTTTTAGAATCCCCAGCGGAAGAGATAAAGAGGAAGACCAAAATATTCTTGGAGAAGACATGGGAGCACAGACAATAATGATGGGGAAGACATGAGATGATCTTAGAAGAATGGCAAGAAACAGAACGGCTTGAAAAGTGTTTGTTGAAGACCTATGCTCCAGGGGTTAGTTGAAAGGAAGAAGTAGAAGAAGCCTGTCATCGGACTTCAACTCGCTGGCATCACTAGCCAAAGATTGCCAGATTGGTTCGAAATTGTTTCAAAACGGACATGCACCCTTCGAGGTAGATCAGTTATAAAATTATGTACCTGACTAAAGCATGAAAATTATTCACTTTTTAATTTGTTATTACTATTATTACTACAACAACTACTACTATTGTTATTATTATTTGGCTTGGACACACAACTATGAGCCATGTAAAGCTAGCTATAAGCCCAAACTTGTGTACACAATGTACACATACTCAAAACGTGTCACAAGATAAATTACAATCTCTTTTGGTTGAGCAGCTAGTGCACTCTTTGCTAATCAATTGTACCGGGGTTTCATTCCTAAGGTGACAATATTTTTTATTTCTTTCGGACGGAAAACACTTTGGAGTTCACAAAGCAACTAAAAATGTGTACAACCCACAGAAAAAAAAGCAGGGAGCAGCGACAGCTCAGTGAACTGGACTACAGAAGACAAGAGGTCAGGTTCGTTCTAGACCGACGGCTTCTGGGTTCACCCAGCCTTAAATGGGTACCGGATTTTTTTCTGGGAAAGTAAAGTGGCACTGGCGTAATACCGACAGGATTACCCCAAAAATCCTGTGCCGAATGTCTATAAAAATTATTGTCACTAACACTATATTCCCTATACGCCACTTGGCGTTATGGGGCACTTTCCTTTTTTTTTTTTACATAGAAAAAGAAATGGCTCTTCAATGTCAAGTGGTGGAAGATAGTCATCACCACCACCATCATCATGATCCAGTGCCGTCTCCGCAACGAAGGTTGGCTATCATAAAGCGCCATTCCACTCTGTTTCTTGCTTTGATGGTGCAGGTTGTCATAGATTGACTTGTCCATCTTTTGATGTTACTCGTCCATGTTAGTCTTGGTCTGCCTCTAACTCTTTTACCTTGTATTTTCCCTTCCAATATTACTTTTAGTAGGCTATTGTGTCTTTTAACGTGTCCCAAAAATTTCATTTGTCTTGTCTTAATTGTATTTAGTAGTTCTCTTTTATTTTTAGTTGTTTTAAAACTTCATCGTTTGTTTTATTTTCTTTCCATCCAATTCTACCTATTCTTCTGTAAATTCACATTTCAAAGGCCTCAATTCTCTGTTCTGTTTTCTTGTCTAATGCCCATGTTTCTGCACCATACAGGAATATTGAGAAGATGTAACATTACGCTATTCTTAGTTTCAGCCCTGCTGTTATTTGTTTTGTTGTTATTATATTTTTCATGGCATTAACATTACATCACCACCATGCAGCATAAAATAAACACGACAAATCTGAAACAAGTACAACGCTTCAAATACTTGGGCACAATAATAACATCAGATGGAAGATAAACCACAGAAATAACAAGCAGAATAACCCGGTCCAAAATAGCATTTCAGAAAATGAAAAACGAATTATACACTAAGTCTGTGTTAATAAAAGTGAGAAAGAGAGTTCATCGGTGCTATATAGAGCCAGTTATGACCTATGGAAGCGAATCATGGACAGTAGACAAATAAATTTAAAGACGATTAGAGGCCAAAGAGATGGAATAATTCAGAAGAATTTTGAAAGTTCCCTTGACAGCTAAAAAGACCAATGAGGAAGTTCTCAAAGAGGCCAGTACAAAAAGGAGCTCCTAAAAATATCAGAAAGAAACAATCAACATTTTTTCGGCACATCATGAGAAGAGGAAAGTTCGAATACTTAGTTACAACTGGCAAAATACAGGAAAGAGAGATTGCGGACGACAAAGAGAGAAAATACTGGATAATTTTGTGTCATGGCATGGAAAACAGTCAACAACAAAATTGATACGATACACTGTGGGTAAAAGATTGTGGAAGGACATGATCGCCTACGCCAACAGGTATGGCACATGATAATGATGGTGAAAATTAGTGTCTTGATATTAGGACAAGGCGCAGCCTCACGCCCTTACAATACAACGTGCTTCAAGTTTGTAAATTTATATTCTTACATTTAACTTCAATCATTGATCACTATATTTCGTGTTTCTAGTACTCATCTCTTACACAGAACCACATTATTCACATCTCAATTTGATTGATCTTCCATGTTTTCTTCTTTATTTCATTTTTGGAGAACTTTTTCACGTCTGTTATTTTCTCTCTTCCACTCGTTCTCAGTCACTCTTCTCCGTAATTCTCTCCGTCAATCTTTCTCCCGCAACAACATCAGTTAACAATGATTGAAGCCACCAAACGGGAGAACCAAAACATTCTATCTCCTTCGATATCCGAACGGATGCAAGAGAAAGTGAAGACAGAAAGAAATAATTCTTCTATCCCTCTGTCTGCCTGCCTGCCCGTCTCTCTCTCTCTCTCTCTCTCTCTCTCTCTCTCTCTCTCTCTATTACAGAGACTACTCTCACTCAGGAATTATTTTACTCATTTGAACAAAATTAACGGACTAAAATGCTGACACTGTCAAATGCCATTAAATTCTAATAGGAAAAGTATCAATCAAACTAAAGAGATAACGTTGCACCACACGAAATTAATGTTAATGGCACATAATAATGTTTGGATGTAACACTTTCCTATTATCAATAGCATTAACACACATTTAAACAGCTAATATTAATCTCCATTGATTTTCATCCCATAAAAATGTTCGACCCTCATTGATCTTATTTAACCAACTGTCCATGTTCTGTAGCCATCGACGAGTATTACAGCATCTGGTACCATCGTTTATCGAGTTTTTCTCAGATGCTCCCAAAAAGAAGCTACTTCTGTACTTTCTTTCCATCTACTGGTGATTTCCTGTTGATAAAAAACTTCTCCCCTGATCAGCAGTTTCTTACCCAATCAATTACTGTCTGTACTCAGTGGATCTAAAACTGGAAACAACGAGGGTTCATACTCAATGTACTCATTTCTGTTTCTTACAAATAAAAACTTCAATTAATATTTAAATTTTTACCTTTTACAATTTATATTACCCTATACATTATATTACAGTTACAATAAATATTAGTAACAACAGTTAATGACAAACTGTCATCCCTACTATGTGGGACCGTCTTTTCTGTCCAGATAACGGTTGTGCCACCACAGATTTCACTTAAGAAATATCGACTCACTTTCTTCTGTGGTAATGCCTGTGAATGTCGTAAGATGACGTTATTTCTAATATAAAACTTATCAGCAGAAAACAGGTCTGGATTTAAGCCTAGGCCTGCCTTTATTAAACTGTGGCTCTCAGCCCCTAACCCCTCGTGTCCACGGTGCCGTCACTGGGGCCCGCAAAAGTTTGAAGAATAGTTTGATTTTTTGTACCTAAATGGAAAAAGAGAATGAATGAAAACACACACACATACACACACACACACAAATAAATCGTGAAAAAGAAAATGTCTTGATTTGAAGTTGAGTGCTAGGGGTCCGCGACTACTAAAGGTATTTAATGGGGTCCGCGGTAAAGGAAAGTTTGAGAATCGCTAGCCTAGGCTAAATAAACTACAGCCTCGGGCCTCACAGTTTGAGTGGGCCTCGAACCTTTTTATATATTGACCTTCTGGTGTTATTCTTTTAACATATCTTTCAAAGTTTATTTTATCTTAGCTCAGCTTAGGGCGTCACCACGTCTAAATGCGGCCCTGAATATGATATGTGGCAATAACGAGATATTGTATGAACCATCACGGCAACGCATATAGGGAACCAAGAAGGTTGAAACAAATAAATTACACGGAGGCAATGGCATTTTAACAGCACTAGAAGAAATGCACAAACACACATTTGTTATGGTATAATTTAGTATTGTCTTCAAAGTCGTGAAGAACTGTCCTCATCAAGCAAAAGCGCGGGAAGGGGAGGGGGGTACCAACCACACACAATAGACATTATAGTTTTAGCGAGGGATCAAGGCAAAGAAATGCGGATAAATGCGAAGCTGCAGTAAAGCTGATTGTAAGAGACAAATGAAAATACACGTAGTAATAAAAATGGTATGGTTAAAGCTTTACGTAAGTAATGGACGACACAAATTTGAACGAGGTTTTGACTTAACAGGCCTTTAGCAGGGGCAACACACATACAGATATGTGAGGAAATAAAATGAGCCCTACATAGTGAACTAATAATGAAGAATCTGACACAAAATAATCTCGAACTAGAATGAGAAATAAAAATGAAAATGCCCCCCCCCCCATCCCTGTGTATTGCGCCTTGGCCTGAAGGAAAATGGAAGAGGGCTAGGATAGCAGGTGTAGTTAACCAGTTAATGGGAGGGTTAAAAGCATGTCATGATATTAGGTCTTGGGGGAGGGGATAGGGAGGATGCTGAGATGCGGTTTTTCGCCCCACTTGCAACATTATTTGGGACGCAAAATTTCAAAAGTAAACAAAATAAAGTAAAGGTCAGTCCCATAACCATTGCTTGCCGGCTAAAACTGTTTCCCCCGCACAACAAACAGACAGCTAATGGATCAGGCAAATATCATTAATGAATAATGGTCACTATACCTTGGAGTGTTTAGCACACCCCACTACTGGCTCCGTAACATAACTTAACATAATGTAAGATAACATAACACAACTGTATCCTTGGAGAGACAACCATTCATTAATTTGTATTAAAATTGAGATCAGAGTACTTCGTGAAACCTTGCTCAGACACTTTCAGTATGTGGTGAAATATGTTCTGAGACACTTTCATTATATGGTGTAATATGTTCTGAGACACATTCAGTATGTGGTGAAATATGTTCTGAGACACTTTCAGTATGTGGTGAAATATGTTCTCAGACTTTCAGTATGTGGTGAAATATGTTCTCAGACACTTTCAGTATGTGGTGAAATATGTTCTCAGACACTTTCAGTATGTGGTGAAATATGTTCTCAGACACTTTCAGTATGTGGTGAAATATGTTCTCAGACACTTTCAGTATGTGGTGAAATATGTTTTGAGACACGTTCAGTATATGGAGAAATATGTGACATAACTTGATAACCCTTTTGCATGTCTATTTTCATAGTTTAACTGCTTTACCCCAAATGTTTCTACCTCCAGACCTCATTCTCATTGATAGCTATGTTGATATCCAACACATTTCTCACTGATAACTATATCAACATCCCACACAATATTAGTGGCAGCTGCTTCTACATCCAACACTTTATTATTGACACCCGTATCAACATACATCCAACACTTTATTATTGACACCCGTATCAACATACATCCAACACATTATTATTGACACCCGAATCAACATCCATCCAACACTTTATTATTGACACCCGTATCAACATCCATCCAACACTTTATTATTGGCACCCGTATCAACATCCATCCAACACTTTATTATTGGCACCCATATCAACATCCATCCAACACATTATTATTGGCACCCGTATCAACATCCATCCAACACTTTATTATTGGCACCCGTATCAACATTCTTCCAACACTTTATTTTTGGCACCCGTATCAACATACATCCAACACTTTATTATTGGCACCCGTATCAACATCCATCCAACACTTTATTTTTGGCACCCGTATCAACATCCATCCAACACTTTATTATTGGCACCCGTATCAACATCCATCCAACACATTATTATTGACATCCGTATCAACATCCATCCAACGCTTTATTATTGACATCCGTATCAACATCCATCCAACGCTTTATTATTGACACCCGTATCAATATACATGCAACACATTATTATTGACACCCGTGTCAACATACATCCAACACTTTATTGTTGGCACCCGTATCAACATAGGAAAAATACAAGGTAAAAGAGGCAGAGGCAGACCAACACTAACATGGACGAGTAACATCAAAAGATGGTCAAGTCAATCTATGACAGCCAGCACCATCAAAAAAAGAAACAGAGTAGAATGGCGATCCATGGTAGCCAACCTTCGTTGCGGAGAAGGAACACGATGATGATGATGATGATGTATCAACATACATCCAACACTTTATTATTGGCACCCGTATCAATATTCATCCAACACTTTATTATTGACACCCATATCAACATCCATCCAACACTTTATTATTGGCACCCGTATCAACATCCATCCAACACTTTATTATTGACACCCGTATCCATATCCATCTAACACATTCCCACATAACACACGCTCGCCGATTCACCCCCCCCCCCCCCCATATGCCATTCCTACATTAGCCCATTCATCATCCTTTCCACGAAGTAAGTGGTGGGATGTAACGTACATTCCTACATTGGTTCATCAGTCATCCTTTCCACGAAGCAATTTGTGGGATGTAACGTACACTTCTACATTGGTTCATCAATCATCCTTTCCGCAAAGCAATTTGTGGGATGTAACGTACATTTCTACATTGGTTCATCAATCATCCTTTCCACAAAGCAATTTGTGGGATGTAACGTACACTTCTACATTAGTTCATCAATCATCCTTTCCACAAAGCAATTTGTGGGATGTAACGTACATTTCTACATTGGTTCATCAATCATCCTTTCCACAAAGCAATTTGTGGGATGTAACGTACACTTCTACATTGGTTCATCAATCATCCTTTCCACAAAGCAATTTGTGGGATGTAACGTACATTTCTACATTGGTTCATCCATCATTCTTTCCACGATGCAATTTGTGGGATGTAACGTACACTTCTACATTGGTTCATACTTCATCCTTTCCACGAAGCAATTTGTGGGATGTAACGTACACTTCTACATTGGTTCATCAATCATCCTTTCCACGAAGCAATTTGTGGGATGTAACGTACACTCCTAAATTGGTTCATCAATCATCCTTTCCACGAAGGAAGTGGTGGGATGTAACTTACACTTTCACAAAGTTGGTGATAACTTTACAAAAAAAAGGAACAAAACAAAATCATGACGTTTCGGCCTACATGCGGCCTTCTTCTGAAACCGCGAACAACAAAAACGGACAACAGAATGATAATGAGCACTATCGATGTGTGCCAGAATGAGCGGAACTTGTAGATCAACACTGAGCATTGAATCATGAAATAATTCATTCATGATTCAACATTGAACATTGAGTCATGAAATAATTCATTCATAATTCAAGTTGCGTCATGAAATTATTCATTCATAATTCAACAATGAAAACATTGAGTCATGAAATTGTTCATTTACAATTCAACCTTGAATTATTATTTAACATAAAACATCGAATCACAATCTAACAATAAATTTGAGACATGATTTGTTGTTGTTGTTGTTGTTGTTGTTGCCTTCGCCAGCTTTCATCTCTGACGAAGTCCCTAGAGACAAGGAACAGAATTTTGCGTGTTAATCCATTTTTCCCTGGTAGCCGTGTGCACAGGGGTTCTTCGCCACACAGGTAGATAACTCCGACTTCGGAGGTACTCATGTTTTTTTCTTCCGTCGCTGACGGAAGCTGACGTTTCAAGCCGGGTCTCGCTGCTGAGACCAGGTGGTGGTTGCGGCAGAGAGAAATCATAAATAAAAATCCCAACCGGTATAACCGAGATTTGAACCTACAACCTCTCTGTCTCGAGGCCAACAAGTCCCCCATGAACTGGGAGATTGAATGATTACGATTTAACGGATTTGGAATGTCCGATTTTGTCATTTATATTGCCGATTAATTTATTTATTTCAAAAATATTTTGTGTGAGATGTTTATTATTTCTTTCATGTGATTATTGTATAATTCATTACTGGCTGAAATATTGATTGTTTATTACAACTGTATGAGCGATGGTAATTAATTCGTTGTATCTAACCTTTCCAGCTTGAGATGGCATTTTCTCATTGCACTTTCTCGTTTGGACATGATTTAACATACAACTTTGAGCTATAATCTAAGATAGAGCACTGAATCATGATTTAACATGAAAAACATTGTAATGTAATTGAAGACAGAACATTGAATCATGATTTAACGGCAAAAACAGACCGCTCAGCTTAACGAACGTAAATGACAATCGTGGCTTCTGCTGAGTGTTAAGTGATTGACTGATGTTCATGACGGCGATGGATATTGGCAGGTGCATGGGCCTTAATTGATGTCTGGGGCTTTTAATTTGTTACAGATGTTTCCATTTTGGGCTTTCTCAATAGGAAGGAATTTTCATTTATCCTAGAAAGCTATAACGAGTTTTAAATGTTCGCTCTTCTTTCTCTCGCTTATTTTCATCTTACTCAGATACTATTATTATTGTATTGTATTTTCTTTTCACTTTGTATTCTTCTTTTCGTGTTTTGTGTGCTTCGATCTTTTCCTCTTTTATTTTCTTCCACACTACTTCTATATTTCCACTTTTCCGTCACTCATTATTACTTCTATATCTTCAGTTCTCTTTTACGACTTTAGCACTCATGCATTTGAGGGCCTGTTTTTAGATTCTCTTGTTGTCTCTTCTCTTCACATGGTCATCATATGGCCACCTTCTTTTACAACTATGACAGATTTATGTCGTCAGACAACTTGTACTGACTGGTCTAGATTAAGCCTGTTAATGATGACAGTTTACATGTGAAGAAAAGTTTAGATTTTTAAAAATGTTCAAAGTTGAATTGCTCTTCATAAATTAGAGTTTATTTTGGTCTTCCTTATTATCTTTTTGCAACCCACAATACAATCTTCATCCCAACGTTGTGCCAGACCTGAACCCTAGATACAAGAACAATAAGAAAAATAACCTCTATGAGATAAAATGTGTTAGACGAATGACAGGAAACAGCCTGAGAGAAAAGATCAGAAATGAAGAACTGAGAAAAAAGCTGGGAATAGCCCCCGCCATAGAATATATAAAGAAACAATAGATAAAATGGTTTGGCCACGTGACACGGGAGAGTGATCAAAACAGAACACGAGCCTTCAATAAACGTTCTGAGGGTCGACCACGAAAAAGATGGATCGATGGAACATTAGAAGCACTAGGAAACATAACAGCAGCAGAGGCGAACAGAAGAGCAAAAGACCGCAAATTATATCTCCTCTCGACGTTTACGACAGAGTTTCGGCTCGACACACCCGATTTCATCAAAGGTAAATTTTGCTTCACAATTTTTTTCCCAATGGCAACTACTTTTGGCCTACTCTTACATTCATGCAAGGCAGCAGTTGTTTGCAGTCGAAGTTGTCTTTTCTTTGAAAGCATTCAAACCAGACTAACAAGTTTCTCCTATCGAGAATTTGTAGCAACATTCTCCATCTCTCTGGTGGATACCGTCTGATCTAAAATATTCCTTCAGCATGAAGTTTTACCATTTTGTTCCTCTGAAATTTTATTTCCAATATTGTGTTTCACGAGTTTGCATATTTTGTATGAAATGTATTTGAGCTGTCATGTGTGACAATATCAGCCAAGTCTCGACATTTGAACCTTATGAGGCTGGGCAACCATCGTTTTTAATAGCTTCCTTGTTGACTTGTCCGTTATATCATTATGCAGTTTAGTTATTTTTTTAATCGTTCAAAAATGGATGATCTCATCACATTACTAGATATCAAAAGTACTTTTTTCTGGTTGTATAGAAGACAATACACAAATAAAACGTTACATATATCTGAGAGAGATAACATTTAGAGAGAAAAAGAGGGTAAAAAATATTGAATATCGTCGAGCGTGATAACAGAAAATAGGTCAAACGTTCTCAAATCGTTTTTATGATGACAATGCTGTCATTACTCTCTGTCAGCACTCTCCGTCCAGTGTTACTCCAATTGGAACCAGTTTTAGTTCTGAAGACTATACAATTTATCCCAAATTCAGCTCTGAAAAATTAGTTATTGATCCCAGTTTCAGCTCTAACAAATTAGTTATTTATCCCAGTTTCAGCTCAGACAAATTAGTTATTGATCCCAGTTTCAGCTCTGACAAATTAGTTATTGATCCCAGTTTCTGCACTGACGAATTAGTTATTGATCCCAGTTTCAGCTCTGACAAATTAGTTATTGATCCCAGTTTCTGCACTGACGAATTAGTTATTGATCCCAGTTTCCACTCTGACAAATTAGTTATTGATCCCAGTTTCTGCACTGACGAATTAGTTATTGATCCCAGTTTCAGCTCTGACAAATTAGTTATTGATCCAGTTTTAGCTCTGAAAAATTAGTTATTGATCCCAGTTTCAGCTCTGACAAATTAATTATTGATCCCAGTTTCTGCTCTGACAAATTAGTTATTGATCCCAGTTTCAGCTCTGACAAATTAGTTATTGATCCCAGTTTCTACTCTGACAAATTAGTTATTGATCCCAGTTTCTGCTCTGACAAATTAGTGATTGATTCCAGTTTCTGCTCTGACAATTAGTTATTGATCCTAGTTTCTGCTCTGACAAATTAGTTATTGATCCCAGTTTCTACTCTGACAAATTAGTTATTGATCCCAGTTTCTGCTCTGACAAATTAGTGATTGATCCCAGTTTTAGCTCTGACAAATTAGTTATTGATTCCGGTTTCTGCTGTGACAAATTAGTTATTGATCCCAGTTTCTACTCTGACAAATTAGTTATTGATCCCAGTTTCTACTCTGACAAAATAGTTATTGATCCCAGTTTTAGCTCTGACAAATTATTGATTGATCCCAGTTTCTACTCTGACAAATTAGTTATTCATCCCAGTTTTAGCTCTCACAAATTAGTGATTGATCCCAGTTTCTACTCGTGACGAATTAGTTTTTGATCCAAATCCAGCTCTGAAAAATTAGTTATTGATCCCAGTTTCTACTCTGACAATTAGTTATTGATCCCAGTTTTAGCTCTGACAAATTAGTTATTTATCCCAGTTTCTGCTCTGACAAATTAGTTATTGATCCCAGTTTCTGCTCTGACAAATTAGTTATTGATCCCAGTTTCTACTCTGACAAATTAGTTATTGATCCCAGTTTCTACTCTGATAAATTAGTTATTGATCCCAATTTCTGCTCTGACAAATTAGTGATTGATCCCAGTTTCTACTCTGACAAATTAGTTATTGATCCCAGTTTCAGCTCTGAAAAGTAAGTTATTGATTCCAGTCTCAGCTATGAAACGTAAGTTATTGATCCTAGTTTCAGCTCCGAAAAGTACGTTATTGATCCTAGTTTCAGTTCTGAAAGTCCAGTTATTAATCAGTGTTTTAACTCTGAAAAATTATGTTAAGCCCATCGTCGTTCGTCACATTATCATGTCACAAATTTGTGTTGTTTAAACTACAACATGACATCAGTAACTGCTTCTATCTCCACTCTCATACTTGAAGATGTTGCAGCATAAGCTTCACGTATCCAAATAACGAGCTCTGAAATAATATCCATAGAAGTCACAAGCACTAAGAGTTGTCATTCCTGATATTTATTTCTGAAAGTCTTAAGACAAACTCGCCTACGCTGCCGCCAAATACAGAATATTAAGTTCACCTGCTGGCAATAGACAAAGCGAGGTCTGGAAATTGCGAGTTCAAGAACCTTAATTCGCCTGGCAAGAGCTTCTTGCCTAATCTTCGTTTCTGTCTTCTCAATTTATGAGCGCCATTGTTCTAACTCTATTTGATCATGATCGCTTTAATGTTACCTAGCACAGGCACTTTACCAGTGTTGAGTGAGTAATGAAGATAACGAGGGCCATGTTTGAGTTTTTTCCCCCTCAATTGTCGTTGCCACAAATGTCTGTGTCGTCAATAGTTTCTGTTCAAGAATGTCTGTATTGTTTTCTGTATTGTTTTCTGTGTTGTTTTCTGTCTTCTTTTTCTTAGAGTTCGTTTGTTAAATGGGCGTGGATACATTCTGTGGCTAGTTTACGGCAAATCTGCGATATCTGCTTCTTTAGAACAGACATACTCGTCTTCGACATGGCTAGATTTGCCCGGTTAGCGGCCATTTCAAGCCTACTCTTTCCGACTTGTAACAGTTAAACGTTCTTTAACGCGCAAAGAGTGTAAAGGGTAACTCGTGATTGTCACCGTTTTCTGAAGGGCTAACCATCGGATCTCACTAACCTGAGACGAAGGTAGGGAACAGATACGACTAAACTATGGATTCAGAGTGAAGGTTCCAACCGCATTGTGACGGCATTCGAACCCGTGAACTTCATGTCTAGATGCCGTCGTCTTACCTCTAGACCACCCAGTCCACTTCTGTTTTAATTTGTCTTATATTATTGGTGCTATCTCCCTTTAGGTCTTTCTCTTAATATGCTGTAATAGACTTCAATACATTACGTTGACTCTCGTTGTAACTTGTTAAAGGTCACAGCACATCACAACATTGATGTTACAACAGGTAACAGGTAAATTCATGACAGTCTTTCTTGTTACAAACAATGATAATCAAGTTTATTGACTTATTCATCTGGCACACATGATCAATAGTCTTGGGTGCAAATATTAAATTAATGTTCATTAATTTAGGAATATTTCGGAGACAAGTCGCCTATGGTTATGAAGATATTCCAGCATCCATGTCATACAATATATTCAGCATGGTCTACTTACGCTTGTGAGAATTTATGAACACACACAACTTGAATTAATCTTTCACTGTCTTTCAAAGCTACTTCACACTTATAATTATAACTTGATGATTCTTAACTGACTTGTCTACTACTGAATACTCTAGCTGTGTAGGTCCTAACTGACTAAATTATTCTGAACTATCTGTTACTTCATCTTGGACTGTACCTTTCCTAACTGCTTCTACTTCTGCTTCCTGACTAACTAACTGCCTTTGGCAGTTCGGCCGAAGCCGGACTAAACTGACTTAGTCTACATTCTGATTGCTTCTCTTCTAACCCTCTGACTAACTTTCTAATTAGGTTGTGCAGGAGTTTAAGTATTCAACTACTCTCTTCTACCTGCAAGTTAGTGACCAATAAGATCGTCGCAAATTTGACCACTTGCGACGATTCTGGTCACCTGAGTTTGTTGCTTGCTCACTATCTGTAACTCAACACCTGAACTTCCCCAGGTTGACAAAAACATCTTGTTTTCGCCTTCCTGGTTAAATAATGGTTACCTCATGACAATGACCTCTCCTGGAAGTTGGATGACCACTTATTTATCAGCCGGGCCAAAGTCATGGAGTGAACGCATACTCTCTGTGTGATGGTCACTTATAATAAAAACAAGTTGTGAGCGTGGAAATTTGACAGTAACGCCATGAGGTCGATGAATGCTACCTGTGTACTGGTCACTCTCGCAACAACTTTGCTGTTGTGAAACCCGCATGGATATCTAACTTAGTTCGGTGGGTGCCATTGTTATGTCCGATGCCCCTATCCCTGCAGACACTGCGCATTTCCACTTCTGTTGCATAGAAAATTCCATGGACTCTAAACTCTCATCGTGTCGTCCAATAATTCTACCTCTCTCCTTCCCCACTTCTGGGTACTACCCTTACGTGACTTATAACTTAACTTGTATCTAGGAAAATTACTGGTTAGCAACTCAGTTAACTGCCCCCATGCTTACACTAGCTTACTCTGTTACAATGCATCCTGGTGTCTCCCATTTAAAAACCTGTTTTGAGATTCTCATGTTATCTCTTCTCAACACATATCCCACATATGTCCATTTTGCTCGCGTAAAGGGAAAAACAGTGAAGGAGGAGAGCGGTGCTTTCACGGTAACAACAAGTAGTTTGACCTTGGAGATGATGGATGTGACTAAAGCGATGGCCTGGGTCGGTCGAAATACAACCTTTTATTCATGTGTGTTCGCTGAGGGATTCGATGGGCATGCTCAGGTATATCAAAGGGGGGGGGGGGGGGCTGGGTTCGAAGACAGTATTTGCTGTTACTAAGGAACTCAGGACTGACTGGTACATGTTTCATTTTCCTCCATGGACACTCGGGCATGAAAGGAAATGAACGAGCTGACTGCCTGGCTGGAACGGCTGCCGAGGATCGCGGACGTTCAATGGACCGGATGACATTATGAATGCCCTGAGGGAGGTAGGGCGAGCTAATGACTCGGTCAATGATAATAAATGTACAGCCTTGTCTAGACCGCGTGAACACCAGGTCAAGACTGGAGACCCAAGAAGGAACCCTATGCGGGAAGATACAGAAGAATAACAAATCAACACAGAAATGTAGAACTCAGTCTCCACACATTGAGGGACATACTTTGGAGTAGATCTGAGCACTTAGGACGTATCCTACATGCAGTGCGGATAATCCGTCAACTAAACTCAACTCAACTCAACTCAACTCAATTCAACTCAACTCAACTCAAACTCAAACTCAAACTCAAACTCAAACTCAAAATCAAAATGAAAATAAAACTCAAAATCAAACTCAAAATAAAACTAAAACTTAAACTTAAACTAATGTCCATCTGTTCTTCCTAACTGTAGATGAGATCGCTGGCTTCATGTCCATTTCTCCTATCTATATATTAGTCTTGAATTCATTTAATTATACACAGAGGATCCTTCTTAGGCATTTGTCTTCAAAAGCGTTTAGTTTTTCTTCATCTCCTTTGTTATTTTCCAGCTAAGTTTAGTTTTCCTGTTTAGTAATTTTAAGTTTTCATATTTTTCCCTACTTTGGCTACCATAAATGGAACCCGCATTCATCTATCTTGTAACGGCAGGTTGTAATCAACCCCGCCACCCACTCCACTGACGGCTGTGTTTATTTTACAATAAAGACCGATTCGATGCAGGCAATGTATGAGTAATGCACACACACTCATAACACATACATCTACATAGAAATCATCTAGCACCGTGCCGACATACGAATTGATCGTATTGGTAAACATAAACCAGCATTAAAGGAACAAGAGCACCGAAACCCGATTTACAACAAATGTGACCAACATCAAAGAAAGCAGCCGAAACGATTCAATCGATCGAAGTCTGGACCGTAACGAGGCTCGTTCGTAGCCAGCTTTCTGTCAACCAGCTGGTGGCTTTACAGAGACGATGGAGACTAGAAGAGTTAATCGTGGAAGAATTATTTCATCTTGAATAGTTCGCATGAAGAGAAATAATCAAATATATCAAGAGTTAAAAATGTCAGCATTAACAAACTGAAAGAATTAATAAAAATTAAAACAGTTAAACCATCATATTACAATTGTTGTTTATTATTTCTCTTCCTCTTTCTTTCTTTGTTTTTTTTCTTTCTTCATTTACCTTTCAGAGTAGAGAAAGAGATATAAAGTTTGCGGTCTTTTGTTTGTTGTGTTGGCCTGTCCTGCCTGATTGATTTCTAGTATTTTAATATCTATCTATCTATTGTCCTTTCGAGCCGAAGACGGCACATAGGGCAGAATCACAATCTTAAAAACAGAAACCTTGCGTGCCAAAATGTCACATATTGCAGAGATCACTGCTTCCAAAATCTATGGCTCTGTTTCTATAACAATACTTTTTACAATGACAGCTTGTCAAGCCATCGATCAACCTCCTTAGTCGCCTCTTACGACATGCCTGGAAGGTCATAGTATTATTTTAATATACTCAGTTAATAAATCAATATATTTCCTGTTTAGGGTGTTAGTTCTAGTATGTTCGTAGCGTTTCTTTATGAAAATAGACTCAAAATGCAACACTTTAAGTGAAGGAACTACGAGAGAGAGAGAGAGAGAGAGAGAGAGAGAGAGAGAGAGAGCGCGTCATAAAGGAAATAGTTATTTTAACTTAATGGTTTCAAATCTAAGCATTTATAATTTAGTATTAAAACGTAGATACTTTGTTTAGGGATACGTATTAGAAATAAGAGATCTAAACTCAGAGAATTAAAGCTGAATATAACAACTGAACTAATGCAGATAAAAGATGAGCCCCGTGGGTCTCTCTGGGTTCCATAAATCTGGAGTCTGTATTTCAGTAAAAATAAGAATTGTAAACGTTACATAATAACTAGATATCTGTCATCAATTGTTTCTTCTATTAACTTTCATGTTCCCCAAGAATCTGCGTTATTCAAACTCAAACTCTACCACGTGAAACTTTCATTACCATTTTTTGTTGTTGTGATAGAAATAAAGCGTCAACAAATAGCTTCATTTGAAAAAAATATTGTAGATGATAATGCACACCCGCTGACGATTCTTTGCATCCACAACCTATCTCTGCTTGGGTTAAAAGTTTTAACTTTCCACCCATCTCAACGTTCAAAACTCGTGTAACAGATTTGTTTAGACGTCTCCCACTATCAAAATGTAACTCCCATTATGCATTCTTACTCAAGATCGTATGCCACCCCCCCCCACACACCCTCACCACTGCCAGTAGTAATCACCCGTCAACTAACGCGACATAAAACGTCTGCTTCTGACAATGCAGCTGAGTGAAAGGACCTATAGTGGATTATCAATAGTTAACTACTTAAACTTCACTTCTCATTGTAACACATGTCAAGTCCAAATCCACGCCACCACCACCCTCCACCCCCCCCCAAAAAAAAATAATAATAATCCTCAGATCTTTGTTGGACGTACATAAAGAATGTATTATTTGTGTGTCCGATCTGTCAGTAATGTTTGTAAATGTGTGCATGTCTCTAATTTCTGAAATCGATAATTATGGATCAAGACAGCCTCCAGAAAACGACCATTTGAGCGGTCAACAAACCAAGCCTCATTTTTTTCGTTATGAACGGCGAACAACAAAGCTGACCAAATCCCTACTCCGCCCACCATTGGTGCTCCTGGAGATCAAAGAGGAAAGACAACCCTGTACTAAAAATGCCGTTCTGAAGTCGGATATTTGGGCCGAAAAGCGCAAATGTTACAGTAACGCTGCCAACTACAACTCAACGTATCTCCGCCAACATAACGTCCTTGTAAAGGTGGGGGCTGGTGAGGGGCAGTTGTCCATTGAACGCCAAAAGAAAGAAGAGAAATTCTATCCTTTTTTTTTTAATTTGCTCCCATATTAAAATATTGAGCGTTAGTATTTTTAATGTAAAACGCTAGTTTTTTTAATGTAAAACGCTATTTGGTTGTCTGGCTGACTGCATGGTTCGTTCGTTGGTTAATTACAAGCAATTAGCTAGTTAGTTACTTTGTTAGTTAGTTACTTAGTCATTTAGTTAACTACAGCAGGTTAGTTTGTTTCTTTATTTATTGCAGAGTTGGCTGATTGACTGGTTGGTTAGTTCGTTCGTTAGTTAGTTAGTTAGTTACTTTGTTAATCGTTTTGTTAGTTAATTAGTTCGTTTCATTATTTGTTGTTGGGTTAGTTAGTTAGTTAGTTAGTTAGTTAGTTAGTTAGTTAGTTAGTTAGTTAGTTAGTTAGTTAGTTAGTTAGTTAGTTAGTTAGTTAGTTAGTTAGTTAGTTAGTTAGTTAGTTAGGAACCTCGGTGGCTGAGTGGTTCGTGTTTTCGCCTTCAGCTTAGAAGGGTCCAGTTTCGATTCCCAGAAGTGGCTGATTTTTTTTCGGACCAAAAAGGCTCTGGGGTTCACCAAGTCTCTAAAAATGGGTACCAGAGATTTTTCCTGGGAAGTAACGACGGCCTGGTTGATACCGACCAATTCACTCCAAAAAATGTGCCGTGGTCATAGAAAATATGGTCACTAACACCATATTCTCCATACTCCTAGCAAGACGTGGAGAGAACCTTTCATCATTGAGTGCCGTCTCCGCATCGAAGGTTGGCTACCATGGACCGCCATTCCACTCTGTCTCTTGCGTTGATGGTGCAGATTAACATAGGTTGACATGTCCATCTTTTGATGTTACTCGTCCATATTAGTCTTAGTCTGCCTCTGCCTCTTTTACCTTGTATTTTTCCTTCCAATATTACTTTTAGTAGGCTGTTGTGTTTTTTAACATGCCCCAAAAATTTCATTTGTCTTGTACTAATTGTGTTTAGTAGTTCTCTTTTTATTTTTAGTTCTTTTAAAACTTCATCGTTTCTTTTCTTTTCACTCAATTCTGCATATTCTTCTATAGATCCATATTTCAAAGGCTTCAATTTTCTGTTCTGTTTTCTGGTCTAATATCCATGTTTCTGCACCATGCAGGAATATTGAGAAGATGTCATCATCACCAAGTACCGTGCCTACTGGCGTAGGTGATCATGTCTCTCCACAATTTTCGATCTCGGCAGCTATTTATCATTTCTGTTGTTGACCCTCTGCCGAGCCATTCTCTTAAGCTGTCTGTTAATTTTTCTCTTTGCTTCCCTCTATCTCTTCGTCTCTTAATTTTTCCAGTTGTTACAATATATTCCAGTTGTTCTCTTCTTATTACATGATTGTCTCTTCCTAATATTGGAAATTAGCTATCTTTGTGCTTTGACATCTCTCATAACATTTTCATTACTCTTCTTAGCTGTCCATGGGACTCTCAACATTCTTCTGTAAAACCACATTTCTACAGACTCCAGTGATTTTCTTGTCCGTTGTCCTATTGTCCATGATTCGCATCCATATGTTAAGACTGGCTCTACATAACATTTAAGAAGTCTTTTTCTTGTTTCTATTGTCAAAAATGGATTGCATAGTATCTTCCTCATTTTTTTTAAAGCTGCTTTTGCCTGAGCTATTCTGCATCTCACCTCCTTTGTACATCTTCCGTCTGAGGTTAACAAAGTTCCCAAATATTTAAATTCATTTACCTGTTTTAATATTGTTCCACTTGTCTTTATTTTGCACTGAGGTGATGTCTTTTTCTTTGTTGTTACCATTACCTCTGTCTTTTTGCTATTAAGGCTGAGTCCTTTCTTTTTGCTTTCCTTCACTATAATGTCCAACATTGCTTGTATCTCATTTTCACTCTTAGCGATTAAGACTGTATCATCAACTTGCCTTAGATTATTTATATTATGACCTCCAATTGTTATTCCAGGCATGTCCCTTATGGATCTTAGAATAATCTCACTATAAATATTAAACAAATCTGGGGACAGCACACAACCTTGCCTAACACCCTGTTTTATTTGTTGAAACATTCCCAATTGGTTTCCAGTTCTTTATTATTCTTAGATCTTTGCTGTCTACGTTTATGCTTTCTAAAATGTTGATTATTTCTTGGTGCTTTACTTTGTAAAATGCCTTTGTGTAATCTATGAAACATAGGTATAGATCTGTTTTCACCTCTATGGCTCTTTCTACTAAAGATCTTATGATATAAATTGGCATTGCTTGTTACTTTAAACAAAACCACACTGTTCATCGCTAATTTCTGGACTGATTTTGTTTCGCACTCTTCACATGATGATTCTTAGTAATATCTTAGTCATATGACTCATAAGACTTATTGTGCGATGATCATCGCATTCAATCGCACCCGATTTCTTTGGTAGGGCTATGAATATTGATTTGAGCATGTCGTCTGGTATATATCCGCTGTTGTGGATATCATTCAATATTTTTGTTATTATTTCTATTCCAAAATCACCCATGGCTTCAATCTCTTCTTTAGTTATATTATCTGGTCCAGGAGCTTTGCCTGCTTTCATATTGCGCAAGGCATCTTCCACTTCTCTGAGTATTTCTGGTCCTTCTCCATTATCCTTAATATTTACTTCTGTTCGTTCATCATTATAAAGATCTTTAGTGTATTCTGTCCATCGTTCCCTTATGTTTTCTTGATCAATCAACAGTTCTCCTTCCTTTGATCTTAGACATCCAGTTTTGATTGCGTTTTTCCTCCTGTTAATTCCTCAATTTGTTTGTATATAACTTTAGCATCTCCTTTTTGTTGCATTTCAATCTCTTCGTATCTCTCTTTTAGCCATGCTTCTTTTGCTTCATTGCATTTTACTACAATTTCTTTATTTAATCTCTTATTCTCATCTTTATTTCCTTTATTTCTTCTTCTTGTATCCATTAGCTGCAAAATGTCGTGTGTCATCCATTTCTTTCTTGAATTTGTCCTCACTGGTGGTTTTAACTCTGTTGATGTTTGTTGCATTGATTCTCTTAGCATTTCCCACTGTTCATCAATGCTTTGTATCTTCTCTATTGCATTGTACCGGTTCTGAGTTGTGATTTTATATTTGTTTTGCAGCTTCTTGTCTGATTTTAGTAAATCTAAATTTAACTTGATGTTAACTGAGGCTCGCCTTGTTGTTTTTAATGTTACTCTAAGCTTTCCCACAACTGGTACATGATCACTATTGCAATCTGCCCCTGGTCTAGTTTTCACACACACCAGACTGTTTCTAAATCTATTGCTTATCATTATATAATCAATGTGATTACGTGCGTTGTCCCCAGGGCTTTTCCATGTCCACAGACGTCTTGGATGTTGCTTAAACCAGGTGTTTCCTATCATCATGTTGTGTGTTCTTACCCAGTCAATAAGATATTGAAGAAGATGTAAGATTATAAGAAGATGTAACATTTTGATATTCTTAGTTTTAGCCCTAGTGTTATTTGTTTTGATGTTAGTATATTTTTCATGACATTAAAATTACTTTTTGCCGTACCTATTCTTTTGTTTATTTCAGATGTACATTTTTCTTCTTTGGTTATAGTATGTCCAAGGTAGTTGTAGCTCTGAACTGTCTCCAGATGTATTCCTTCAATTTTGATATTTATTTGTTGGTCTTGAGAATTGTCTTTTTGATATTGAGAGAAGCTTTACATGCTTCTTTAGTTAGTTCGTTAGTTAGCTATCTAGTTAGCTAGATACATTTAGTAGTTAACTAGCTGGTTGCTTAGCTAGCTAGTTAGTTAGTTAATTTGCTAGTTAGTTACTTAATTAATTAGCTAGTTAGTTAGCTAGCTAGCTAGTTATTTGGCTAGTTAGCTATTTAGTTACTTAGCTAAATAATTACATAGTTAGCTATTTAGTTACTTAATAAGTTCCATTGTTAGTTAATTAGTTAGTTATTTAGTTAGTTAATTAGTTATTATATGTTAGAACATCGGAAGGTCTGTCAGAATGGTTTCAAGTTACAACAGGTGTAAGACAAGGATGCGTCCTCTCACCACTCCTCTTCATCATATATATGGACAAAATAAATCAGGAAATAACCAACAATAAGGAAAATCAAATAATAACAGAGGTAGAAAACTCCAACATCAATGAGCTATTCTTAGCAGATGACCAATGCCTAATATATGAGGATGAAAACCTGCTACAACAGCATTTAACATCTCTAGATAAAAACTGCACAAACTACAGTATGAAAATTAACACAGCAAAAACAGAGGCTATAAGAATAAGCAAATTAAGACACCCATTAAACATTAAGATCAAAGATAAAGAAATAAAACAAGTAGAGGAATTCAAGTATTTAGGCACAATGTTCACAGAAGATGGAAAACTAGACTGAGAAATTGACATGAGATTACAAAAAGCAAATGCTGTCACATACCAGCTTTCACCATTGCTAAGACATCCAAACATTTCTATGCCAGCTAAACAACAAATGATAAATAGCATTTTCATACCAACTTTGTGCTATGAAAGTCAAACATGGACCATTTCTAAATCACATTTAAGAAAGATCAATACAATGAGATGCGATGCTTGAGAAAAGTAACAAACAACATAAGAAGAGATAGAATACCAAATGAAGCCATAAGAAAAATAGTATGAATAAAACCCTGCCAAGAATATCAACAACAACTTAAATGGTTTGGCCACCTGGTCAGAATGAACCCTTACCAATCACCATCAAGGGCGTTCTTCTCAGGAATGCATGGGAAAAGACCAAGAGGAAGACCCAGAAGAAGATGGATAGATGCAGTGACAGAGACATGTAACAACAAAGGAAAGTCACTAATTCAGACAGTTCAAGCAGCTCAAGAACGATAAATGATATAAACCACGACACCTTTTAGGTATCAGTGAAAAGAGAAAAGAAGAAGAAGAATTAGTTAGTTAGTTAGTTGGTTGATTGGCTGGCTGGCTGACTGGCTGGCTAGTTAGTTACTCAACAAATTATCATTTTTGCAAATACAACTCATAAAGGCTCAAATCTCCTTAGTATACCTTTAAATCAGTGTGTAGCGACTTCTTCCACTCTGTGTTGGCTTTCTAGTCTTCCTCTGATTCCCGACATAGCGCTCTTGTCTGCTATACATCTTCTCCCCTGTTGATTTGATGTTCATAAAGTCTGTTCAGGGTTGCAAATGTACATTCATTGCTTGAATCATGCATTCATCCTTCCTCGCAGTGGGCATTCCGAATGTCATCCTGGTCCATTGCTCGTCCGCTCTCAAAAACAGACGTACCTGCAAGTCTGTCTGCTCGTTCGTTTACTTTGATACCCGTATGCCGATACACGCAAGTAAAGAAAGAAATACTTCCACTCCAAGTACATTATGTATTGCAAGAATTACTTTACCATCTACGTTTTACTTTATTTCTATTTTACATTCTAATTCATAGAAAATTAGACGTAATATTAATTAAATTTAGATCGATATCTCCAGATGTCTATGGTACGAGGTATTTGTCGTGTTTATGTGTTAAATTTACATAAGTTCAGTTCACTCATTTGGACAGCGGGTTAGATGATAAATGGCATAGTTATCTCACTACATCATAGTCACTACGTCATAGTTATAAATGAGTGGTTCTCACGCTGTGGTGAGAGGTTTGACACCAGCAGTGGTCATAATGAGTGGAAAGTCTGTCTGTGGAAATGTATACACCGTTACAGTTTGTTTTTGTTGTTTTAGAAATGGATATTGCCGGTAGAAACCAAACGAAAAATTAACACTTCAAGTACACGTTGAAACAATGTTTAACGCCGACATTTGACGCATCATTAGCTCTCCCGTTACATGGCTTGATGTGTCGATGGGTCACAAACGTAGTTAATCTCTTTCAATTTTCTCGCCCCTTCGCAATTATATGTGAGAATGCCAAGACGCGTGTATGTGTGTGTGTTACTTCCATCTTGATTCTTCTCAATCCCTCCCTCTCTCTCTCTCATTCTCCTTTTCCCTGTTCTTTCCATTCTTTTACTGCATGTGGATTTCTCATTCCTCATCTGTCTCTCCCCATTTTTCTTATTTTTCTTTTGTTCTATTTGTGATTTTGATCACGGCTATTCTCCTCCCTCTTCCATCGTTACTCTTTCTCTCGATATATATATATACCACACATGTATATGAGTTTTCTTCTTCATCTTCTTTCAATCTTTATTTGTCTTTCAGAGTAAAAAAAAAAATAATGAGATTTTAAAAAATGACATTTCCTTATATAGTAGAACATCTCTCTCACTCTCTCTTTGCCCCGTCACGCCAAGTGGCGTATAGGGAATATGGTGTTAGTGACCATTAAATTTTACAAACCTTCTGCATATGTTCATTTTTTGGAGTAATGTGGTCGGTATTACGCCAGTGCCGCTTTACTTTCCCAGAAAAAAATCCGGTACCCATTAAAGGATGAGTGAACCTGAAGTCATCGGTTGGGATCTAACCCTACCTCTTGTCCTTTGTAGTCCAGTTCACTTACCACTGAGCTATCGCGGCTCCCCTTTCAGCGTGAAGAGGAAATATAATTTGCGGTCTTTTGCTCTTCTTTTGGCCTCTTTTTGTTGTGTTTCTTATATCCCAGCAATCCTTTTTTTTCGTGGTCGGCCCTTGTGTCTGGTGTTTTCTTACATATGTGAGTGTGCGTATGTCAAATTTGGGAGAATTATAGCGAGAAAAGGGGGAGAAACATATTCAAGGTAGAGATAAATAGATATTTTATTCACCGTGAGAGAAAAAGAGGGAGAGAGTGAGAAAGAGAGAGAGAGAGAACGAGAGAGAGAGAGAGGGGGGACAAAAATGGTGAGAAAAATAGTCAAGTGAGAGATAGACATATTATTCACAGTGAGAGAAAAAGAGAGAGAGAACGAGAGATAGAGAGAGAGAGAGAGAAGTGGGGAGAAAACTAGTCAAGTGAGAGATAAATAGACATATCTCTCTCTATCTCTGCGTTCAGGACTCAATCAGAGTAAGGATTCCAGACTCTCATGTGAAGTCAGCTGTCAGGCTAAGTGTGTTGATCGCCCCCACAGACAGAACATCACAATTAGAGTCTGTCAGATCCACTCTGACTGAACACCCGTTAATACGTTGCACTGTGTTCTGCGCCAGTGGCCCAGTGCATCCGATTTCAGCCAGCATTTTATTCGGGTTTGCTTTCCCTAGCCTTTGATTGTCCCCAATCTTCCTGCAAGGCAGCAGATGATCTTTTCTGTAGGGGGATTCTGCCCTTAGATGGTAGGCCCTCCCAGGTTTACGAGCACCATCTGCCCGAGTCACTAGAGGTGACTAATACAGACACGGACACACAAAGATGTGAGATGTGACTAACACAGACATACACACACAAAGATGTGAGATGTGACTAACACAGACACGCACACACAAAGATATGAGGTGTGACTAATGCAGACATGCACACAGCGATACGAGGCATGACTAACACTGACACACATCAAGATATATGACACATGACTAACATAAACATGCACATAAAGATATGAGATATAACTGGCATTGACATGCACACACAAAGATATGACACATGCCTAACATAGACATGCACACAAAGATAAGAGATATGACTAACATAGATATGCACACACAAAGATATGAGATGGGACTAACATAGCCATGCACACACAAGGATAATAGATGTGACAAACACAGACAAATAGACATATTAATTACAAATTAATTACAAATAGACATATTTATTACAAATAGACATATTATTCACAGTTTGAGAAAAAGAGAGAGAGAACGAGAGAGAGAGAGAGAGAGAAGTGGGGAGAAAAATAGTCAAGTGAGAGATAAATAGACATATTATTCACAGTGAGAGAAAAAGAGAGAGAGAGAGAACGAGAGAGAGAGAGAGAGAAGTGGGGAGAAAACTAGTCAAGTGAGAGATAAATAGACACATTATTCACAGTGAGAGAAAAAGAGAGAGAGAGAACGAGAGAGAGAGAGAGAAGTGGGGAGAAAACTAGTCAAGTGAGAGATAAATAGACATATTATTCACAGTTTGAGAAAAAGAGAGAGAGAACGAGAGAGAGAGAGAAGTGGGGAGAAAAATAGTCAAGTGAGAGATAAATAGACATATTATTCACAGTGAGAGAAAAAGAGAGAGAGAACGAGAGAGAGAGAGAGAGAGAGAAGTGGGGAGAAAAATAGTCAAGTGAGAGATAAATAGACATATTATTCACAGTTTGAGAAAAAGAGAGAGAGAACGAGAGAGAGAGAGAGAAGTGGGGAGAAAAATAGTCAAGTGAGAGATAAATAGACATATTATTCACAGTTTGAGAAAAAGAGAGAGAGAACGAGAGAGAGAGAGAGAAAGAGAAGTGAGAGATAAAGAGACATATTATTCACAGTGGGAGAAAAAGAGAGAGAGAACGAGAGAGAGAGAGAGAAGTGGGGAGAAAAATAGTCAAGTGAGAGATAAATAGACATATTATTCACAGTGAGAGAAAAAGAGAGAGAGAGAGAAAGAGAGAGGGAGAGAAAGAGAGAGAAAGCATTAGGATTTTGGAGAAGAGAGAAAATATGAAAGAGGATATTCTACAAATGTAGTCTAAAAGTGTTAGAAATGTTGAAATAGCAATCAGCAGCGATGTCAAGCGATGGACCTGCAGGATCGGACACATCTCACAAATTAATTCAACAAGTTCCAGTCATTGGGGTAGCGGAGCACAATATGAGAATCCCTTATTGATTACATAGCCTCTACAGGCCAGTTGGTAGGGGAAAGTCGTGTATTTATTGTAACATCTGTCAACCTAGAGCCTTGGCCTACAGCACAGACATATTTTCAGTTATCACACAAGCTGATATGTGGCTCAACCGTTGAATATACTTAGTCATCATTTATTCGCTCTGCCCCTAGCTTGCCGTGAGTGAGACGCTTTAAAGTGAATGACACGCGATTTGAGCAGTTGAGTTACCGGGACACGTTCATCTGAACCTGGGGTCTGTGGAGCGTGGCAGACGGAAGCATTGTCATCCCATTTGGTTTTGAAGAGACACGGAGATAGGTTTTGTACAGTTCGACTTGGCAGGACTATTTTTTTCGGAAGCGGATAATCAAATCTGGTAGAGCTGAGACTGTGAGCAAGTTACAGCTGAATAGAGAATAGAAGGAAATGTCTGCAGCAAATAAAGTAAGTCTTGAGTTTAATTATTTCAGATTTGTTAATTCAGATGTTTGTTATCATTTTGTTGACTAAAGTTTGCTAGTTGAG
This sequence comes from Megaustenia siamemsis, assembly GCA_032433765.1. Taxonomy (NCBI): domain Eukaryota; kingdom Metazoa; phylum Mollusca; class Gastropoda; order Stylommatophora; family Ariophantidae; genus Megaustenia; species Megaustenia siamemsis. Next base: position 100,475,961 of record JAVIAB010000125.1, read on the forward strand.
GTTTATTTCTTTCATTGGTTCTGGTCGATCACTGGTAAATTAGTCAGTCAGTCGCTGGTACGTCTTTAGTCAGTCGCCGGTACGCCTTTAGTCAGTCGCCGGTACACCTTTAGTCAGTCGTCGGTACGCCTTTAGTCAGTCGCCGGTACACCTTTAGTTAGTCGCCGGGACGACTTTAGTCAGTCAGCGGCACACATTTAGTCAGTCAGCGGAAAACATTTAGTCAGTCAACGGCACACATTTAGTCAGTCAGCGGAAAACATTTAGTCAGTCAACGGCACACATTTAGTCAGTCAACGGAACGCTATGTTGAGTCGTGTTTTGCAGCCATAAAGATCTTCCACTCCCAGGATCTGCGATCATCATTCACAGGTTGTATCAGGTTTGATTTGCTCACACTATTCTTGAATGTTTCCACTGTCCACCATCAGGCTGTGTCAGGTTTGATTTGCTCACACTATTCTTGAATGTTTCCACTGTCCACCATCATGTTGTGTCAGGTTTGATTTGTTCACACTATTCTTGAATGTTTCCACTGTCCACCATCAGGCTGTGTCAGGTTTGATTTGCTCACACTATTCTTGAATGTTTCCTCTGGTTGTGCCAGGTTTGATTTGCTCACACTATTCTTGAATATTTCCACTGTCCACCATCATGCTGTGTCAGGTTTGATTTGCTCACACTATTCTTGAATATTTCCACTGTCCACCATCATGCTGTGTCAGGTTTGATTTGCTCACACTATTCTTGAATGTTTCCTCTGGTTGTGCCAGGTTTGATTTGCTCACACTATTCTTGAATGTTTCCACTGTCCACCATCATGCTGTGTCAGGTTTGATTTGCTCACACTATTCTTGAATATTTCCACTATCCACCATCAGGTTGTGCCAGGTTTGATTTGCTCACACTATCCTTGAATATTTCCACTATCCACCATCAGGCTGTGTCAGGTTTGATTTGCTCACACTATTCTTGAATGTTTACACTATCCACCATCAGGTTGTGCCAGGTTTGATTTGCTCACACTATTCTTGAATATTTCCACTATCCACCATCAGGTTGTGCCAGGTTTGATTTGCTCACACTATTCTTGAATGTTTACACTGTCTACTATCATGCTGTGCCAGGTTTGCTTTGCTCACACTATTCTTGAATGTTTCCACAGTCTACTATCATGCTGTGCCAGGTTTGATTTGCTCACACTATTCTTGAATGTTTACAATGTCTACTATCATGTTGTGCCAGGTTTGCTTTGCTCACACTATACTTAAATGTTTCCATAGTCAACTATCATGCTGCGCCAGGTTTGATTTGCTCACACTATTCTTGAATGTTTACACTGTCTACTATCATGCTGTGCTAGGTTTGCTTTGCTCACACTATTCTTGAATATTTCCAGAGTCAACTATCATGCTGCGCCAGGTTTGATTTGCTCCCACTATTCTTGAATGTTTCCACTATCCACCATCAGGTTGTACCAGGTTTGCTTTGCTCACACTATTCTTGAATGTTTCCACTGTCCACCATCAGGTTGTGCCAGGTTTGATTTGCTCCCACTATTCTTGAATGTTTCCTCTGTCCACCATCAAGTTGTGCCAGGTTTGATTTGTTCACACTATTCTTGAATGTTTCCACTGTCCACCATCAGGCTGTGCCAGGTTTGATTTGCTCACACTAATCTTGAATGTTTCCACTGTCCACCATCAGGCTGTCCCAGGTTTGATTTGTCCACACTATTCTTGAATGTTTCCACTGTCCACCATCAGGCTGTGTCAGGTTTGATTTGTTCACACTATTCTTGAATGTTTACACTATCAACCATCAGGTTGTGCCAGGTTTGATTTGCTCCCACTATTCTTGAATGTTTCCTCTGTCCACCATCAGGTTGTGCCAGGTTTGATTTGCTCCCACTATTCTTGAATGTTTCCTCTGTCCACCATCAGGTTGTGCCAGGTTTGATTTGTTCACACTGTTCTTGAATTTTTCCACTGTCCACCATCTTGTTGTGTCAGGTTTGATTTGTTCACACTATTCTTGAATTTTTCCACTGTCCACCATCATGTTGTGTCAGGTTTGATTTGCTCCCACTATTCTTGAATGTTTCCTCTGTCCACCATCAGGTTGTGCCAGGTTTGATTTGCTCCCACTATTCTTGAATGTTTCCTCTGTCCACCATCAGGTTGTGCCAGGTATGATTTGTTCACGCTGTTCTTGAATTTTTCCACTGTCCACCATCATGTTGTGTCAGGTATGATTTGTTCACACTATTCTTGAATGTTTCCACTGTCCACCATCATGTTATGCCAGGTTTGATTTGTTCACACTATTCTTGAATGTTACCACGGCCCACCATCAGGCTGTTCCAGGTTTGATTTTCTCACACTATTCTTGAATGTTTCCACTGTCCACCATCAGGCTGTGCCAGGTTTGATTTGCTCACACTATTCTTGAAACTTATACATAACCTTGATTAACCAGGATAAAGCATTCGACAGTGTAAACAGAGAACAACTGTGGGAGATACTAACAACATACGGAGTAGGCCAACATCTAACAGAGAACAACTGTGGGAGATACTAACAACATACGGAGTAGGCCAACATCTAACAGAGAACAACTGTGGGAGATACTAACAACATACGGAGTAGGCCAACATCTAACAGAGAACAACTGTGGGAGATACTAACAACATACGGAGTAGGCCAACATCTAACAGAGAACAACTGTGGGAGATACTAACAACATACGGAGTAGGCCAACATCTAACCAACCTTATTAAAAATATCTACATCAACAGCAGCTGCAGGGTCAGAACAGCAGCAGGCTACACAGACTACTTTGAAGTTAGATCAGGTGTAAGACAGGGGTGCGTACTATCCTCCCTACTGTTTATTACATACATGGACCATATATGCAAGCTAGCCACCCCATCATAGACAGAGGAGAACAACGAGTTTTTATTTGCAGACGATCAGGCATTAATACATGAAACAATAGAAGATCTACAAGAACACTTTAATAGACTCCACAGCACAGACACAAAATACAACATGAACATCAACATCAACAAAACAGAAGTCATGTATGTCGCCAAAAATAAACAGAATATCAACATAACTATAGAAGGCAGACAACTAAAACAAGTAGAGGAATTCAAATACCTAGGAAGTCTAATGACAAACGATAATTCTCAAACGGCAGATATAGAATCAAGATGCAACAATGCTTGTCAAATCATTGGACAGTTATCGCCACTATTGTCCAACAAGGAAACAACTCTGGAGGCAAAACGAGCACTATACAATACAATCTTCATCCCAAGATTGTGCTACCAATGCCAGACCTGGACCCTAGATGCAAGAACAATAAGAAAAATAACCTCTACAGAGATGAAATGTGTTAGACGAATAACAGGAAACAGTCTGAGAGATAAGATCAGAAATGAAGAACTGAGAAAAAAACTAGTAATAGCCCCGCCATAGAATATATAAGGAAACAACAGATAAAATGGTTTGGCCACGTCACAAGGCAGAAAGAACAAAACACAACACAACGAGCCTTCAACAAACGTTGTGAGAACAGCAGACCCAAGGGTCAACCACGAAAAAGATGGGTCGATGGAATATTAGAAGCACTAGGAAACATAACAGCAGCAGAGGCGAACAGAAGAGCAAAAGACTGCAAATTATATCTCCCCTCGATGTTGAAAGGCAGATGAGGAAGGAAATAAGAAGATTCTTGAATGTTTCCACTGTCCACCATCATGATGTGCCAGTTTGATTTGCTCACACTATTCTTGAATGTTTCCACTGTCCACCATCATGCTGTGCCAGGTTTGATTTGCTCACACTATTCTTGAATGTTTCCACTGTCCACCATCATGCTGTGCCAGTTTGATTTACTCACACTATTCTTGAATGTTTCCACTGTCCACCATCATGCTGTGGCAGGTTTGATTTGCTCACACTATTCTTGAATGTTTCCACTGTCAACCATCATGCTGTGCCAGGTTTGTTTTGCTCACACTATTCTGAATGTTTTCACTGTCCACCGTCATGCTGTGCCAGGTTTGTTTTGCTCACACTATTCTAGAATGTTTCCATTGTCCACCATCAGGCTGTGCCAGGTTTGATTTGTTCATACTATTCTTTAATGTTTTCTCTGTCCACCATCAGGCTGTGCTTTACAGCTTTACATCTGACCCAGGTGTCCCAAGAATGGCTGCCTCGCTCACTGGCTCGGCAAAGGTGAAAGAAGCATCAAAGAATAATAGCGTCTTTTCCTCTGAATGCTGTGACTTAGTGCAGTAAAGTTGAATACGTCACTCTTTTATTTAAAGCATTTTATTATGTGTTTTATTTTTACCTTCGAGAGCTGGTGCGCGAAAGAATGAAAAAAAAAATAGGTAGTTCTTCAAATTCAATGAAGATCAAAATCGCAGTAGGGTTAACAAAAAATTAAAAAACAACGAAAACACAGTTAGTGTTTCTCTCGAGATGGGAATAAAAGGTTTAACCCAGACACGTCATCGGGACTCCACTGAGCATGCGCATGTCTTCTATACCGCTGAAGAAAACCCCGCAGATTGGATGACAACCGTAACAATATATTACCGACTCTATAGATGTCTAGGCTGGCTAAATATAGCATTACAGTTTGGGTGTATATTTATATCCCTTTGTCGACGATTTCTGCCTTTTATTAAAATCTCCTGCTGTTTGATTTATATATTGTATTTTACTATATAAAGGTACTGACAGTCCTACAGCAATTACCGTTGCGGTATGAAGTGACATCATTGTACTAAACCTCCACTTCATGAGGTGGAGTAGCCAGTTACCTTTCTCGGTGCCTTTCCTTTCAGGAGAATATCTCTGGTACCAGTTTAAACTGGTTGGGTGGACCCAAGAACCTTTGAGGGTGGAAAAAATGTCTCCTCTGGCAGCTAAAGCTCGAATCTTTCAATCGGCAGGCAAGCGATGATCACAATTTGAACTACAGTCACTTTTGGACCATGACTCTACTGTACTGTTCTGTTCGGCAGTATTTGTTGATTTGAAGTGAGGCTTTTTTCAAAAATGCTTTATCTGTTCATATAGTCCTAAGCGAAAAAGGCACTTTGATGTGCATTGCCAGCACCACAGTCTGCGGGCTTGGTTTATGTTTGATAACGAGATCAAAGATAGAAAAGTTGGAAGAAATGTTGTATCTGTAGTCTTCTTCTTCTTCTTCTTATTTTACTAATACTACTATTACCTTTTCTTCTTTTTCTACTACTACCTCTTGTTCTTCTCTTCAATCCCTTTGTATGTCATTGGTCTTCAACAAACACTTTCCAAGTTGTTCTGTTTCTTGGCATTCCTTTAAGATCGTTCTATGTCTTCCGCATCCATTCTATCTCTGGTTCTACCTTTCTTCTCCAGCTATTGTTTGGCCTTCCCTTCACCTCATCCCCTGGGAATTCCCAAAAAAAGCTCGTCGTAAATACTCTCAGTTGTTTTTTTTTTTTTTTTGCAGCGTATATCCAAACCAGCGTCTTTGTCTTATCTTTGTGTTCAACTGGTACTTTCCCCACATGTTTAACCTACACACTATTAAGGATTTATTTATATAGAGCTTTGAAACAATGGGCCTTGTCTTGTTGCCGGAAGGTGCACTTCCATTGTGCCAATGTTTCGGTCCCTTCTCACAGCTCTTTGTTTTAACCTCAATCTGGCATTTTAGTTCTAGTCTTGGAAATTTTGTATCGTTTGGAAGAGGTCCTGAGTCGAGTACACTCCCCATATTCCTGAAACTGATTTTTGATGAAAGTGGTTTCATTTTGTGCCACTCACATACACGTCACACACACGCACACGTCATACACACACACACACACGTCATACACACACACGCACGCACACGTCACACACATGCACATGTCATACACACACGCACACGTCATACACACACGCGCGCACGTCACACACGCACACGTCATACACACACGCGCACGTCATACGCGCACACACACACCCACACATGCACACACGTCACACACAAACGCACGCGCAGACGTCACACACACGCGCACGCACACACGTCACACGCACACACGCACGCGCACACACGCACGCGCACACGCACACACACACACACACACCTACACAAACACGCACACACACGCACGCACAAACACACAAACGCAAACACAAACAATCAGATTTTTTAGCTGACGTCAGTATTGATGTATGATGATATTTTAATAGTTCATAACAAAAATCAGCTGTAAAGATTTGCAAATCTGAGATTTTCAGAAGTTAATTTTTTTAATTTTTAATCACAAAAGTTAAGATACATCCTCCTCTTATCACTTTGAATGTTTCATAGAAGAAGGTTGTGTATTTTATCTTCCTGAATAGATACAAATGAACAAATCAGCTAATGTATCGACGACATACTCATCGTATCACTCTTAATGACGAGCCCACTTGGGTCACAATTTCTAGACGTCTTCCACGCAAAAGTTGAGTGAAACGTTCTGCTTCAATAACTTGTCTGCGCTAGCCTACGATGGCGTCAGCAAATATTACATAACTTCGTGACTGATATTTCAGCCTTGCACCTAGAAACACGAGTTATCAGTAATGACTCATATACATTATGGTAATGCCTGTACAGTGTATAAGGGGCACTCACTGTCAACATGCACGCTTTGTGTGATTGATAAGTCCGAGGACACTAAACACCCAAGTTCTGCCTTGAGTACTCTCCCATGTATATTATCAACCAGTTGCAGGAGAGCTGGTGGCCGAATCGACAACCTGTCGAGCTCTAAGTCAGGAGAATGTGAGTTCCTATCACGAAAAAGCCACTTGTCCAGTGCAGTCGTCGTCAGGTGTTCGGGTCAGGAGTTTTTTGTTTTTCTTTTATTCAATTTTTTTTTTCGTTCACCAGCTTTACTTCTGACGAAGTCACTAGAGGCTATTTTTCGTGTTAAACCATTTTTCCCTGGCAGACGTGTGCACAGGGGTCCCTCGCCGCACAGGCAGATAATTCCGTCTTCGGAGGTACTCATATTTTTTTCCGTCCATGAGTAATTGACATTTCAAGCCGGGCCTCGCTGCTGAGACCAGAGGTGGTTGCTGCAGAGAGAAATCATAAATTAAAATTCCAACTGGGGGAGCCGGGATTTGAACCCACAACCTCACTGTCTCGAGGCAGGTGTCTTGCCTCGAGACCAAGCAATCCCCCGGGGGTGAGATAAAAACTCAGGCCCGAACACCTCGCGACGACTGCACTGGACAAGCGGCTTATTTTCTTGTTTCCTGTTATAATTCCCCAATGGGGGCCGCGATAGCTCAGTGATTAGCGAACTGGACTACAAAGGACAAGAGGTCGGGTTCGATCCCAACCGACGGCTTCCGGGTTCACCCAGTCTTAAATGTGTACCGGAGTTTTTTCTGGGAAAGTAAAGCGGCACGGGCGTAATACCTACCACATTACCCCAAAAATCATGTGCTGAGTGTCTGTAAAATGTATGGTCGCTAACACCATGTTCCCTATACGCCACTTGGCGTGACGGGAGCTCTTTACTTTACTTACAACAAGGAACACTTTTCAAACAGAGCCTCAACGCTGCCTGTCGCCTATCAGCCATTTCTAGGTTTTATATTTTTATCCTTTCGTTGCCGATGTAATGTGTGCTTGTTTCTGTTTCCCCTAAGACTTTCACTGTTTGTTGTTGCTAGGATCATCATCATTGCACAGCGGACGAATGTGCTCCGATATCGCACTCGAGAAAATTCGAGGAGAATCCTAGACCAAGTGCATGAACTCCGTAGCACGCCTGGGATCCACGGTGTGGGTCGGTTCCTGCTGACAATTTCGCCCCGGCAGAGGCCATATTTATGGCCTTCTCTTTTCAATTTTAACTGCCAAAGGTTCTTTAACGTGCGTGAGTGCACACGGGACCTCTTTTTTATTGCCGTTATCTGAGAGGGCTAAACATCGGATATCATTACCCAAGGGATCAAGGGAAGGTAACGCCATAAAGAATCCGCGGATTAATTTTTCCGACTTTTGAAAATAGACCACCGCTTCTGATGGGCTTTGAACCCAAGCCCTTCCTGTTTTGAAGCCTACGTCATACCTCTAGACCACCCAGCCCCTCCCCCCCCTTTTTTGTCACTAATAGTTGAGTAACTGTAGAAAATAAAATAAAAGTAAAGTACCCTCGTCACGCCAAGTGGCGTATAGGGAATATGGTGTTATAGTCCGTTCAGATTCGTTTGCCTAGACATTAATTTATTTTTTTCAAAAACTTATTGTTCATTTGCATTGATCTTTTGAAGTTAGGTTTAGAATACTAATGTCGCTTTAAAAATATTTTTTTATCAAAGAAATGTGATCCAGTTTCAAAGATGCCTTATTTAACCTATATTAAAAAAAAGTTAATCGATATTATAAACACCGGCGGGATTATGTAGATGCTTACATCTCACAGCTGATTCTTTAACATATAGGCATGACCTTCACGGCTGAATGCGCACCGTCCTAAAATAGTTATGTTTCCACTATAAATTTTTATAAAGAAATGTTACATATGAAATTTCCCGTTTAGCACAAAATGACATTTTAGCCGAAACCGGAAATTATGTGACGTCAAAATCACGGCCGTAGACTCGAGTTCGAGTCATAATTCAGAGGCAAATCTCAATATTTACAGAAAGGAGGGGGCACTATTCATATTATCTTCTGCAAGTCTATGTGAGAATGAATATAAAGGCAAAATATTTTACTGAGCATAACATTGCTATAAAGATTTATCAATACTTCTGCAGAGAGCGTAAAAAGGGACATCTTTATTGTTCTTTATCAAACCCTGAGAAGAGAACAATGCATATTTTAGGTTTGTGTAAACGTTCATTTGATCGAATAGTTAAAGGAAGCGGATATTTATTGCCAACAAATGCAAGAAAGCAAGGAAGGAAAGAAACGTTAGATAGTTTTGATAAGGACCTAGTAAAAAGAGAAATCTGTCGAATGTTTGATATAAACGAAGAAGTGACACTTAGAAAGTTGAAGCTTTGGCTGAAAACTAACAACGACATTGAAATATCAAAAACTTCATTATGGAAAATATTAAGAAGTGCAGGCTTCACCTTTAGAAAGTATGCTGGTGGAAAAAACATTATTTGTGAGAAGCCACATCTAGTAGCTCTTAGAAGCAAGTATTTACGTGAAGTGAAGGAAATGCGCGAAAATGATTATGATATTGTTTATTTAGATGAAACTTGGATCAACGCTCATCATACAAATGAAAAGGAATGGCAGTTAGCAGATGGAAGTATTAAAAGATCAGTACCAAGCAGTAAAGGGCAACGTTTGATAGTTGCACATGCAGGTAGCAGACATAATGGGTTGTTGCAGAATGCTCACCTCGTTTTCATTTCAAAATCCATAGACAATAGAGACTACCACTCCGAAATGAATGGGCACATATTTAAAGACTGGATCGAGAAAAGTATCCTTCCAATATTAGATCGACCTTCTTGTCTGATAATGGACAATGCTTCATACCATAACGTAGTTAACGTAGAAGATAGAATCCCAACATCATCAAGTACAAAAGATGCAATCAAAACGTGGCTCATAAAAGAACACATACAAGTTAACGACAGCTACTTGAAACCCGAATTGCTTAGCCTTGTAAAACAGACACAACGTACAAAGATATTTAAAATAGACAAGTTAATTCAAGAACATGGCCATAGATGTTTGAGACTACCTCCATATCATGCACACTTAAATCCTATAGAACTAGTTTGGGCAAAAGTTAAAGGACACGTAGCATATACAAATAAAACTTTCAAATTATGCGATGTTGAGACACTTACAAATCAGGCTCTATCAAATATAAATAAAGACTACTGGGTAAAATGTGAGGATCATGTGTTACGACAAGAAGAGGAATATTGGAAAAAGGATGGTTTGTTGTTTGTTCAGCCGAAAGCAGTAATCGACCTATTTGACTCGTCTGATTCTGAATGATCATTACTCTGATTAAGTCTACAGATAAATAGTTTGATTTGCAAAATTTCCTAGTTGATTTGTTAAACAGTTTATTGTTCAAGACCACCCAAGCAATCAAAAATATGTTATAAGCAAACCAACAACCATTACTTTGAATGGAAGCCTGCTTGAGTCAGTACAGAAGTTCAGCTATCTTGGATCCACTATTACAGCCACACTTTCCTTAGATGAGGAACTAAATGTACGTATTTGAAAGGCAGCGACAACATTTGGGAAACTCACACCAAGAGCATGGAACTATATCAAATTGACTCTACGAACAAAAGTTCTATATATAATTTAAAATTTGTATACTTGCCACCAAGTAAAATTTTATGGACACGCCTATGGGTCATCGTTGCACTAGATTACTGTAAAACATTTTGATTAGGGTCAAAATAATAGTTACATGGGCAAAGATCAAAGGAATTCGCCGCTTTAAGAAAACCGTTATAGCTAGACATCGAGTAACACATATGTTCTCGTGACATGGACATTTTAACACCGTATGCCAAAAATCATGTGAAATCATCAAGAACTTTTTGAATTATAAATCATAACATCTCGGCAAACGAATCTGAACGGACTATAGTGACCAAAAATTTTACAGAGCTTCAGCACATGATTTTTGGGGTAATGTGGTCGGTAATACGCCGTGCTGCTTTACTTTCCCAGAAAAAATCCGGTACACATTTAAGGCTGGGTGAACCCGGAAGCCGTCGGTTGGGATCTAACCCTACCCCTTGTCCTTTGTAGTCCAAGTTCGCTAACCACTGAGCTATCGCGGCTCCTGTGTACTTGTAGAGCTGATGTTTATTTTAATCATTCTCCTAAATGAACCAGATGTGCCCGTCAACAACAGAGCTGAAAGTTGTCAGCGACTCATAACTGATAGCTTGCGCCAGAATCAGTGAACCGGAACTGGCTAGACTCTACTCTACCTCTTCGAAGTGCTCATAGAAACAGACTAACCAGTTCAGTCTGGCCAAGTGAGTAGGGATCGTGAGAAAAGGCAACCCGGCACTCAAAAATGTCGTACTGACGTCGGATTTCTTGGGCCGAAAGGCACAATTATCATAGTTCAACTGCAAAGCCACAACACAGCGCAGTCACGTTCACTTAACGATCTTTCATGGGCAGGATGACGAAGTCATTGAGTTAACGCAAGCAAGCAAGCATGATCCTTATGAAGATGAAAGTTTCGGATGATATTTCTCAAAGTTGATAAACCGTAATCATCACAGAGAAGGTTGATAAATAAACTCAACCAATTTTGTGCTTCTTATGTTTATGAGGCTTCCTTTTCTTCTCTATTGATTTTCTACTGTTCATTTTATGAACTATTTCCTCGTGGCCCCGCATGATATTTAATATGTTATGTATTTTATACTTTGCTGTTTTCCATTTACTCGACACGCGTTTAACAAGGTATCCTACCATCCACATCAATATAAAGTACATTAGTCGCTAAGTCCTGCTTTCTTTGTTTGACCTTGCCAGCTTTATATCGCCAGCGATGTCTGGAGAGATTGATTCTTGATTGAATATCACTTTTCTTATTTTTCTCGCCGGCAGACGCGTGCTCATGTGTCTCCCGCCATACAGGCAGATATTCTCCGAGTTTAGAGGCAATCTCATATTTTTACCCTCTAGAGTTTTAATTTACTTAATTTTATTTAAAAATTTTATTTAAGTTTCAAAATTGGGCTTGAGATCAATCATGAAAAGACTAAAGTCATGAAAAGCTTAATTCCAACAGACGACAAAATATACATGGAAAACAAACCAGTGGAAGAGATCATAGAATCAGAATTGCTAAAGCAGCAATGTCTTTCAGAAGCCTTGAAAAGTTTTGGAAATCAAAACTCATCAGCACAAACACAAAACTTAGACTATTCAAATCAAATGTACTATCAACCCTTACGTATGCGTGTGAAAGCTGGAAAACAAGAGATATAAAAACAAAGTTGAACGCATTCGAAAATAAATGTCTAATGAAAATACTTGGTGTAGCGTGGGACGAATTCAAAACAAACGAGGAAATTAGAGAAATCGTCAATCAACCACTACTATCTTCAGTAATAAAGAACATTTTTGGGTAGATTTTTGTCCTTAATAATTTTGCCAGGGCGGCGGCCATTTTGGGCTTACATTTCAGAGAGAGCGAGATCTCACTAACCAGAGACCGGAGTAGCATACCTCTAGAGCAGTCAGCTCATGGTGTCTAGTCCTAAAAGCTGCTAGATTTAGACATTTCTTAAACACTTTAATTACTTTTGCTGAGCAGACTGTGCGGCTGGATTTTTGTAAAAGGATCAGCGTCCAGTCGACTGTAAGCCTGACGGTTGCAAAGTTGTTGTTTAAATTAGACCTTTTTATTAAGTTAAAACAAGTTAATATTTCTAGTAAAATGTTTATTTTTATTGAATTTCATATCAGACAATTTTATCGATTACTTTGTAATAAAAAAAAACATATTTTCGTGAGAAATAATTGTCATTTACTTTCGGAGACGATCCCTCGAAATTGCTTCATTTCACACAAGCTATTTATTGCAAGGAAGAAATAAGCATCATTTTTTTTTGGCCATGCAAAGAGAAGGGAACAGCTGGAATATATTGTGACAAGTGGGAACATTGAGGGAAAAAGAGATAGAGGGAAGCAAAGAGAAAAGATACCAGACAGCTTAAGAGAATGGTTTGGCAAAAGGTCAACAATAGAAATGATAAATAACTGTCGAGATCGAGAATTGTGTAGAGACATGATCACCTACGCCAGCAGGCATGATTTGTGTATCTCATACAACACTTATGTTCGTTTGTGTATCTCATACAAGAAGACAAATAATAATAAATGAATATTATAATAGAGGGAAACTTCCGAGGTCATAATTCAGCGAATCATAGGAGGAAGAGGTATGTTTTACAGCGCTCAGAAAAAATGACAAATAATTTATTTGTTGGTTTATGTTACCATAACATGTTGGTTTGTGTGTCATACAACAATTATGATGCTTTTGTATGTGTCATACAACAATTATGTTAGTTTTGTATGTGTCATACAACAATTATGTTAGTTTTGTATGTGCCATACAATAATTATGTTAGTTTTGTATGTCATAGATTCAGCACTTTTGGAAGTGTCTCCCTTTTTTTTTCATTGGAGATAGATAACTCCCCATTGAATTATTTACAGGAAAGGTAAAATATGTGAGGAAACTAGCAGCGGAGCCAAGGTAACAAATTGTTTTCTTCTTGCCTGCCATTTCAGAGGAAGGAAGTTACACGCTTTTGCGGGCGGTGCAGATTTTTATCTCCCTTTGCATTTTGAAAGAACGATTCTCAAATTGTCAAAACAGATTTTCTCGTCAATTTTGTCAAGATGCAATCGCGTACACACAATTTCCGGTCTTCGTGAATGCAATTATCTATGCGAGAATATGAGAATAAACGAGGATAAGTCGAGGTTCTTCACGAGAACTGAGAGAGGGCCCTGTTTATGTGTGCGTGTGAAGCCTAGTTGGTTGTATCGAAGAAATTTTTTTTTTTTAATATAACCGGTAGAAATATATTTGTAACAAGGCATCATTGATTGCAAAGAATGCTGAGTTTTATGTTAAGTCCTGGTCATACACACTACACATGTCCCCGCTCCATTTCCATGCATCTTGGCGTTCTCATTCCACGTGGTCAAGCGGTGCATGGCCATGAGAATAATACTGACGTTGCAGCCACCGTAGGTAGCACCAAGGGTACTCAGTCTTCATTAGAAAATTGTTATTTCAATTTAGTTCATGATTCTGGTTTCTCATTGTTAAATACAAACAGTTGACTATTCTGCTTTGCTCATGCCGCGTTTGATTTTAAATTCCACACTTTCAGATTAGAGGAAATATCTATGTCAGTTCTAACCACGGACTCAAAACAGTGATCACTAAGTTTGTTTCGGTGTGTTCCAATGTTGTTATTGGCATCCATTACAGGCTGGCCAACTTTATAATTGCGTACAACTTCGTAACATGCAACATGTCGTGGTCTAGGAAGAGGGATGTTGCGATGTATAAGATGTAATCCTTATAGGCTACATTATTTAGATGTGAGGAGGCTATTGCTATTGCTCGCTATCACAACATTGTACCCAACTCTTGAGTCAGAAGCCATATCTTTTATAAGCTGGGATGAATGAGAAAGCCAAGTTAGGCTTCATCAACCCTCGTTTAAAAGCTAGCTCGTATCGCCAAGCATGTTCGTTATGACTTCGCTACTAATGTACTTTTAATTGAAATTTCTATATACATATACATATAGATACATCAATCATCAAGTCCTTTCCTGATAGTGAGAGACCTTTATATATTTCAACCACGATCGCATCAGTCATGATTTCTTTCTTTTTCTGAAATCCAAAGACATGTATATGTCATACATTCATGCATCGGTCAGCCAATTAAAATAATCAGAAAATTGCACGTGATATTCCCCGCCAATAGTCTCTTTGAATCAGGTTCATGGTCCAGGACGCTCACTGACCAAGAGCATGTGGGTCGAAATAGGCCGCGAGTTCAGAGACAAACAGCTCCATGCTGGTATCGGGTGATTGAATCAAAGTTGATAAAGATCTTACTGTACCAGCTGGTTGATTGGACACGGATTCACCAATCTGGCTAAGCGAGAAGAGATCGAAAAGGGAAGGCAACCCAATACCTAAAAATGTCATCCTGAATTCGGATATGTTTGAACGCATACATCGCTGTTTTCTGAACACAACACGTCTACTCCAATTGAAGGTCCTTCTAAGATTCTTAGTTGCAGTCGCACTGAGACAGCAGAAGATGAGTGAGGTACACATTCACAGCTGGGCTGTCTGGAGTGTGTCGTCCTTGCGTACGTTTCATAAGTCTTTGAACTGGCGAGCAGCATCATCATGACTACCCGACAATTCACATTTAACAATAAATTACATCAGTTGTTATTGTTCTAACTTTGAGAAGAACACTCAAACAGAAATATATCTAAGTTTAAACAAACAAACAAATATGTACATACCATCTGTTATGAGAACATAAATTCATTATCGGGGGGGGGGGGGGGGGTGTTCAAGTGAAGTAAGCTCAAGGTGGCTTTTATTTAATTTGCTTCAAAATGTAAACCTGGTATCTATTTTTCAAAAAACATAGAAAGCATATTATGTTGGCAGTGATATATGGCAACCGGATCGCTCTAGCAGTTTTCTATCAATCACCAGAACATTCTTTGAGGATTGGCTGCATTATACAATTTTACCTTTTTAATAAGGTTTTTATGTTTGAAATTAGGCCGGATATACAGACCTGATACCTGGAGAGCGTCAAAAGTCTTCTCCAGGTTTTGACTACACTTGTCTTGCCAGATCTGGCAACTTGCCTTCTAACTGAACATAGCCAATCTTTTGGAGGTCTGAACTATAAGTGTCTTGCTCGATCTATCAACTTGTCTTCTAATTGAATCTAGCTCTCTTTCCAGATCTGAACTATAATTGTCTTGCTCGATCTATCAAATTGTCTTCTAATTGAATCTAGCTCTCTTTCTAGATCTGAACTATAATTGTCTTGCTCGATCTATCAACTTGTCTTCTAATTGAATCTAGCTCTCTTTCTAGATCTGAACTATAATTTTCTTGCTCGATCTATCAAATTGTCTTCTAATTGAATCTAGCTCTCTTTCCAGATCTGAACTATAATTGTCTTGCTCGATCTATCAAATTGTCTTCTAATTGAATGTAGCTCTCTTTCCAGATCTGAACTATAATTGTCTTGCTCGATCTATCAAATTGTCTTCTAATTGAATCTAGCTCTCCTTCCAGATCTGAACTATAATTGTCTTGCCAAATCTATCAGCCTGAACTCAACCTGAATCTAGCTCTCTTTCTAGATCTGAACTATATTTGTCTTGCCAAATCTATCAGCCTGAACTCAACCTGAATCTAGCGCTCTTTCCAGATCTGAACTATAATTGTCTTGCTCGATCTATCAAATTGTCTTCTAATTGAATGTAGCTCTCTTTCCAGATCTGAACTATAATTGTCTTGCTCGATCTATCAAATTGTCTTCTAATTGAATCTAGCTCTCCTTCCAGATCTGAACTATAATTGTCTTGCCAAATCTATCAGCCTGAACTCAACCTGAATCTAGCTCTCTTTCTAGATCTGAACTATAATTGTCTTGCCAAATCTATCAGCCTGAACTCAACCTGAATCTAGCTCTCTTTCTAGATCTGAACTATATTTGTCTTGCCAAATCTATCAGCCTGTACTCTACCTGAATCTAGCGCTCTTTCCAGATCTGAACTAGAACTGTCTTGTCAGATCTATCAATTTGTCTTCTAACTGTCTGGTTCACATATGTTGTCAGGTCTGTCAATCTATCTTCTTACAAACTGGCAGTCTTCTCAAAGTATTATCAGTAGCGGCTTAACAAATCAGCAAATCTATTTCACTTTTCAAAATACTTATAATAGTCTTACCACTGGCATCTCTGCTTGGTGCAATGCACAACTAATGTTGTTATCTTGTGTCTTTTTTAAATTCTTATTATTAATTTAGTCTGGTGTTTCAATAATTTTTAAAAGTCATCTCGTTATTACTTTTTCATGTAGTTAATCGTATTGGTCTACTTCAACGTATTCTGTTCACTTTCTGTTTTCTGTTACGGAACCGTCTTCAAACGTTTCTGTATAAACTTATACGAAAGATTTATTGATTTCTAAAATTGATTTAAATATCTAGAAACATTAATCCCGTCGTATTTTAATCTTCTGTGCTCATCACATAGCTTTAAGAATCGTTCGTTCTTGACACAGTTCTGTCCATAATTGGATGTTCAAATAATAGGAGACAATCGTTGTCTGTAGCCATTGTTATAATTGTTTAGTTTGCATTAGTTTAGATCAACGTGGTGGATTGATTAAAGAATTGTTTTCTTAAATCAAAGGCCGAAGGTTAGTTGTTTAAGTGCAGAGGGACTTTGAGCTGAATAATCTGTAAATATGTACTACACCATGGAGGGAAAAATTGATAACTGTAAAAGAAACAAAGTGCAGCGTGCTGTATCACAATCAGCAATATCTTTGGATGCACTGATTACATATGTGACTCTCCTCGGGCTGTGTAGCCTTTCAACGTCGAGAGAAAATGAAATACTCAGGAGGGCAATACATTCAAGTGTGTCTCACGTATGGTTCTTGCCGTGATGTTTGCTGTTTAATTGAAGCAGCGTCTCATATCACCTTTTCTATGTGGACGCAGTAAATAAAAAAAAAGGCCAGCCCACCATTTAGTTCCCCTCTAAATTACCCTCTCTCTTAGGGCAGCCGATAACTTATAATCGACACTCCTAGACCATAGTCACAGTTTCCCAACCAATAGCCACCATTCCCATGTAAACGGCTAGAACTAAAGTTATTTTTACATCGGTCTGTTATGCAAGCCGTTTCGTTTTCTCAAGCTATTTATCCGTTACCTGCGAGCTCACATTGCTGCAATAAAGTGGCTCGAAGCACGGAAAGTGTGATGGGCGGATAGATAAAAGCCTTGATTTATTCCTAACTACACGTTTGTGCTGCAACTTAAGCAGCTCCATGTGTTTAATTTTTGCGAGTCTGTAGACTCTGTAACGTCTTGCACTTTTTTCATAAACGTACTTTATCGTGACGGTATACATGATGATGGTGTCTGACTGAACCACTAACCTGGTGGCACTGGAGTTGAAGGGTTACGCTTTAACATTGCGTTTAACGCACACATTTGGGGTTCTTTGACACATCAAACAAAAGATCACAAACTTATTCATTTCAGTGTAAAGCCATAATCAATACAGAGATTGAAATATATCATTATGGCTGTAAGCGAAGAAACATTTCAAACAAAAGATGGCAGATAAGACTCTCATGTTATATAATTTTCATGTATGTTTTGTTAATTTTTGGTAACTCATGTTATGTTATATTATGTTCGGTTATACTACTTTATGTTTGGATCATAACAACACATCCATGATCGACTCATCGCAGTACTGAACACTCCGAGAACAACGACCAGCGTGCACGAACTCTACTGCGCACGGAATCGTGACTGGTCAGATTTCAGTACATGAAACCGAACTTATTAGCAACGTCATCTGTTTACATTGTTGTATGGTGTCAAATTTGACAAGCCATAGAAGGGACCATCAGAATTTGCTTATGTTTGGTAAAACTATAGCCCCATTACAATCTTCTAGGAAAGTTAAACGGTTTCAGTCTTGCATGATGGACAAGGACAACTTAATACAGATTTTGGCAGAAAAGGCACAATAGTTTGGTAAGATTGGTCTCCTAGGAGACAATTATGACTACACACAGCTGCTACCTTGCAGGAAAATAAATTTAAAAAAAAAACAAGAGTTAAAGACTCATATAAAATAGTAACTTTTGCTTAGTCTATTCCTATCTAGTTTGATCATCTTTGCAGTATCATGTCATTTGAAAGTGACCAAACTATTGTATTATATGCTTCTCCCCACCCACTCCACGCAATTCTTGTCTTCTCACACATTATCATAACCTCATTACGATCTGTTTCTATCCACAAGATAATGACGTACGTTTAAATAAATGTAGATGTCACCACTTGTGACATGTGGGGAATGCGGTGGTATTGCTTATAATTTTCAATTACCATCCAAACATCTATTGATAAAGTGGCCAATATTACGCCAGAGCGTCTCATTTTTCCAGAAAAAAAACTACGGAAGTGTTGTATATTAGCGTTTATGTTGTTGTTTGTTAGCGTTTATGTTGTTGTATGTTAGCGTTTATGTTGTTGTATCTTAGCATTTATGTTGTTATATGTTAGCATTTATGTTGTTGTATGTTAGTGTTTATGTTGTTGTATGTTAACGTTTATGTTGTTGTATGTTAGCGTTTATGTTGTTGTATGTTAGCGTTTATGTTGTTGTATGTTAGCGTTTATGTTGTTGTATGTTAGCGTTTGTTGTTGTATGTTAGCGTTTATGTTGTTGTATGTTAGCGTTTATGTTGTTGTATGTTAACGTTTATGTTGTTGTATGTTAGCGTTGGTCGGCTTTATACCTGCAGTAAAGTTCTAAGAGAATTAATTTTGTGTGAATATAATTTGTTTTCTATTTTTCACACCGGCAGTCGTGTGTTCAGCTGTCCCTCGCCATACAGGCAGATATTCTTCGACTTCAGAAATAAACTATGGTACTAATTTTCAGAATCTGGATAAACGTAAAAGCGTGCTGGCCGAAAAAAAAACATTCGATCCATTTTTAGACATTTATTTTGGATCCACTTTGTCCAGCAAACAATGACGCTAACCACCTCATTACATTATCATACGCTCATAATCAGAATAATGTTATAAATAATTGTTGCTGGTGGTAGGAGCCTTTTAACAAAAATGTGCTATTTGGTGTAGCCCTAATGTCGAGCACCACGTGGTTTACCGGCGCGTGGATCCACATGAAATGTGTGACAGCTGTCCAGGTCGGGCCAGGTTGCATGAATCCTCTCCGATCGATGCAGCTCAACAGTTGTTACCGCTGCTTGTGCTGTTCATTAAACGCTGGTGGTCTTTGTTGTTTTATGATTTGCACGTGCATGAGTTGTTCTTCTTGCACACGTTACTATATTTGGAAATAGAAATGAGTCACTGTGCACTGTGAGTCACGACCTAGATAAGTTGCGCGGAAACTTGGACTGCAAGTTCAAAATCCTCAGATAAGAGGGGACCGATTCCGTTGTCACGTCTTCAAAGTATGATGTTTCCTTGCCATTCTTCTATCTTGTATACTGCAGACACGAACTGCAATCGACCTGGCAGGGTCAGCGACCTTCAGATGATCAAGACGTCACATCCCCTCTTAGCTGTGCTCTCTTCTAATGTTTCAACATAACCCGGGACATTAGGGAAGCCATTTCAGCCGCCACACCTTCCACAATGTAAGCGTTACCGGCTCGTGTTAACCCTATGGTTTTTGGTCAACCAACTTCCTTTCTATTTTCTTCTTCCTTCTTTCTTCTACCTCTCTCTCTCTCTCTCTCGTCCATGTGGCTACGGGAACCATAACCTCGGTCAGTTGGGGGGAGGGGGGGGGGAAATATAGCCAGTGCCACCTGTCATGGGGTTATAGCAAAGAAATGCAAATGAATGCATAAAAATGCGAAGCTGCAGTAAAGCTGAATGTGAGGGAGAATTGAAAAAAAATAGAAACAAATGGTATGGTAAAAGCTTTACATGATTGATAGACGACACAAATTTGAACGACGTTTCGGCTTAATAGGCCTTCAGCATGAACAAACAACAACACACACACAGATATGTAAGTAGATAAAACTGATCCTACATAGCTAACTAGTAATGAAACATACAAAACAAAATAATCGAAACGAATGTTATGCATGTCGTAGGAGACGATCAAGAAGGTTGGGGTCAATATCTTTGTTAGGTCCTACAGAGTTTGTGTTTCAGAGTTGCAGCCTTCTTTAGTGATATGTCCTATTAATAGCAGACGCGCTTCAGCAGACAATATGGGACGTACTGAGGAGGGGATCATTTTTGTGTTCGCCAACCTTCACCTCCGACGAATTCCAGAGTTGGACCAGCCAGAATTTGAACTCACAACCTCTCTGTCCCGAGACCAACCAGTCTCCTTCCCCCCCCCCCCCCCCCCCCCCCCCGAGGGGATCAGAGAACTAAGGAAGTGCCCGTTGAGGAATGAAGATGACCTGTCGACTAAACTAAAACCTAGATACTTCTCCTTGTTCTTTGTTCATATAGCCAGTTAAATTAAACTATATTTTGTACCTTGCACGCTAGTCAATCAATTTCATGAAATATATAATGGGAAATATTTTAAGATAGTAATATATAATATTGATATTTAAAATCAACTGACATGACAACAACCAAATATAAAATTAATATTTGTTAAGTAAATGTCTGAAGACTACCAAAGAGAACAGATAAAAGTATACATATCATCATTATTATGTGCCATACCGGTTGGCGTAGGCGATCACGTCTTTCCAAAATCTTCTATCCACAGTGCATCGTATCAATTCTGTTGTTGACTGTTTCCCATGCCATGACACCAAGCTATCTAGTATCTTCTCTCTTTGTCGACCGCGATCTCTCTTTCTCTGTATTTTGCCAGTTGTAACCAAGTATTCAAATATTCCTCTTCTCATGATGAGCCCGAAAAATGTTGATTGTTTTTTTTCTGATGTTTTTAGGAGCTCACTTTTTGTGTTGGCCTCTTTGAGAATTTCCTCATTTTTCTTTTTAGCTGTCCAGGGAACTTTCAACATTCTTCTGAGAAATCTCATCTCTGTGGCCTCTAATCGTTTTTTTAAATTTGTTTGTCTACTGTCCATGATTCGCTTCCGTAGATCACAAATGGCTCTATATAGCACCGATGAACCCTCTTTCTCACTTCTATTGACATAGATTTGTTGTATAAGTAGTTTTTCATTTTATGGAATGCTATTTTGGCCAGAGCTTTTCTACTTTTTATTTTTGTGGTGCGGTGCATCTTCTATCTGATGTTGTTCTTGTGCCTAAGTATTTTACGCGTTGCACTTGTATCGTTGTTTATACTATCACCATCATCATCAAGTACCGGGCCTGTTGGCGTAGGTGATCATGTCTGTCCACAACTTTCGATCTCGGCAGTTAATTTATCATTTCTGTTGTTGACCTTCAGCCTAGCCATTCTCTTAAGCTGTCTGGCATCTTTTCTCTTTGCTTCCCTCTATATCTTCGTCCCTCAATTTTCCCAGTTGTTACAATATATTCCAGCTGTTCCCTTCTCATTACATGGCCAAGAAAATGATGATTGTTTGTACCATATACGAGTATATTCAGGGCCGTCTTAACCCATAGGCCCGTTGGGCATTTGCCCGGGGGCCCACGATCATAGGGGCCCCATGCGAATATGTTGTAGGGTTTCGGAAAACCCGTATAAAATTTAGTATTATTTTATAAAAATCTCATAATTTTATGTTTATATGCGAACGGGCCATTTAAGTTTATCAATTACTTCCAACTCTTTCTCCGGCCCTCTATGTCTATAAGCCGTGCCTGGGGCCCCTCATTAAATTTGGATGTCCAAGTTTTTTTTCCTGGTCGAAGTTAACCGCAGTTCAGACAGAAGTTCATCGTGTCCTCAATTATTCAGGATTTTGACCTTGTGTAATAGATGTAATATGTTATGGTGCTTATTATTTAAAAAAACATATGTAAATATCTGTTTTTGTGTGTAATTGTTTTTGTTTTTGTAAATATCAAGTGTAATACTATAAAACATGCAAATAAAATCTCTTTTCTCTGTTTTTCATGTTTAATGTTGATTATAGTTGCAGCTGTACAGCATGTTTTAACAACAATTTTGTTGAAATTAGTAAATAATACATAATTTTAATATTATCAACCATTTAATTTTTTTTCCTGCGGGGGGGGGGGCAGCACTCTTTCTTTGCCCAGGGCCCAACACTATTTCTATGCCCAGGGGCCCAAGATGGTGTAAAGACGGCCCTAAGTATATTAATACAATTTTTTGGTGTACAATTTGACATCACTTGTTAATGTGTGTATTTAACCCTTTCTGTACGTTTCGACGCACTGTGCGCCATGCCGATTTCGGTCATGTACGTTTAGCCGCACAGTACGTCACTCTCAATTTGATTAGTGTAAACTTTCATCACACAATATTCTTTTTTATCACAAGATATAATATTTGTATGTCTTATATCATCTTGGTATTGGTGTAATATAATTCCTTATTTAATTATCTAAACATTCATATCTAACATGTTAAGTGTTAGATAAATATAAACATGGAGATGAATATTTATAAACATGAACAATTTTGTTTCTGAAATTTCTACCGCTAAATTGATAAAATCATTCCGTACTGAAAGAGTTAACAGACAAGCTATTTTTACTGCATTAGCCCATTACTTGGATTTGTCGGGAGGACGCGTAGGACCGAAGAATAAAGCCCGCTTGTCCTGAGCTGTCGCAGCGAGGTTTCATATCTGAGTTATTTTACATCCGATGGAGAAATTGTTTGACCATACCCGGAATGGAACCCGTTTTCTCCTGGTTTAGAGCACGACAAGTCATCCATTCGGCCAACCGCGCAAATGTATATGTGTGTCAAGGTCAAGTACGAGATTTGAATCGGCGTCTTAGCACGCCAGTTTTCACCAATATGTGCTCGGCCGCCTAAACAGAAGTGTTCGGAGACTTCTGGATAGTGTCGCTTCAAGCATCGAAACTCACACTGCGAGGCGGCATTCCTCACCTTCCCAGAGTAAAAACCGCGGGGGTATTTTGTCTTCCAACCACGAGTACAATTCACTCTACTTCTAGCGGGAATCGAACACGGGTTGTCCGAACGTCGGTAGCCCAGTCTGGTGGTTTTTTTCTCAACTAGGCTACCGAGCCCCCCCCCCCCCCCCCCCCCCACCCTCTTTAAAAAATCATGTGTGTGTGTGTTTATATGTGTGTGCATGTTTTAAAAAAAATATCCGATGAAGTTTAAAACAAAAAAATGCAATATAAATTAACAATATGAGTCTAAATAAAGAAAACGAAACTAGCATTCCAGCAGCCATTGAAGAGTTTATTTACAGAAGAGTACCTGTAATCCAATTATAAAATTCCCTGAGATATTTTAATCAACGCCCTGTCACGTCTAGTGATTACGGGGATATACATTCAACGTGCTAGTTGTCTCACCTTGCCACGACACGTGTAGTCTGAATAAAGACCGCCCATCCCTTACCTTAACCCTCTATCATATAAGCATTACAGCGCATAGTTGGACTGTGTTGCTTCAAGCATCTTTCTTACTGGTAGTTGGAAATTCCTGTATATTTAAAAACATGATTCACCATTGGAAGCCGGGGGGTTCGTTCTACATTAGTTTGGGTCATATTCTTCACCTATCGCCACTATTATCCAACAAGGAAATAACTTTAGAGGCAAACCGGGCACTCTACGATAAACCTTCATCCCAACATTGTGCTACCAATGCCAGATCTGGATCTGGATGCTAGATCTCTATTATGTAGTAGTTTCCAGAAATGACAATACATTAACTTGCCCTACAAGTATTAACATTCTCCTCAGTTTGATTTTCCTTACCAAAAAAAAATCTTTACATACTAGACTATATACTAGACTATATACTAGACACATTTCTGCGGATATTCCCAAAATCTCGATATTCGAAAAAAAATGTCGATGTCCTCGCAAAATCTTGAGTTTTACACAAAATCTTGGCACTCTACAGTAAATACAGATTTTCTACGTAAACGTAGCCTTTTGGCTAAAACCTATACTATTCTATTACATAGCCTTGACATTCTGAAGATCTTCATATTTTATACGATTTCTGAACATTCTTTGCTACTCCACTTATATACAAAGCAGAAAAGCTCAGGTCAAAAGAGCATTTCAGAAAATGAAAAACGTCTTATGTAACAAGTCTCTGTCAATAGAAGTGAGAAAGAGAGTTCATCGGTGCTATATAGAGCTAATTGTGATCTATGGAAGCAAATCATGGACAGTAGACAAACAAATGAAAAGACGATTAGAGGCCACAGAGATGGGATTTTTCAGAAGAATATGGGATTTTTCAGAAGAATGTTGAAAGTTCCCTGGACAGCTAAAAAGACCAATGAAGAAATTCTCAAAGAGGCCAACACAAAAAGGAAACTCCTAAAAAACATCAGAAAGAAACAATCAATATTTTTTGGGCACATCATGAGAAGAGGAAATTTGGAATACTTGGTTACAACTGGCAAAATACAGGGAAAGTGAGATCGCGGATGACAAAGAGAGAAAATACTAGATAGATTGGTGTTATGGCATGGAAGACAGTCAACTACAGAATTGATACGATGCACTGTGGATAGACAATTGTGGAAGGACATGATCGCCTACGGCAATCGGTATGGCACATGATGATGAGCCCACATGTAATTTTTATATTCTACACAAAATATTGGAAGCCCCGATAGCTCAGTGGTTAGTGAAGTGAACTACAAAGGACAAGAGGTAGGGTTCGATCCCAACCGACGGCTTCCAGGTTCACCCAGCCTTAAATGGGTACCAGGTTTTTTTCTGGGAATGTAAAGCGGCACGGGCGTAATACCGACCACATCACGCCAAAAATCATGTGCTGAATGTCTGTAAAATGTATGGTCACTAACACCATATTCCCTATACGCCATTTGGCGTGACAAGGGTCTTTACTTTTTTTTTTTTTAATACAAAATATTGATGTTTAACACAGTATCTTTATTTACGGAACCTTAATATTCTGTGCATAATTTTGATATTTTGCAAAGTTTGTAAATATTCCACGCAGAATCTTGAAACTCTGCACAGAATTTTGATATTTTGCAAAGTTTGTAAATATTCCACGCAGAATCTTGAAACTCTGCACAGAATTTTGATATTTGCAAAGTTTGTAAATATTCCACGCAGAATCTTGAAACTCTGCACAGAATTTTGATATTTTGCAAAGTTTGTAAATATTCCACGCAGAATCTTGAAACTCTACACAGCACTTGTGTTTTATCATCTTCGTGATACAGAAAACTTGCAGCATGAAAATGGAGCAGCAGCAGCAGAATTCAAGCTGACACTCGCCTGCTGTGGTGAACCTATCAGCAAATCTCGGCTCGTGTAACACTAGCCCACAAACACCACATAGACAACAGGCTCAGGAATGCAGACAGATGGGGCATACGATCATTGTGGCAATTTTTCCTCCGCTGTTTTTAATGCATACAGATTAAGACAAGTAACTTAATAACACCCACCCCCCACCGGGAATGTCTACAGTTTCTGACTCTCTAGAACAGGCTCACATCACATACACATATGAAGAACCTCCTTACTAATATGAAGTTGTTGAACATCACGTACACAACATATGCGATGATTCTTCTTCTTTTCCTTTACCTTCATCTTCTGTTATTCCAGTTGTTCCTTTTTTATTCATTAATATTCTCTTCTGTTTTTTCTGCTGCTTCTTCTTCTTCATCTCTTCCTTCTGTTATTTTTACTCATCTTTTCCATTTGTTATTTCTTTTGCTTCCTTTTATTCACCTCTTCCTTCTGTTATTTTTGCTCATCTTTTCCATTTGTTATTTCTTTTGCTTCCTTTTATTCATCTCTTCCTTCTGTTATTTCAGTTTCTTCTTCTCTTCCTTCCGTTATTTTTGCTCAACTTTTCCATTTGTTATTTCTTTTGCTTCCTTTTCTTCATCTCTTCCTTCTGTTATTTCTTTTGCTTCCTTTTCTTCATCTCTTCCTTCTGTTATTTCTTTTGCTTCCTTTTCTTCATCTCTTCCTTCTGTTATTTCTTTTGCTTCCTTTTCTTCATCTCTTCCTTCTGCTATTTCATTTTCTTCATCTCTTCCTTCTGTTATTTCTTTTGCTTCCTTTTCTTCATCTCTTCCTTCTGTTATTTCTTTTGCTTCCTTTTTCTTCATCTCTTCCTTCTGTTATTTCTTTTGCTTCCTTTTCTTCATCTCTTCCTTCTGCTATTTCATTTTCCTCATCTCTTCCTTCTGTTATTTCTTTTGCTTCCTTTTCTTCATCTCTTCCTTCTGTTATTTCAGTTTCTTCATCTCTTCCTTCTGTTATTTCAGTTTCTTCATCTCTTCCTTCTGTTATTTCAGTTTCTTCATCTCTTCCTTCTGTTATTTCAGTCTCTTCATCTCTTCCTTCTGTTATTTCTTTTGCTTCCTTTTCTTTATCGCTACTTTCTGTTAATTCTGCCGATTCTTTTTCATATTTTGTTGTACTGTGCTGCATTGTACAACAAAGATGCGCTATTTGTACCTTCCCGTTTAATATATCCGACTCTGTAATGTTAAATTTGGTCATGGTTTGCATTCCGTCTAAAATCCTTTTTTGGTCACTTGCATAAGACCAGGTGTCCTATTTCCGGGATGACCACGTGGTTATCTTAAGACAACTGAAGTTTCGTTTCAATTTCACACAGATCCCAAAGAAATCACGTAAACATATAATAAATCTCATATGTGGCCACACCAACATCACAATAGCTCACACAAGTACTGCAACCAATATTCTACGACACATGCACAGTTGAAACACAACACCAGCATAGTAAAACAGGATGAACACACCAGCATAGCACAACAGGAACACCACAACAACATAGCACAGCAGGAATATCACACAAACATAGCACAGCAGGGGAGCCGCGATAGCTCAGTGGTTAGTGAACTGGACTACAAAGGACAAGAGATAGGGTTCGATCCCAACCGACGGCTTTCGGGTTCACCCAGCCTTAAATGGGTACCGGATTTTTTTCTGGGAAAGTAAAGCGGCACGGACGTAATAACGACCACATTACCCAAAAATCATGCGCCGAAGGTCTGTAAAATTTATGGTCACTAACACCATATTCCCTATACGCCACGTGGCGTGACGGGAGCTCTTTTTACTATAGTACAGCAGGAATATCACACCAACATAGCACAGCAGGAACGTCACACCAACATAGCACAACAGGAACGTCACACCAACATAGCACAATAGAAACGTCACACCAAAATAGCACAGCGGCAACACCACACCAACATAGCACAGCGGCAACACCATACCAACATAGCACAACAGGAATACCGCACCAACAACACGAAAGCTACACCTGTATCCCACATATGCCTCACACAAAAGCTAAAAGAACACTCCACATGCGTCCCATAAGCATAAAACAACACACAAACAACACACGTGTCAAACAAGCACTCAACAATGTAACAAATACAAATTCCTTCTCGCCAGTCACCCTCTTCCCCTTCTCGGCATGTACAGATTACACACTCCGACCACGTGATCACGAGTATTCTTTTCAGTGTAAAGAGGTTACCACAATCCACCCCCCCCCCCCCCCCTTATCCCCACCACCTTTCCCCAGTGCCATCAACATCGCTCGTTTCTCACTTTTCTACACTTTAAATCTGGCACGAGTTCCTCAGAATAATTTTTAAGTACAAGACGAGGCAAGAACGAGCGAGAAAATAAATCCTCGATAACTGAGTGCAAAATTTGCTTCATTATCAGATTTTTAGATTCAGTAGGGAAGTAGCGGAAAATGAATGCTCAAAATCCGCAACGTTACTCGTCGTTTTGCTTTCAAAGTTACATAAATTTGGTTTTAGAGACGAATGTTAAGAATACCATGTGCGTCTAGTAAGGAAGTTTTAAAATTCGTCACAGCAAAAAGAAAACGTATTATTCAGTGGCGTCCCCTAACCATTGCTTTTTTTTAAAAAAAATAAATTTGTACTCTTATTTTCTTTTGAAACTTCGCTGTCCTTAGAATAGCAACACTAGGCTCTCCTCTCGCTATGCTTTAAGGCAAATGGGATATACGGTATTGGTTTCATATTTATTATCTTTTAAAGAACAGGTCAAATTATATATTTTTGTGAGACATGTGACGGTATCACGCCAGATCGCCACACCTTCCCAGAAAAATTGTGTATCACATTTGTGGCTAGGTGAACGTGGTTTGGGTTGTAGATATGGGTCGAACTAAACCTCTAGTTCTTAGTAGTCCAGTTCACTAATCAGAGAGCTATAGCGGCTCCTACTTAAATCACAAAGATGCAATAGTCATTAGCTACATCATGTGAAGAGGAGCGTAGGAACATTTATAAAATGAATGCTGGAAAATAAAGGGGAGATAAAAACAAAAAAGCAAAAAATGTCAAAATTATTTTAGAGAGTAACACGCTAGGATATCATCAATTTCAGAAAAAAAACAATAGGAAACCATCAGCTTTATGAGAATAACACGATAGGAAATCATCAATTTCAGGTGAACAACACATTAGGAAACCATCAGTTTTAGGAGAATAATACGATAGGAAATATCAGTTTCAGGTTTATAACACGATAGGAAACTATTCATTTTCAGACCTGGGGAGCGGGTTTCCTCTGATTGATTTTATTCATCCACTGTCACCATCTGGAGTCTCGACATTATAATTAGCCTGTAAAGTGCGGGGACTCATAACAACTTACGATATCCCTCAAAGTGCTCGAGGAAGAGTCTTTAAAAATCAGAGAAGGCAGGGACTTCACGTTCACTTCTACATTTCCGCTCCAATTCCTGAACACCAGCTCTATTGTCTTCGTGTTACCATTATCGTCATTGGGCTCAGGCAATGTCATTAGTGACATTCAGATCTCCCTGGTGATAGAAAAGGAAGATTTCAATATTGGACAACTCCAGCAACAGCGAGGGTCTCATAGTAATATAGAAAGACTGCTAACTATTTTGAAAAATGTAAGGAATTATTATTTTTCTATTTTTTAATACTCTAGATTACGATATATATCTGTGACTCACGTGTTTACGATACCGTACTAAAAATTGCAAACACTTAATTGTAACATCAGGAGCTCTAAAAATAGTATTTTTTTTTAAAACTTTAACACTCAGCTGTGTGTTTACAGCAAGCGAGACACTGGACTCAGATTTTCTGACTCAGGTTGATTTATGATACGAAATTTGATCGCTTCGACCGGACCTGTTACATTGTTTATACACACGGCCGCAGTAAGTCCGTCAGTATCTTTGAGTACCTCATAGTGTTATTTGCTGTGTTTCCTGAGTTACAAAAGGCTGTTTGCTATCTGCCGACGATCGAGAACATTTCCAAAAATGCACAGCAAAAAAAAAAAAGACTAATTTCTTGAAATTTGGCGATTTTTTTTTTTCGCACCATACAAGCTCGTATCTCACAAAATGGAGGAAAAATACAACACCACAGGAAACAAATCCAACACCACAGGAAACAAACCCAACACCACAGGAAACAAATCCAACACCACAGGAAACAAACCCAAAACCACAGGAAACAATCCCAACAACACAGGAAACAAACCCAACAACACGGGAAACAAACCCAACAACACAGGAAACAAATCCAACAACACAGGAAACAAACCCAACAACACTCAGGGGTGACCTAAAGTAGTAATTAGGAAGGTACACGAAGGGGAGAAATGTTTGACCGATGCAAAAAGTCAAATTTTGAAGAATTTGTATTTTCGTGCGGTAATTTTTACGACGGTATCATAATCTAGGGTTTAACCGGTCAACCGCATACAGTCTAGTTCTTACGTTTTTCTTTTACTTTACACCTTACATGTTGAAAAGGGTATCTTATTTTTTTTTCTCCTACTGCCGACAAAACTGGGTAATTGATTTCAGTTAGTTTTATGTCAAGGTCACTAGAGGTCGCTTCAAATGTAGCTCATACCGAGCACATTCTGATCGCGAGGCTTACACGCAACCTTAAACACTACGGAAACGTTAAAGGAGCAGAACAAATGCAACGGTTATTAGCCGGAGTGTGTGGATAAAACACACGCAGTATGTTAACTACACGCTTCCAGCCTTCTCGCTGATAACAATTGAGTATGTTCCGTGTCAGTAGATAGCACTCCCGTCTGATGTTGGGCGAAGTCTGGTTCTCAATAACAAGACTAGCAACTCTCTTATTACAACAACAACAAAATAAAACTGTCTTTACGTCATTATCCCATTACTGGGGTCTGCCGTGGGGGACCTATAGGACAAATCAATTCCATGGACGAAAAATTGGACCAGTAGATAGGACCCCCCTCTGATGTTGGACTTAAATAAACAAGGCTACCAACTCTATTTAATTGACACAAAATTCCACCATTAGATAAGACTTGGTAAGAATAAATAGGAACCGACCATTGTGGCATATCAGTAACGAGGAAGGGTCGAGTGTTCGGATCAATGTCATGTAAGAGTGTCTTATAAATCTATTATGTTGACAATACATAGTCGAACGACGTGTCGGCCGAGTAAGCCGTCAGCTGGAACAATAACAACACAAAAATATATATAAGGATATACATAAAAATCTAACTACATGGCGATACTATATATACTATATATATATATATATATATATATATATATATATATATATATATATATATATATATATCCTTATATATGTTTTTGTGTTATTGTTTGTTGTTCCAGCTGAAGGCCTACTTGGCCAAAACGTCGTTCGACTTCTATTTTGTTTCTCACTTACGTAAAGCTGTTACCATTCCAATGTTCTCGCTTTTAAAACTAAGAAATTGTCATTAATATCATCACCTTTACAGCAGCTTCGTATCTATGCATCTTGGTACATCTTGGTGCAGCGTGGTGCATCTTGGTGCATCTTGGTGCATCGTAGTGCATCTGGGTGCATACTAGTGCATTTTAGTGCATCGTGATGCATCATAGTGCATCTTGGTGCATCGTAGTGCGTCTGTGTGCATATTAGTGCATCTTGGTGCATCTTGGAACACCTTGGTGCATCTTGGTGCATCTTAGTGCATATCGGTGCATCGTGGTGCAACTTGGTGCATCTTGGTGCACCTTAGTGCATCTTAGTGCATCTTGGTACATTGTGGTACATCGTGGTGCATCTTAATGCATCTTAATGCATCTTAGTGCATCTTAGTGCATCTTAGTGCATCTCGGTACATCGTGGTGCATCTTGGTGCGCCTTGGTGCGTCTTGGTGCATTTTGGTGCATTTTGGTGCATATTAGTGCATCTTAGTGCATTTTGGTGCATCTTGGTGCATATTTATGCATCTTGGTGCATCTTAGTGCATTTTGGTGCCTCTTGGTGTATCTTATTGCGTCTTGGTGCATCTTGATTCATATTGATGCATCTCAGTGCATCTTGTTGCATCTTGGTGCATCTTAGTGCATTTTGGTGCATCTTGGTGTATCTTGGATAATTTTAGTGCATCTTGGTGCAACGTGGTGCATCTTAGTGCATTTTGGTGCCTTTACTCCTATTTATTATGTTGTTCTTAGTGTTATTATTTATTAGCTATTACGGTGTTCGCTATTTCACTAATCATGAATCCATCATCTCCTGTGTTTATCTTTCCCGGGAGAAAAAAAAATGAAGCAAAAAATGGAACAATAAAAGACAACATACAACAATACGATGTTGCGGCTCAAATCAACCCCTTTTCTGCTGAGGTAGATACAAATAGAGATGAAAAAAGGAGCAAGAAAAAATTAAATAATAAAAGACAGACAATATTATGATTATATATATTTTTTTTTTAAAGAATCTTTCTTCGTCGTCTACTACGTCCGGCAGACGTCGGTTTGTTTGACATGTTTGGTGTTTGTTTGACATGTTTGGTGTTTGTTTGACATGTTTGGTTTTTGTTTGACATGTTTGGTGTTTGTTTGACATTTTTGGTGTTTCTTTGACATGTTTGCTGTTTCTTTGATATGTTTGATGTTTCTTTGACATGTTTGGTTTTTGTTTGACATGTTTGGTGTTTGATTGCTATGTTTGGTGTTTTTTTGACATATTTGATATTTCTTTGACGTTTGGTGTTTATTTGGCATGTTTGGTGCTCGTTTGACATGTTTGGTGCTCGTTTGACATGTTTGGTGCTTGTTTGACATGTCCATAGTGACAACCACGCTGCACTATCGCATTAGCCATAGACGCCCAAGTGTATGCGACAACTCACAAGGTTATATCTAGGTAATGTGTCCCACAGAATCTTCTACCACAGCAAAGTGGAGACATGACAGAGTAAGAAACTGATACAAATGCTTAATTGGGGAGATTTTAAAACATGACATTTCCTTATATCGTAGAACATCTTTCTCACTCTCTCTTTGCCCCGTCACACCAAGTGGCGTATAGGGAATATGGTTTTAGTGATCCGTCACGCCAAGTGGCGTATAGGGAATATGGTGTTAGTTCCCCGTCATGCCAAGTGGCTTATAGGGAATATGGTGTTAGTGTCCCCGTCACGCCAAGTGGCGTATAGGGAATATGGTGTTAGTAACCATCACTTTTACAGACCTTCGGCACATGATATTTGGGTAATGTGGTCAGTATTACGCCCATGCCGCTCTACTTTCTCAGAAAAAAATCCGGTACCCATTTAAGGCTGGGTGAACCTGGAAGTTGTCGATCAGGATCGAACTCGATCTCTCGTCCTTTATAGTCCAGTTCACCAATCACTGGGCTATCGCGGCTCCCAGTAAAACATCTGCTTCGTTATAATGCTGTATATCGTCAGATTGGATCGATTACAAGAAAGGCATACATAACTAACTCATGCTTAACAACTGATCTGAACAGTTCGGCTGTTCCAGCAATAATTTGAGAGTATTGATTGGGGAAGATAGATCACCAAAGTCACTAGTATGTGTCCGCTTATTCATTTTCAAAACGCATTTACATCGCAACGTATTTTGTTCCCTGAAAATAATGACACTTATTTAATTATTGCCTATTAACTCTCATCATCAAGTACCATGCCTGCTGGCGTAGTGATCATGTTTCTCCACAACTTTATATCTCGACAGTTATTTATAATTTCTGTTGTTGACCTTCTGCCAAGTATTCTTTTAAGCTGTCTGGTATCTTTTCTCTTAGCTACCCTCTATATTTTCGTTCCTCAATTTTCCCAGTTGTTACAATATATTCCAGTTGTTCTTTTCTCATTACATGGCCAAAAATGATGATTGTTTCTTCCTAATATTGAAAACTACCTCTCTCTTTGATTTGATCTCTATCAGAACGTTTTCATTACTCTTCTTAGCTCTCCATGGTATTCTTAACATTCTTCTATTAAAATTTATATTAACTATGATATTAACTATCAATAAATACATAAGTGGGTGAATGAGTAAGTATGCAACTGAGTAAGTGGGTGAGTTGGTAAATGAGTTAGTTAGCGAGTGATCGATTAATTCAGGTATTAAGTAAGTATTTCAATGAGTGATTGATTGATTGATTGATTGATCGATTGTTTGAGTGAGTAAGCATGACAGTGAATGAGTTAGTGACAGGTTGATTGATTGATCGTGAGTGAGTGAGCGAGTGAGTGAGTAAGTTAACATGAAGGTGAATGAGAAAGTTACTGATTGATTGATTTTGTAAGTGAGTAAATAAGTGAGCGAGTTAGTAAATGAATGACTAACTGAGTGAGTGATTGAGTGATTTAATGAGTACGTGAGTGATTTATTGTGTAAGTGAGTGAGTATGTAGATGAATGAGTGAATGATTGAGTGAGTGAATGAGTGATTGGTTGATTGTGTTAGTGAATGATCGAGTGAGTGAGTGAGTGAGTGAGTGAGTGATGGCCTTCCCTTCCCCCCCCTTACCCCCAGAATATCTGGTACCCATTTTCAAAGGTAACCAAGAAGCGGTGTCGGTTCGAAAAAAATAACCCAAAAATCACTGCATCGCAGAACTGAACACGGACATTATGTTTCAAAGCGAGCGATTTAGCCAAGAAACAATACAATGTTACAAAATGAACAACTTGAGAACGGCAATAATTAACGAGCTTAACAAAACAGAAATCTTCATAATACGTTATTACTATTGGTACCAACGTTATTACTATTGGTACCAACGTTATTACTATTGGTACCAACGTTATTACTATTGGTACCAACGTTATTACTATTGGTACCAACGTTATTACTATTGGTACCAACGTTATTACTATTGGTACCAACGTTATTACTATTGGTACCAACGTTATTACTATTGGTACCAACGTTATTACTATTGGTACCAACGTTATTACTATCGGTACCAACGTTATTACTATCGGAATCATATTCTCTACTGCTGGCAACTGCACAACACTTACCGATAAACCATTTGCCAATTTGCCCTACATGAAGCCAAAGGCTCGTTTAATATATAATAAAAGGTATAGGCGTGTCCGTTTGTGAGCGTAATATCAAGCTAGCAGCTAGGCAAAACCCACTCCCAGTCCCCCAAATGTGTGTCCATTCTGGCCAGAAATATTATCCTGTTGTGAGGAAAGTCCTAATTGTTTTTGGTGCTTGTTCATTTTTTTTCCCCTTTTGCATAACAGAACTAATTTTGAGAAAATACTGGAGTTCTGTTCTGTTGTCGGATTCGCTTTTTCGGCCATAGGTTTCTTAAATATGTAAATTAGGTTTTATAATAACGAGATATGTTTTTAGACGTTACCTTTTGCTTTAGCCAAATTATTATTTGAAAATATTGTTTATAGTAGCAAACATTATATGTAGACATTATAATGCTGTATTTTAGTAGATATTCTTTCTAGTGATAAAAAGATCATTTTTCAAAAATATTTCGTGTTCTGATAAATATAATCTGAAAAAATATTTCGTGTTCTGATAAATATAATCTGAAAAAATATTTCGTGTTCTAATTATATTTGTAAACGGTTTTGGTAAGTATGTTACATTTGTAAACATTCTGTATTATGATAAATAGATTATATGTGTAAACATTCTGTATTATGATAAATAGATTATATTTGTAAACATTCTGTATTATGATAAATAGATTATATGTGTAAACATTCTGTATTATGATAAATAGATTATATTTGTAAACATTCTGTATTATGATAAATAGATTATATTTGTAAACATTCTATATTATGATAAATAGATTATATTTGTAAACATTATGTATTGTGATAAATAGATTATATTTGTAAACATTCTGTATTATGATAAATAGATTATATTTGTAAACATTTAGTATCATGATGAAAAAATTATATTTGTAAACATTCTGTATTATGATAAATAGATTATATTTGTAAACATTCTGTATTATGATAAATAGATTATATTTGTAAACATTATGTATTGTGATAAATAGATTATATTTGTAAACATTCTGTATTATGATAAATAGATTATATTTGTAAACATTCTGTATTATGATAAATAGATTATATTTGTAAACATTTAGTATCATGATGAAAAGATTATATTTGTAAACATTCTGTATTATGATAAATAGATTATATTTGTAAACATTCTGTATTATGATAAATATGTTATATTTGTAACCATTCCGTATTACGATGAAAAGATTATATTTGTAAATTTAGTTTGGTAGCAATTATATTATAGATGTTGTAAACGGTCAACGTTTCTGAAAAAAAATGTGTTGAATATTTGTGACAGTGTTTGTGACAGTGTTTGTGACAGTTTTTGTGACAGTGTTTGTGACATTGAACTAAAATTGTACATGGATGACATGTGTTGTAATAATCCTGTGGCTCCTAGGTCCGATGTTGTAGAGAAACGTGGTATCGTTGTTATGTTATAGCATAAGTTAATTGAGTGTTTGCTTTCAGTGGAGTGAGAACATTTGTATAATTCAAAGTCATCATCTTTTTAAGGATTATTGACATTGATACGAAAGGTGATTGGAATTAAGTCGCTAACAATGGAGAAACAAAACATGGTAAGAGAGAGGGAGAGAGATAAGTAGATAGATATATAGATTGATGTATAGAGAGAGAGAGAGAGATAGAGAGAGAGAAAAAGGAAGAGACAGAGAGAGATAGATGGAGAGAGTTAAAAATAGAGCAAGCGAGAGATAGAGAGGGAATGAGATAAAAAGGGAGATATACATAGAGATAGGGAGAGAGATAGAAAGAAATAGAAAAAGAGAGAGATAGAGAGCATAGAGGGAGACACACAGAGAGTTAGAGATAAAGCAAATGAGAGAGAGGGAGCAGTGAGAGATAGTGATGGAGAGAGAGGTAGAGAGAGCAAGTGAGAGATAGAGAGAGAGAGCAAATGAGAGATAGTGAGTCAGGGAGAGAATAGAAAGAAAGTGGGATATATATATATATATACACTGTATATAGATATATATATATATATATATATATAGATATATATAGATATATATAGATATATATAGACAGAGCAATTAAGAGATAAAGATAGTGAGAGTACTGTGAGATATTTAAAGGGAAAGAGATGGAGAGAGATATATAGCCTGATAATCGGAGCAGAGAATGTGACGTCAGAAATATTTAATTAAAATGAATAGTTAGAAAATGCGATAAGAGACAGAAAATAGTTTTTACATCTCATTTTCAAAATATCTCATATCTTTGTGTGCATGTTTATGTTAGTCATATCTTATATCTTTGTGTGTGCATGTCTGTGTATGTCATATCTCATATCCCTGTGTGTGCATGGCTATGTTAGTCACATCTCATATCTTTGTGTGTGCATATCTATGTTGGTCATATCTCATATCTTTGTGTGCATGTCTATGTTAGGCATGTGTCATATCTTTGTGTATGCATGTCTATGTCAGTCATATCTCATATCTTTATGTGCATGTTTATATGTTAGTCATGTGTCATATATCTTGATGTGTGTCAGTGTTAGTCATGCCTCGTATCGCTGTGTGCATGTCTGTGTTAGTCACATCTCATATCTTTGTGTGTGCATGTCTGTGTTAGTCACCTCTAGTGACTCGGGCAGATGGTGCTCGTAAACCTGGGAGGGCCGACCATCTAAGGGCAGAATCCCCTTACAGAAAAGATCATCTGCTGCCTTGCAGGAAGATTGGGGACAATCAAAGGCTAAGGAATGCAAACCTGAATAAAATGCTGGCTGAAATCGGATGCACTGGGCCACTGGCGCAGATCACAGTGCAACGTTTTAACGGGTGTTCAATCAGAGTGGATCTGGCAGACTCTAATTGTGATATTCTGTCTGTGGGGGCGATCAACACACTTAACCTGACAGCTGACTTCATATGAGAGTCTGGAATCCTACTCTGATTGAGTCCTGATTGCAGACAGAGAGAGAGATTTTGAAAATTATCCATGGTGTGCTGTAATATTATCGCCAAAATCACAATTCAGAAATCAGCATTGCAGCATCTCAGATGTGCACCGAACATGACCAAACCTTTGTTAATCCCAAATATTAACAAAACACGAGAACTGCATTAATTCGATCACACTTTCCCCGACTGTTATTGATTTATCGATTTACGTTATCGATATGAGTACAAAGACAATTATCTTTCCTTGAATTAGTAGCGCGTCATGTTTTCATCGGTTTGTTTCATTGCATTAATAAACAGGCTTGAATATACAAGGAATAAAACGTTACAGGACCGGTACTCGAGTATTTTAGGAAAGTACTCGGGGAAAACGACCACATTACCCCAAAAACCATGTGCTGAAGGTCTGTAAAATATAGGGTCACTAACACCATATTTCCCTATACGCCACTTGGCGTGACGGGGGGTACTTTACTTTTTTTTACTCGGGGAAAACACAGAAAACAATAACAATAGAAAATAGTTGAGATGTTGGGTGAGTACCGGTACTTTGAGAAATAATAGTGACGTTGTTGGTGATGACGAGTTAGAGTACTTAGTATGTGATACAGCAGCAAGGCGCGGTGGTAACAGGTGTATGATCGATCCTCGTCTGGCAGGGTGTTAATTTATTGGTTTTCTGGTAATGTTGTTTTTGTTAATGTTAATGTTGTATCTGTCTTTGTTGTAGTTATTGTTTTTGCTACTGCCGCAGCTGCTGTTTTTGTTGCTGTAACAGCTGTTGCTGCTGTTAATCTTGTTTTAGCAGCTGTTTGTGTTGTTTTAACATCTGTTGTTGCTGTTTGTGTTGTTTCAGCTGCTGCTGTGTATGCTGTTTTAACAGCTGTTCTTGTTGTTATGTTGTTTTAACAGCTGTTGTTGCTGTTGTGTTGATTTAACAGCTGTTGTTGTTGTTGTTTGTGTTGATTTAACAGCTGTTGTTGCTCTTTGTGTTGATTTAACATCTGTTGTTGCTGTTTGTGTTTATTTAACAGTTGTTGTTGCTGTTTGTGTTTATTTAACAGCTGTTGTTGCTCTTTGTGTTGATTTAACAGCTGTTGTTCCTGTTTGTGTTGATTTAACAGCTGTTGTTGCTCTTTGTGATGATTTAACAGCTGTTGTTGCTCTTTGTGTTGATTTAACAGCTGTTGTTGCTATTTGTGCTGTTTTAACGGCTGTTGTTGTTGTTTTTGTTGTTATAGCAGTTGTTATTGCTGCTCTTGCTAATGTTTTTTCTCTCTTTCTTATCGTTGTAGTCGTTCCTGTTGCAGCAGTATTTGAGTTGTTGTTATTGCAACTATTGTTGTTATTGGTGCTATTATTGTTGTTGTTGTTGTTACTGCCATTGCTATCGTAGTCTTTTTCTGGTTATATTGCTGCATTTGTTCTTGTTGTAGCAACTGTTACTGTTGTTGTTATTACTACTGTTGTTGTTGCTGTTTTCTCTATTGCTCCTGCTACTGCAATTGCTGCTGTTGCAGATATTTCTGTTTTTATTGCTGTTGTCGTTCTTGTTGTAGCAGCTGTTGTTATTGCTACTGTTGTTGTTGCTATTTTCTCTGCTGCTTTGGTTCATTCTACTGCTATTTATTCCAACAACAATGCCAGTTACCGTGAGCACATTTCTATTGTGTTTGTATCAACTCACAGCTTCAGATAATAGAACATCATTTAAGTAATTATTTATTTATTTATTTTCAATTCATATTTCCTATACGCCACTTGGCGTGATGGGGCTCTTTACTATTTTGTTTACTGATATACTGCACTATATTCCCCGAGTACCCAGGAAGGCATTGAGAAAGCATTCGATTTATGTTTATTGACATCATTTTTAGCAACTTTTGATCGGGTTTGCTTGTCTTAGAATTGACAATCTTCAGTCTTTCTCCGACGTAATTGTTGTTTTTTCTTCTCGATGATTTCGTCTGTTGACGCTAAAACATCGACGTAGTAAATTATGTGTCGCTGTTTTATCACAATATAGTCCCAATACTTTGTTACTGGCATATATGTTGTAATTAACGTTGTAAATAAAAGTAAAGAGCCCCCGTCACGCCAAGTGGCATATAGGGAATATGGTGTTAGTGACCATACATTTTATAGACCTTCGGCACATGATTTTTGGGGTAATGTGGTCGGTAATACGGCCGTGCTGCTTTAATTTCCCAGAAAAAAATCCGGTACCCATTGAAGGTTGGGTGAACCCGGAAGCCGTCAGTTGTGATCGAACCCTACCCCTTGTCCTTTGTAGTCCAGTTCACTAGCCACTAGCTATCGCGGCTCCCAATTAACGTTTTAATTAACAATTAATTGCTTCATTATTGCTTGCTCAAGTCCCGACA
Source organism: Megaustenia siamemsis (assembly GCA_032433765.1). Classification (NCBI taxonomy): domain Eukaryota; kingdom Metazoa; phylum Mollusca; class Gastropoda; order Stylommatophora; family Ariophantidae; genus Megaustenia; species Megaustenia siamemsis. The sequence continues at coordinate 100,516,148 of JAVIAB010000125.1, forward strand.
ATGTAGCCAGTCGGTGTTACATCTTCTTGTGCAACAACGAGGTTATTCCATTTCGTGAGGCCCACGTTAATCCTTCGCAGGCTGCCCTAGGTCTGGAATACACTACCATTGTATTTTCTCCCTTGTCCTCAGACAGATTATCCTATTTTAGAGGCCAGTGGTGAGGAGTGTAGAACACTCCAACACTCCACTCTAGGTATGAAGACAGCTTCACAAGGGAGGAACACAACACAATACTGACGTTTCGGCCAGGGGCCTTTTTCAGAGTTCAAGGACAACGAAAACAAACGATGAAACACAATTATCTATAAATACATGATCAGAAGAAGAGGATAGAAAAGAAAAAAGTAGGATGATGAAAAAATAAAAAAAGAAGAGAGCTAAGATAAGAATATAGAAAGAATATGAGAATATATGTATAATTAAAATATAAAATACAGAATCACTTAGCTTGAACGACTGGTTAATCCGCCGGGAACCAAACGAAAGAATCAAATTTCCTATATATCCTATTTCCTAGATATCCTATTTTAGCTGTCTGTGTTTAAATGAAGTCTGTCTCGGCAAGAAAGACAACTCTATCTCACTTCAAACTACCATAAGCACACATCACAAACACACTAAATGACAACCAATTACTTTGTTATTTCTTCTTTGTCTTTCGCTTTGATTGCTTTTTTAAAAGTTCATACATTCATGTTTGTTAGGCTTTTTTTTATTGGGCAGAAAATCTATTCTTTGAGCCAAGTTTACATTGAGAATTCTGCTAAATTGATCATTGTCGCCATTATAAGTAAAAAGTCAATGTACAATAATTAACAGTTGGACTGTACTTTCTCGGTGTTACTGGCCATGTACATCAATTGTTGGAACCTCGGTAGCTGAGTGATTAGTGTGCTAGCCTCCTGATCAGAAGTTCAATTACCAGAAGTAGTGGACTTTTATCAGACCGATAAGGCTCTAGGATTTACATAAACTCTAAAAAGGAGAACTAGTTATTTTATGGAAAATGAGAGCGACCTGGCGTGATACCGACCACATCACGCAAAAATGTGCTGTGGTCATATGAATAAATATAATCTATCTATCTATCTATTGACCTTTCGAGCCGTAACCGGCCCATAGGGCGTAGACCAAGATACACCTTCTCCTATATGAATTTTTGTTCTAGCAGTTTTCTTTTAATGATATTTTATCAAATCTCGCCATCTGTCTCTGTTCTGTGCAAGCAGTTCTATCTCATTGAGGGAGCCGATTCCTGCTGCTCTTGCCTCTCTCATCAATGTTCTTCTCAGTGTCTCCCTGGGTCTTCCTCTTTTTCTTTTACCTGTTGTTTCCCATATGAGGGCTTGCTTTGCTATTCGATTATTATCTCTTCTCATCACATGTCCAACGTATGACCATCGTCTTTTCTTTATTACTGAAGATATTAGTGGTTGATTGGCGATTTCTCTAATTTCCTCGTTTGTTTTGAATTCGTTCCATTCTATACCAAGTATTTTCCTTAGACATTTATTTTCGAATGCGTTCAACTTTGTTTCTATATCTCTTGTTGTTTTCCAGCTTTCACGCGCATACGTAAGGGTTGATAGTACATTTGATTTGAATAGCCTAAGTTTTGTGTTTGTGCTAATGAGTTTTGATTTCCACAACTTTTCAAGGCTTCTGAAAGACATTGCTGCTTTAGCCAGTCTGATTCTAATTTCTTTGCTCGTATCCCCTTCTCGATCAATGTGACTTCCAAGATAGATGAAGTGATCGATCTCTTCTACTGGTTTTTTTTCCATGTATATTTTGTCACTTGTTGGAATTAAACTTTTCATGACTTTAGTCTTTTCATGATTGACCTCAAGCCCAATTTAAATATAATCACTACAGTATATTGTGGGAGCTGTGATAGCTCAGTGGTTAGTGAACTGGACTACAAAGGACAGGAGGTAGGGTTCGATCCCAACCGACGGCTTCGGATTCACCCAGCCTTAAATCGGTATCGGAATTTTTCTGGGAAAGTAAAGCGGCACGGGCGTAATACCGACCACATTACCCCAAAAATCATGTGCCGAAGGTCTGGAAAAATGATGGTCACTAACACCATATTCCCTTTAGGCCATTTGGCGTGACGGGGGCTCTTTACTTTAATTACTGCAATATATTCCCACTACGTCTAGGAAGGCGTGGATAAAGCATTCGATTTACGTTTATTGACATCATTTTTAGTAACTTTTGATCGAGTTTGCTTGTCTCAGAACTTGACTGTCTTCAGTCTTTCTGCGGCACGTGATTGTTGTTTCTTCTTCCAGATGATGGTTTCATGATGATTTCATCTGCTGAAGATGTTGAGAGTGTGCTGTAGCCATAACATTGTACCCGAGGAGTGGAGCATACGCACTGCACATAACATGGCCACATCTTGTAGAGAGGCGCAACAATGCGCTCTCTTTCACACGATCCTTTACCTTCTCTGATCACAGACATGTTTATATTGTCTCCTCGTCTTCTTTATTATTACCTGGGTCGATTTGAGGACTCGAGTTTCGAAACCTAATACTCCAGATAGTTATAGCAAGCTAACAACAGCTTAGTAAAACCGCCCTGGATATAAAGATTACTGGTTTCATTATCCGAGCTATCTTGTTTGACTTCATTATATCCTTATCGTTGTATCATGAATTGTATGCTACTATAAATTATGCAGGCGCAATCAACATGATCAAGTTTGTGAGGAAATGAGGTGTGTTAGTTGAAAGTGAGTCAAGGAAAATGAAGAAGAATTGAAAGAAGAGGCGCACGAATATTAAAGAAGAGGCAGAAGGTGAAGAGAAAAAGAAATAGCAGAAGAAGGAGAACGAAGAAGTAGAAGAGAAAGAAGAAGTAGAAAAGAAGATAAAGCAGAAGTAGAAGTATAAAAACAAGAAAAAGAAAGAACAAGAAGAAGAAAGAAGAAGAGCGAAGAAGTAGAAGAAGAGGAAGAAGGAAGAAGAAGAATTAGAAAAAGAAGAAGTAGGAGAAGAAGAAGAAGGAAGAAAGAAGAAGAAGGAAGAAAGAAGAAGGAGAAGTATAAAAATAAGAAAAAGAAGAAGAGCGAAGAAGTAGAAGAAGAGGAAGAAGAAGAATTAGAAAAAAAAAAGAAGTCGGAGAAGAAGAAGTAGAAAAAGAAGAAAAAAAGAAGAAGAAGAAGGAGAAGGAGAAAAAGAGGGAAAAAAAGAAGAAAGAAGAAGTAGAAAAAAAAGAAGGGGAAAAAAGGAAGAAGAAAGAAGAAGATGAAAGAAGAAGGAGAAGAAGAAGTAGATAAAGAAGAAAAAAAGAAGAAGAAAGAAAACGAAGTAGAAGAAGAAGTAGAAAAAAGAAGAAGAAGAAGAAGAAGAAGAAGTAGAAGAAGAAAGAAAACGAAGTAGAAGAAGAAGTAGAAAAAAGAAGAAGAAGAAAGAAGAAGAAGAAGAAGTAGAAGAAGAAAGAAAACGAAGTAGAAGAAGAAGTAGAAAAAAGAAGAAGAAGAAAGAAGAAGAAGAAGAAGTAGAAGAAGAAAGAAAACGAAGTAGAAGAAGAAGTAGAAAAAAGAAGAAGAAGAAAGAAGAAGAAGAAGGAGAAGGAGAAGAAGAAGAAAGAAAACGAAGTAGAAGAAGAAGTAGAAAAAAGAAGAAGAAGAAAGAAGAAGAAGAAGGAGAAGGAGAAGAAGAAGAAAGAAAACGAAGTAGAAGAAGAAGTAGAAAAAAGAAGAAGAAGAAAGAAGAAGAAGAAGGAGAAGGAGAAGAAGAAGAAAGAAAACGAAGTAGAAGAAGAAGTAGAAAAAAGAAGAAGAAGAAAGAAGAAGAAGAAGGAGAAGGAGAAGAAGAAGAAAGAAAACGAAGTAGAAGAAGAAGTAGAAAAAAGAAGAAGAAGAAAGAAGAAGAAGAAGAAGTAGAAGAAGAAAGAAAACGAAGTAGAAGAAGAAGTAGAAAAAAGAAGAAGAAGAAAGAAGAAGAAGAAGGAGAAGTAGAAGAAGAAGAAAGAAAACGAAGTAGAAGAAGAAGTAGAAAAAAGAAGAAGAAAAAAGAAGTAGAAGAAAGAAGACGACGAAAGAAGAAGAAAATAAGGAAAAAAAAAAGAAAATAAGAAGATAGAGAAGATAACAGTTTGAAGAGTATGGGAATTTATTATTTGCACTCGAGCCTGACAATAATGATTTGTGTGGGGTAGTGGACAACTATTGGCTCAAACTAGGGTCTGAATGTTGCGTCAAGGCTCACGTCAAACATACCTTTCATGACAACATTGTGGGTATCACAGACGTGTGATTAAAGATAGGGACACTATAGATAGCACAAGCGGACTGGACAATTAGGAAACTAAATAAAGTGGACTATCGCTTAATGAGAAGAATGATTTAATCCTTGAGATTTTAGAAAGTAGACCACGTTACTAAAAAGTTACTGTAATGCTGGTTAGTACAACGACACCAAGGTATTAAGCAGTTAAATAAAACAAAACATGTAATATGTCCAGTTATCTGACACTTCAGCAAGCAGGGGACGTAAATGTGTATTGTATTTTTGTAAATGTTTATTAATAATTTCAAACTTTAAGTTGAAAGGACGTATTAACGAACATTTGTAACGTGTACCTTTCAATCTCAGCTTGTACTGACGTTTTCAATTACAAATTATCTGCTTACTTCCCCTGATGTCTCACAGATATCACTAACTGTGATAAATCTAATATGAATAATATTCACTGAAATTAGATGATTTTTATATCTTCTGCAGACATCGAGTGCCGGGGATAAGTTGCCGAACCTGATTATCAGCATCCTCGATCAGGTAAGTGCCTGAAACTCTTTTGTTTTGATAATGACATATATATGATATCCTATTTGGGAAAAAAAAATCTTTTGTTAAGAAAATTACAAATGTTCTGTTCACTCTCCCCATTAAGTACAAGACAGCGATGCTGAACATCATCATCTCTAGGTTTTTGTCTGTTCACAATTTCGATACTCAATATTATCATTGCTTTACTATTTTGTTATCTCGTTATATATCTTATCTGCCTACCTACCTACCTAACCTCCCTACCTACCTACCTACCTGCCTGTCTGCCTACCTACCCACCTACCTACCTAAATATCGTCTCTGTCTCTCTCTATCGCTCTGTTTGTCTGCATCTGTCTGTCCGTCCAGCTACCTGTCTCTATCTTTCTATCACTTTCTAATTTCATTAGATGATTTATACTATTATATAATTAGAATACTTTTTCCACATCCCTTACGTTGTACAACACTAGTCAACGCATTTTCAAAAGTTGTTAGAAGTGAATCTCATCATTTCCTAACAATTATGACATCCTTATTTTAATATATCAAAATTCCATTCACCAACTGCTTCTTGTTTCTGATTTCCGGTCATTATGGCGGATAGGCGGCAGGAACCATTAAGGCTCAGTCTGAAAAGTGTTCCTTGTTTTGCAGTTTCCTCATCTTCCAAGTTCGGCTTTGCTGCCTGACCTGCTGGAGTTAGTGCTCTGTGCACACAGTGAGCTGTGTTTTCCATCCGAATCGAGTTTGGATATACTGATTGCTTACGATGAATGATGATATCGTATATGATGATATCGTGTGACGAAGAACAGTTCAGCTGCGTTCACTTTCGGCGCCGCTTGGCCTATTTTTTGTCGTGAGCTATGTCTGTTATGATGGGGACTGCAGCTGCCTTTCTTTGTTTGGATCCTTCAATGAGATGAGTTTTAATTCGGATGATTCCACTGGCACAGGCGGCTGAGCAATTATGGACTTTAACTCGTTTGCAGTGATACAGGGGGCTTCGACTAATTATAACCATAACCATTCTTGTTTCAATGAGATACAGAAAATAATGACGTCTTGTAACGTGAACAATGCATGCCTCATTAATTATCACGGGTGAACAATTAGTCATACTTGTACTTTATACAAACTGCAGTTATATACTCATTTGAAACAAAATAAACTGAATGATTTAATCATTTACTCCAAAATTACATAATAAACTTGTAACTTATTGTTACATACAATTCAAATACAGCATTATATAACCCGCTATTCCACCCAACACTCTACTATCAGTGTTAAACATGGACACTAATAGGCAGAGAAAAGAAAATGAAAAGTTATCACTACAGAGATAAGATGCCTAAAAAAAATGTTGATTGAGAAGAGAAGAGATACAATGAGATATGAGAGAGGATTTAAAGAGAAGAGATACAATAAGAAATGAGAGAGGATTTAAAGAGAAGATATACAATGAGAAATAAGAGAGGATTTAAAGAGAAGATATACAATGAGAAATGAGAGAGGATTTAAAGAGAAGAGATACAATGAGAAATGAGAGAGGATTTAAAGAGTAGATATACAATGAGAAATAAGAGAGGATTTAAAGAAAAGAGACACAATGAGAAATGTGAGAGGATTTAAGGAGAAGATATACAATGAGAAATGAGAGAGGATTTAAAGAGAATATATAGAATGAGAAATGAGAGAGGATTTAAAGAGAAGAGATACAATGAGAAATAAGAGAGAATTTAAAGAGAAGATATACAATGAGAAATAAGAGAGGATTTAAAGAGAAGATATACAATGAGAAATGAGAGAGGATTTAAAGAAAATAGATACAATGAGAAATGAGAGAGGATTTAAAGAAAAGAGATACAATGAGAAATGAGAGAGGATTTAAAAAGAAGAGATACAATGAGAAATAAGAGAGGATTTAAGGAAAAGAGATACAATGAGAAATGAGAGAGGATTTAAAGAAAAGATATACAATGAGAAATCAGACAGGATTTAAAGAGAAGATATACAATGAGAAATGAGAGAGGATTTAAAGAGTAGATAGACAATGAGAAATAAGAGATGATTTAAAGAAAAGAGATACAATGAGAAATGAGAGAGAATTTAAAGAGAAGATATACAATGAGAAATGAGAGAGGATTTAAAAAGAAGAGATAACATGAGAAATGAGAGAGGATTTAAACAGAAGAGGTAATATGAGAGAGGTTATAAGGAGAAGAGAAAACACGAGAGAGGAATTAAAGACAAGAGATAACATGAGAGAGGATTTAGCAGATAACATAAGAGATTATTCAAGAGATAACATGAAAGAGGATTTAAAGAGATGAGAAACAATTAGAGAGGATTTAATGAGATGAGATAACATGAGAAAGGATTTAAAGAGAAGAGATAACTTGAGAGAGGATTTAAAGAGAAGAGATAACATGAGAGAGGATTTAAAGAGAAGAGATAACATGAGAGAGGATTTAAAGAGATGAGATAACATGAGAAAGGATTTAAAGAGAAGAAATAAATGAAGAGGATTTAAAGAGAAGAGATACAATGAGAGAGGATTTAATGAGATGAGATAGCATGAGAATGGATTTAAAGAGAAGAGATAAAATGAGAGAGGATTTAAAGAGAAGAGAGTAAGAGTAAGTAATGAGTAAGATACGGTTTAAAGAGAAGAGATACAATGAGAAATAAGAGAGATTTTAAAGAAAAGAGGTACAATGAGAAATAAGAGAGGATTTAAAGAAAAGAGATACAATGAGAAAGGAGAGAGGATTTAAAGAAAAGAAATACAATTTGAAATAAGAGAGGATTTAAAGAAAAGAGATACAATGAGAAATAAGAGAGGATTTTAAGAAAAGAGATACAATGAGAAAGGAGTGAGGATTTAAAGAGAAGAGATACAATGAGAAATAAGAGAGGATTTAAAGAAAAGAGGTACAATGAGAAATGAGAGAGGATTTAAAATGGAAGAGATAACATGAGAGAGTATTTAAAGAGAAGAGATAACATGAGAAATGAGATAGGATTTAAACAGAAGCGATAAAATTAGAGCGTATTTAAACAGAAGAGGTTATATAAGAGAGGATATAAGGAGAACAGAAAACATGAGAGAGGAATTAAAGAGAAGAGATAACATGAGAGAGGATTTAAGAGATAACATGAGAGAGAATTTAAGATATAACATGAGAGAGGATTTAAAGAGATAAGATAACATGAGAGAGGATTTAAAGAGATGAGATACAATGAGAGAGGATTTAATGAGATGAGATAACATGAGAAATGATTTAAAGAGAAGAGATAACATGAGAGAGGATTTAAAGAGAAGAGATAACATGAGAGAGGATTTAAAGAGAAGAGATAACATGAGAGAGGATTTAAAGAGAAGAGATAAATTGAGAGAGGATTTAAAGAGATGAGATAACATGAGAAAGGATTTAAAGAGAAGTGATAAAATGAGAGAGTATTTTTAAAAAATATATAACATGAGAGAGGATTTAAAGAGTAGAGATAAAATGAGAAAGGATTTAAAGAGAAGAGATAAAATGAGAGAGGATTTAAAGAGAAGAGATAAATTGAGAGAGGATTTAAATAGAAGAGATAAATTGTCAGAGGATTTAAAGAGAAGAGATAAATTGAGTGAGTATTTAAAGAGAAGATATAAATTGAGAGAACATTTAAAGAGAAGAGATAAATTGAGAGAGGATTTAAAGAGATGAGATAACATATTGTTGTTGTTGTTGTTGTTGTTGTTGCTGCTGCTGTTGCTGTTGCTGTTGCTGCTGCTGCTGCTGCTGCTGCGTTCGCCAGCTTTTACCTCTGACGAAGTCCCTAAAGACTAGGAACTGAATTTTGCGTGTTAATCCATTTTTCCCTGGCAGCCGTGTGCACAGGGGTCCCTCGCCGCACAGGCAGATAACTCCGACTTCGGAAGTACTCATGTTTTTTCCGTCGATGAGTAACTGACGTTTCAAGCCGGGTCTCACTGCTGAGACCAGGGGTGGTTGCCGCAGAGAGAAATCATAAATAAAAATCCCAACCGGTGTAGCCGAGATTTGAACCCACAATCTCTCTGTCCCGAGGCCAGCGTCTTGCTTCGAGACCAACCCGTCCCCCATGGACTTGGAATATGAGGAAACTGCAACAAGGAAACTTTTCATGCATAGCCTGCAATGGTTCCTTCTGCCTATCCATCATATACCGAAAGTTCACGTCCTCCTGAAAATGATGATCGTCATATTTTTTTTTTTAATGTATAGCGCTTGATAATTTTAGGCCATCGTTGTTGACTCCAATTCCGAACATATAAACACAGTCGTCAGATTATCCCCATCGCACATCAAACAACAGACCGTACGATTAGCGTACGGCCGGTCTAGGGATTTACGATGAGCCATTACGATTACGTAGCACACACAACAATGTCGCACGCACAGCAATGACGCGCCCTTTAGAATCCTGATTACTCTAGTGAATGCAGCCTACGAAGAACAAAACACGGTGCAATTTTCCTAAAGAGATGAAACTGCGGCGGACGAAGCATTTCACATTAATGAGTAACATGTAAATAACTTGCGTCAAGGAATTCCAACAACGGTCATGAACAGCACCAATGTGACGTACAGCGCAGATCAAGTCTAGACAGTGGAAGGTCGCATTCACAACACTTGATTTGTCGAAAATGGAATATTGCCGGCGTACGACACCGCTTTATCGGCGCAGATGTAATAAGTAGATCATCATTTTGACTTTAGCAACAGAGAAGTGCAATGGAGAACCGAAATCACTCAGATAACAATAACAATAGATAATGAGATAACATGAGAGAGAATTTAAAAAGAAGAATGGGAGCAACACAATGCAGGATCATTTTCATGATCATAACCGAGTGCCATCTCCGCAACGCAGGTTGGCTACCATAAAGCGCCATTCTGCTCTGTCTCTTTCTTGGATGGTGTAGGTTGTCATAGGCTGACTTGTTAATCTTTTAACGTTACTCGTCCATGTTAATCTTGGTCTGCCTCTTTTACATTGTATTTTCCCTTCCAGGATTACTTTTAGTAGGCTGTTGTGTCTTTTAACATGACTCAAAAATCGCATTTGTCTTGTTTGAATTGCATTTAGTAGTTCTCTTTTCATTTTTAGTTGTTTTAAAACTTCATCGTTTATTTTCTTTTCCTTCCATCCAATTCTACCTATTCTTCTATATATCCACATTTTAATGGCTTCAAATTTATGTTCTGTTTTCTTGTCTAATGTCCTTGTTTCTGCACCATATAGGAATGTTGAGAAGATATAACATTATGCTATTCTTAGTTTTAGCCCTGGTGTTATTTGTTTTGATGTTAATATATTTTTCGTGACATTAAAATTACTTTTGCCATTCCTATTCTTTTGTTTATTTCAGTTATACATTTTCCATCACTGGTTATAGTATGTCCAAGGTAGTTGTAGCTCTGAACTGTCTCCAGGTCTATTCCTTCAATTTTGATATCCATTTGTGGGTTTTGAGTATTTCCTTTGTTTATGATCATTGTTTTAGTCTTTTTGATACTCACATCGAATCCCTATTTTTTGCTTGTCGTGTTTATTTCATTAGGTAATTGTTGTAGATCTTTATTATTTTCTGCTAGTAATACATTATCATCAGCATATCTTCGGTTATTGATTATCTTTACATTAATGTTTAAGCCTGGCATCTCTACGATGTTTTTAAAGATTTGCTCAGTGTATAGATTGAACAAGCTTGGTGATAGGAAGCATCCCTGTCTTACTCATCTTTTTATATCATTGTGCGTAGAGTTCTCTTTGTTATATTTCATTCATTCTGTTTGCTCCCAGTATAGATTGCATATTAGTCGTATGTCCATGTCATCTAGATGTATCTCTTTTAGGCATTCTATAAGTTGTTTGTGGTGTACTCTATCAAAAGCTGTGGCATAGTCTATGAAGCAGGCATGTATTGGCTTGTTTACTTCTGTGTACTTTTCGATTAATGTTCTCATGCAAAATATGGCATCATTTGTCCCGCTATTTTTCCTAAATCCAAATTGCTGCTCATCTAATTCAGTATTGATTTTATTCTGAATTCTTCCTTGTATAACATTTTTAACGCTCAGAAACAGCGGATATAGGAGAAAAGATGGATCTAGAAGATGACGGAGCGATGAAATAGCACATATCGCGATGAGCACCATGCGGGATGCACAGATAGTGTGATGAAACATCACATATCACAATTCAGGATACACGGACGAAGTGATGAAAGATCACATATCAGAATGAGCACCATGAGCAAACATGAGAATGAGCCCCATGCAGAGTACACACCACAGTACATTATCCCCGAACTATCCCCTTTCCCTCGACGCTGAAAGGTAACTAATGCAGAGGAAGCTAAAATAAAGTAACCAAAGTCTTTCTTAACCATTCATATTAATAAACAACTAGTATGTGATGGAGGCGTAAATTACGATCGTCGTTGTAGAGGGAATTCTTGAAGTTGTAGGGAATTACAAGGGCTGAAATAGAGAACACACGAAATGTTTTAATGAGGGCGGTTAATGAAATCAGCAAGCTAATGGTATGATAATGTATTGTCACAGTTAAACCGGCCGGTGAGGTAACAGATTGTGTGTTGCAGGCACGTGACTCAGCACATAGGGCACGTGGCGAACACGCAGACGCGCCACACAACAGCTAATTGTGAGTTGGTGAGATGGCTGAAGATCAATGTGAACATCAGAAAATACAGAGTTGTTGATGTTATATCACAAGTTTGATACTGTGGGATGGCTGAAGATCAATGTGATCATCTAAAGGCACACATAGAGAGAGAGAGAGAGAGAGAGAGAGAGAGAGAGAGAGAGAGAGAGAGAGAAAGGAAGTCGTTGATGTTAATCAAATTCTACAAGTTTGATACCATCCGTTAGTTAGACCTAGGAAGTTGGTGTTTCTAGTTGCAATAGAGTTCTTGATTCCCCGATTTCTGCCGTAGAAAGAAATTTGACCTCCATCTTTGTGGCACTAAAGTACTAGGGCTTCACCGCTACGGCAGAGGGGCCTAGACTCCGGAACGCGTGCCTCAATTATGGAGCAGCCCAGTGTTGCGACGTGCAGCAAGAACGATAAATAACACAGGCATTGTGGGTAGAACGAAAACCTGGAAAGGACTTCGAGCGTCGTCCTGGCAACGCGGGGAATGATATAGCACGAACAAAATATTATCGATGCGTGAGTACGGGGAAATGAAATAGCGGACATGTTGGCTAGCTGCGCTATTGTTGAGGACGGTCAACCAATGGATCGAGCGAACATTATCAATGCCCTCCGGGAGGTGGGAAGGAACAGGACCTCGACAACCATGAGTCCACGTCACTCCTTTGGATGTAAGAGATGGGAGTTAGGATGGACACAGCCAGAAGCGAAAAACTTAGTGGCCGTGTAAGAAGACTTATCAACCAACATAGAACTGGAGTCGTCAGTCGCTGGAAACTTCGAGACTTGCTGAGGTGGGGATCTGAACACCTATGGACATGTTCTGAGTGCAATGATGATGACCCGCAAATAACTCAATAACTCAAAATCTTAGAGAAAACGGAGAGAAAGAGAGAGAGAGAGAGAAGGGGGGAGAGTCTTCTATATCAAAATAGATCTCATAGCTGAGTGGATTATAGCGATCCTCACATTGTTAGCCATGACTCAAGCTAGACTGAGACCGAACACAGGAAATTGTAATGTGGACTTGGATCTCCTTGTAATCTTTGAACTTCCCGTGGTGACCACAAGTGACCTGGCTCGTGCTCCCAAGAGACAAGAAAATGTGCGTGTGTGTTATATTTAATGAGACATAAACATCAAAGAAGCGGCTCCAGGTGACTAATATGCTCGTCTGGTTGTGTCTTAATTTCCCAGTTATGGCTGGTTTTTTTGTTTTTATTTCTTCTTTCTATTCTTTTGTCCAGTTACTGTAAAAGAGTTTTCCCAGTCTTTGAAAATAGGTACTAGAGTTTTCCCAGGCTTTGAAACTTGAAATGTAAGACGGCCTGGAGTGATACTGACCACATTACCCATAAATGTATCGATGGACACAAATTAATATTTGGCACCGTTTCAACGATACGCCCTGCGAGGCAATAGGGACACTTGATTGCTTGCGTTCACCCAATGACTAAAGGAATAGGCCTCTTCGTCATTCTGTCTTAAAAGGACGTTAAGTAGACGTCGATGCGTTGTGCTGTAGTAGAACTGCGCCTGTAATAAAACTATGACAATTGCGTCTTTCGGCCCAACACATCCGACTTCAGCTCGGCATTTTTGAGTACTGGGTTCCCTTCTCGCTCGATCCAGACTCACTTGGTCAGACCTGGACATGAATAGTTCTGGTTCACTGATTTTGGTCAGATATGATTCACTTACCGCTTTCTGTCCTGTTACAGAACAGCGCCTTGTACACCATGGCGCGCACAAAAATGCGTGAGTCAGCAAGACGTGAATAATTGGTGTGGCAAGTATATACAACATGAGTTGTGAAAGGCATTTGTGTTATATGTGAATATGTTGTGACCGATGGTTTTAATGTAAAAAAATATGTTGCCACAGGCGAATAATAGATACGTTTAACATTTAGTACAGGTCGCGAAAAATTGTGATAAAAAAGGGTAGACTGGTGAGAAGATATGAACTTGGTTAATTCGACGATAAGCATTACAATATTCGAAGTTATAGAATAATGACATATATATATATATATATATATATATGCTTGCTGCTGCTTGCTTGCTTGCGTTCGTCCGATGAATAAAGTATTATAGAGTATTCGTAGACTGTAGAATTCCTCTTCGTCATCCGTCCTTAAAAGGACGTTAGGTGGACGTGTCTGCGTTGTGTTGTGGTTTGCAGTAGAACTGTTATATTTGCGCCTTTTGGTCCAACACATCCGACTTCAGCACGACATTTTTTAGTACTGGGTTGTCTTCCCTCTTCGATCCCTGCTCGCTTGGCCAGACTAGACAGGTTAGTCTGTTACTGGAGGCACCGCGGAGAGGTGGAGCAGGGTCTGGGTGGTTTTGGTTCACCGATCCTGGCGCAAGCCATCAGCGGTGGGTCGCTGACAGCTTCCAGCTCTGGTGCTGGTAGGCACGCCTTCGCCTCCATATATATGTGTGTGTGTGCGCGCGCGTGCGTGTGCGTGTGCGCGCGCGTGTGCGCGTGCGTGTGTGAGGGGTGGGGGGTGGGGGTGGGTGTGTTTGATCTTGCAATTAGTAGCTGGATGACGATCGAATGTCACATGTAGCACATGACGTTCCGTACACGACGAGGTGTGTGCTTAGGAGTAGCCCATGAACGTCTTTAACTGTAGATATCGCGTTGAATCTTGACACGATTATCCTCGACAATAATAGAAGGTAGTTTGCCATTTATTTCCTTCTTGGCAGTGACTGTACTAGTCGGATATCGCAGCCATTGTCTCTACAACCAAGATCTTCTGCCTGCCATCACAAATGGGTACTACTTGTCGGCTGCTCCCACTCCCACAACAATACCCCCACCTGCTCCCATGGCGCCAAGTAACCCTGACGGGGGGGGGGGGGGGGTTTGCGCTCCACCCACCCAAAGGTGTCCCAAAAACATTTCCATACGTGCTCAGATCTCCTCATCAACTAGTCCCGCAGTGTCCAGCGACTGACGACTCCAGTTCTGTGTTCGTTGGTAAGTCTTCTTAAACGCCCACTAAGTTTTTCGTTTCTGGCTGTGCCCATATTAACTCCCATCTCTTTCATCCAAAGGAGTGACGTGAACTCATGGTTATCGAAGTCCTGTTATAAAGCCAATGTGGACATCAAAGTGAAGAAATAACAATCATTGTACATCTTTTGTGATAGAAAATAACATTATTAATTGTTTTAATCAATAAAGATAACTGTATGGGATATAAGACAACTATAAACACAATTTGAACAATAGGTGATAGCAACAAGATATATACAAGTGACAGCAATAAAGTATTAATATCTGACATCTGAAGAGAGTAGTAAAATATGACCAACTGAGGAGATAAAATTGAACACTGGGGTAACAAAGAAGGTAAGCGTATATAATGAACTTCTTTTCCCTCCTTTCCTTCCTCATTTACCTTTCAGCGTCGAGGGGAGATATAATATTTGCGGTCTTTTGCTTTTCTGTTCGCCTTTGCTGCTATTGTGTTTCCTAGTGTTTCGAATATTCCATAAATCCATCTTTTTCGTGGTCGACCCTTGGGTCTGGTGTTCTCTCAACGTTTATTGATTGCTCGTTGTGTTGTGATCACTCTGCCTTGTCACGTGGCCAAACCATTTTATCTGTCGTTTCTTTATATATTCTATGGCGGGGGCTATTCCTAGCTTTTTTCTCAGTTTTTCATTTCTGTTCTTGTCTCTCAGGCTGTTTCCTGTCATTCGTCAAACATATTCATCTCAGTAGATGTTATTTATCCTCTTTTTATATAATGAACAGACGTCAAAATATGAACTGCGGACGTGTTAACAGCAAGACGTAAACATTTAATTGAACAGACGGCAAAATTTGAACATTTAACCAAAAAGACAGGCAAATATAAAAATGTGATTTAGCAGCCATAACAATAACAATAGGTTACTTTCCAGACGATAAGACAACATACGAAAGGGAAACAAAACGTTGCAGCACAAGTGACAATAAACATTGGCACAGGAAGTATCAAGCCACAGATTGAGAACACTATCATAACAATAAGCAAAAGGATTCGGAGAATATGTTTTGAAATATATGTTTCCTGTAGACGTTTATTTGGCGCTGTCAATCAATTTGAAAGACATTCTGTGGAGTGTATGATGAGCATTAGGGAGATGACGGACTGGGTGGTTTAGAAGTAAGACGTGAGCATCTGAGAAGAGAGGTTACGGATTCGAATCCCGTCAGAGGTATCGATAAATTTTCTTTTCGAATCCGTGGTATCTTCGTGGATTTACCATTCCCTTGTCTCCGAATAGGGAGATCACATGTCTGGCCCTCACGGATAACGGCGATAAAAACAAAGATTCCGTGTTCAGTTTGCGCACGTTAAAGAACTATTGGCGGTTAAGTCGAAAAGAGTAGGCTAAAAAAAAAGCCGATGAGCGTGGGGTGGGGGAGGGAGGGCAAAACTGTTAAGCAAAGTCTACCCATCCAGAAGACGGATGTGTCGGGTCGAAAAGCGCAGATTTCGCGGCTTTGTCGTAGACTAACAACACAACGCAAACACTCCCACTTAACGGGTGGACGCTATGAAGAGCATTATTTCAGTAACCTCTCAAACTACAATTTCCCTGCTCCTCACAGTGAATATATACAGGGGCCATTTACACGTTCTCCCCCTACCCAACTAGGTTACCTTTGCCCTTAC
This sequence comes from Megaustenia siamemsis, assembly GCA_032433765.1. Lineage (NCBI taxonomy): Eukaryota > Metazoa > Mollusca > Gastropoda > Stylommatophora > Ariophantidae > Megaustenia > Megaustenia siamemsis. The sequence goes on from JAVIAB010000125.1 coordinate 100,532,339, forward strand.
CATCTACTTGGGTAGCTCATCTATAACGTAGACAAGGTTACCTTTACCCTTACCATCTACTTGGTTAGCTCACCTACAACGTAGACAAAGTTACCTTTACTCTTACTATCTACTTGGTTAACTCACATATAACGTAGACAAGGTTACTTTTACCCTTACCATCTACTTGGTTAGCTCACCTGTAACGTAGACAATGTTACCTTTACCCTTACCATCTACTTGGTTAGCTCATCTACAACGTAGACAATGTTACCTTTACCCTTACCATCTACTTGGTTAGCTCACCTACAACGTAGACAAGGTTACCTTTACCCTTACCATCTACTTGGTTAGCTCACCTACAACGTAGACAAGGTTACCTTTACCCTTATCATCTACTTGGTTAACTCACCTACAACGTAGACAAATGACCCCCGTATCCGCAGCCAGGAACAGACTTCACAAATATCTTGTCACGGTGGGAGATGCCAGACGACAGCGCTACGTAGTAATCCAAAGAAGACCTACACCACCATAACACCGGTGTTGTTAGTCGCTACACTTTGACGGAACATCTCCGAAAGAGATATGAGCACTTATAGACTTATCCGATATGCAATGAGGGTGACCTGTCGACTAAACTATACTAAACTAAACTAAAGCAAACCAAACCAAACCAAACCAAACTAAACTAAACTAAACAAACCAAACCAAACTAAACTAATCTAAACTAAACTAAACTAAACTAAACTAAACTAAACTAAACCAACGTAGAAAACGTTCACCAGATTAAGGATTAATCTCAACGCTTCAGTAGTTAATTTATGCGATTTTAATAATCTCAAAAATAATTCTAGCCACCTTCTGGATATTCTTAAAGCCTCAATAGTTAATCTTTCTTGCCTTTTGAAGAGAAAAAACCTCATCGCTTCAACAAATCATTTTATCAAGATTTAGATAATATTAACGCCTCAATAGGTAATCTCTACCACAATTTAAATTATGTCAACGCCTCAATAGGTAATCTCTACCACAATTTAGATTATGTCAACGCCTCAATAGGTAATCTCTACCACAATTTAAATAATGTCAACGCCTCAATAGGTAATCTCTACCACAATTTAGATAATGTCAACGCCTCAATTGGTAATCTCTCATCATCGAGTGCCTTCTCCGCAACGAAGGTTGGCTACCATGGATCGCCATTCTACTCTGTTTCTTGCTTTGATGGTGCAGGCTGTCATAGATTGACTTGTCCATCTTTTGATGTTACTCGTCCATGTTAGTCTTGGTCTGCCTCTGCCTCTTTTACCTTGTATTTTTCCTTCCAATATTACTTTTAGTAGGCTGTTGTGTCTTTTAACATGCCCCAAAAATTTCATTTGTATTGTCTTAATTGTATTTAGTAGTTCTCTTTTTATTTTCAGTTGTTTTAAAACTTCATCGTTTGTTATCTTTTGTTTCCATCCAATTCTACCTATTCTTCTATAAATCCACATTTCAAAGGCTTCAATTTTCTGTTTTGTTTTCTTGTCTAATGCCCATGTTTCTGCACCATACAGGAATATTGAGAAGCTATAACATTTTGCCATTCTTAGTTTCAGCCCTGCTGATATTTGTTTTGTTGTTAGTATATTTTTCATGGCATTAAAATTACTTTTTGCCATACCTATTCTTTTGTTTATTTCAATTTTGCATTTTCCATCATTTGTTATAGTATGTCCCAGGTAGTTGTAGCTCTGGAGGTAATCTCTACCACAATTTAAATAATGTCAACGCCTCAATAGGTAATCTCTACCACAATTTAGATTATGTCAACGCCTCAATAGGTAATCTCTACCACAATTTAAATATGTCAACGCCTCAATAGGTAATCTCTACCACAATTTAAATAATGTCAACGCCTCAATAGGTAATCTCTACCACAATTTAAATAATGTCAACGCCTCAATAGGTAATCTCTACCACAATTATATATTTTAAAAATAACAAAACCTGCCAACGTCCTCTGAACGTCTTCTTTGGTTATCGAAATGTCTTCGTAGGTAACTCCTGTGCTCTTTAACTAATTGAAGCGACCACGTGCGTGATCCTAACGTCTCCTTAAATTCCCAGTACTTCCAGAAGTTAACCCTAATCCTAGCTGACACACAATCCCAACAGGAAACGTTGAGGCTCTGTCTGAAAAGTGTTCCTTGTTGCAGTTTCCTCATATTAAAAGTCCGGCTTGCTCCTGGAGCTACTAAGTTTAGTGCTTTGTGCACATCGTGAGCTGTGTTTTTCATCCGGATCGTGTTTCCAAATTCCGATTGCTTACGATAAAGGGGTTAAGGCAAAGAAATGCAAGTGAATGCATAAAAATGCGCAACTGCAGTAACGCTAAATGTGAGGGAGAATTTATATAAAAAATAAAAAAAGTTATGGTAAATTCTTTACGTGATTAGTAGACGACACAGATTTGAACGACGTTTCGGCTGAATAGGCCTTCAGCAGGAACAAACAAACAACACGCACACACAGATATGTAAGTAAATAAAACTAATCCTACATAGCTAACTAGTAACGAAACATCTAAAACAAAATAATGGAAACTGGTTAAAGAAAAGAAAAAAATGACTTCCCTGTGTCGTGGACCGTGGTCAGAATGGGAAAGAAATAGTCACATGGGTGTAGCTGTAATTATACCCTCAGGTCAGGTGAAGGGTTCTAAAAATACGCGAGTGGGGGGGGGAACGCTGTCTGCGTTACCTCGACTGCAAAGACACTGAAAATGTCTAAATGTCTAAGGGCCCGTAAATACATGTACACACACACACAGATGCGTGTATACATATACACACGTACAAATAGATATACACATACCTATACATATCAACAGACATATATATATATATATATATATATATATATATATATATATATATATATATATATATATATATACATATATATGTATATATACATATATATATGTATATATACATATACATATACATACATACATACATACATACATACATACATACATACATACATACATACATACATACATACATACATACATACATACACATACATGCATGTATATATATATATATATATATACCTACCAATACCCATACATATGAACACATACATGCATGTGCACACCCACACGGGGACAATCATATATGTTTAGAAATGTGCGCATAACGCCCACATAACCAGAAGAGTACACACCGGGGTCAGTGTGCAAACACAAAGGAGAAAGAATAGAAAAGTAGGAATAGAGGTGTAGAAAGAACAAATATCAATTGCGAAAAGTCGGTATGAGCGACCACGATATACACATATCCGATTATCTAGACAGTGTCTTTCAGGCCATGGTAGTTAGTCTTCCCTCATATGTCAAGGACACAAACCATGCCTTGAGTATCTTCTCTTTCATCTCTCTCTCTCTCGTGGTCGCTCATACCGACTTTTCACCCTTGATGTTTGTTCTCTCTACACCTCTATTCCTCACTCCGACGGTCTCCTGGCTCTACAGTTCATTCTTGACCAGAGGCAACACCCCTCTGTTGATACTGCCACTCTTCTTCGCCTTACTGAGCTTGTACTCAACCTCAACACCTTTGAGTTCAATGGTAACTTCTATGACCAAGTTAGTGGATTAGCCATGGTCACCAAGATGGGCCCTAGATATGCTTGCCTTTTGGGTTACCTTGGGCACCAAATTCTCAATTCATATCAAGGTCCCCTTCCCATCATATTCCTCCAGTACATTGATGACTTCTTCGGACTTAGGGATCTGAGGATGACCTCTCCAGGTTTATCGACTACATTGGTAGCTATCACAAAGCTCTCAAGATCACATCTTGTATATCCACTTCCTCTGTTACCTTTTTAGATCTTATTGTTTCCTTGGGTACTTCTGGTCTCCACACCTCGGTTTTCTATAAACCCACAGACGCCCACTGCTACCTTCTCTATACTTCATCACATCCATCTCCTTGTCGTGATTCAGTACCGTTCTCACAGTTATTGCGTCTCCGTCGTATCTGCCAGGATGACCAAGATTTCCTCCAACAGGCTCACCTCATGTTAGGTTATTTCAGCCACCGGCTTTATCCAGACTCGATCCTCCAGACTGCCTTCAACCGGGTCCTCCTTATCTCTCGTCCCGAGGAACTCACTCCATCCAACCTCACCACCCCTCTGAGAGAACTATACTCACCCTCACCTATCATCCTCACAACTTAGCTGCTGTGATGATACTCAACCGCTACCGTTCCATTCTCCTCTCTGATCCCACTACCCGTCTACTTTTTAGTTATCTCCCGAGGATCGCCTTCAAATGCGACAGGAATTTGGGAGATATTTTGGTTAGGAGCCATCTCCCTCGCTCCTACCATCAACACTTCGGTACGGCCCCTTGTGGTCGGAACTGTATCACCTGTGCCTACTTGCTCCCTACTGACTCTGTTTTACTCCCTAATGGACGGTTCGAGATCAAGCATGGCTTCACATGTGTGTTCCGTAACATCATTTATGCCATCATATGCCAACGATGCCACATGACTTATATTGGCGAGTCTGGGAGACGATGAGCATACAGATTTTGTGAACATCTTCGAGATGTTCAACAGAATACTGGCACTCCAGTGTCTTCCCATTTCAACTTCCCAGACCACAAGGGCAAAGACGACAATCGTATCACTGGTATTGTCCTTTGTCACTCTGGCGACTGCAGCCGATTTACTTTGGAGAATCGCCTCATAGTCCAGTTTGGTTCGCTGACCCCACGAGGCATAAATGTATCACACTCGTACATATAGTTTCTTTTCGGTTACTCCTTTCCTTTTGCATAGCCTTCTCTACTGCCCATGTTTGGGCACTTTAGTCTATCTACCATGTCATGCTATTCATAGTTCTCTTTCACTAGTCCCCACTGAGACACTTCGGTTTTCTCCTACACCATTTTTTCTGTGCTACTTACCCCTCATATGTTTTTATTGTACCCCACTCTCAGACATCTCACTCTTTCCGCCTTTTGAGTACCTGTTAGTCTACTGTTCTATTCTTTCTCCTTTGTGTTTGCACACTGACCCCGGTGTGTACTCTTCTGATTATGTGGGCGTTATGCGCACATTTCTACAGATATATGATTGTCCCCGTATGGGTGTGCACACGTATGTATGTGTTCATATGTATGGGTATTGGTATATATATATATATATATATATATATATATATATATATATATATATATATATACATGTATGTGTGTGTATGTATGTATGCATATATATGTATATGTGTGTATGTATATATATATATATATATATATATATATATGTCTGTTGATATGTATAGGTATGTGCATGTCTATTTGTACGTGTATATATGTATGCACGCATCTGTGTGTGTGTGTATACATGTATTTATGGGCCCTTTGATACTTTCAGACATTGTCAGTGTCCATGCAGCCGACGTAACCTAGACAGCGTTCCCCTACTCGCGTATTTTTAAAACCCTTCACCTGACCAGAGGGTATAATTACAGCTACACCCGTGTGACTATTTCTTTCCCATTCTGACCACGGTCCACGACACAGGGAAGTCATTTTTCTTTTCTTTAACCAGTTTCCATTATTTTGTTTTAGATGTTTCGTTACTAGTTAGCTATGTAGGATTAGTTTTATTTACTTACATATCTGTGTGTGCGTGTTGTTTGTTTGTTCCTGCTGAAGGCTTATTGAGCCGAAACGTCGTTCAAATCGGTGTCGGCTACTAATAGCGTAAAGCTGTTACCATACCTTACCATTTTTTTTTTTTTAATTCTTCCTGCTTACGGTAAATGATGATTTCGTGTGACGAAAAACACTTCGGTTGCCTTCACTTATAAGGCTATGCCTTATGTCTTTTGGCGTGTGCTGTGGCTGCTGTGATGTGAACAGCAGCTGCCTTTCTTTGTTTTGATCCTTCAATGAGATGAGACATTAATTTAGATGTTTCCACTGGCACAGGCGGTTGAGCATGTATGGATTTTAATTCGTTTGCAGTGCTGCCGGGGCCTTCGACTAACTATAACTAACACTCCCTTTTTCATCCCTTATTTCTCATCTATAACTGATTTAACTCTATTGTTTAAACCAACGTGTTTCCGCTTCTGCCTTGTCACCAGGAACCCTACGTCACGCGCACAGTCACCTCCCAGGGAGAGGTCTACCAGGGTTTCCTCGTGGACTTGATCAACGAGATCTCTAAGAAGGCAGGTTTCACCTACGAGTTCCGACAGCCTGCGGATAAAAAGTTTGGACTCCAAGGCCCGCAGGGATGGTCGGGTGTTATTGGAGATGTCGTGTCGAAGGTAAGTGAGCCATTTATTGAGCTTATATCACGCCAAATGTGCACATTCTTGTCTCTGTTCGTCTATTCTAGTTAATTTCACAGTTAAAAAAGCCATACATGTCGCTTTTTGGCGTTTACATTACTGAAGCAGGATCGAACCTGTTCTCGACACAGCGCCTTGCCATGATAAATCTGCGCTAGGGTACATGGCCAGTTAAACAATCTAAAAAAAAAAGTAGCTATCATTGGCGTGTCTTTCACACATTTGTATTCATGACTATAGCATTAGGGTTACGATCACAACTCGGGAATAAATTATATATCTGTACTCATGACTATAGCATTAGGGTTACGATCACAACTCGGGAATAAATTATATATCTGTACTCATGACTATAGCATAGGGTTACGATCATAACTCGGGAATAAATTATATATCTGTACTCATGACTATAGCATAGGGTTACGATCATAACTCGGGAATAAATTATATATCTGTACTCATGACTATAGCATAGGGTTACGATCATAACTCGGGAATAAATTATATATCTGTACTCATGACTATAGCATAGGGTTACGATCATAACTCGGGAATAAATTATATATCTGTACTCATGACTATAGCATAGGGTTACAATCATAACTCGGGAATAAATTATATATCTATACTCATGACTATAGCATAGGGTTACGATCACAACTCGGGAATAAATTATATATCTATACTCATGACTATAGCATAGGGTTACGATCACAACTCGGGAATAAATTATATATCTGTACTCATGACTATAGCATAGGGTTACGATCATAACTCGGGAATAAATTATATATCTGTACTCATGACTATAGCATAGGGTTACGATCATAACTCGGGAATAAATTATATATCTATACTCATGACTATAGCATAGGGTTACGATCATAACTCGGGAATAAATTATATATCTGTACTCATGACTATAGCATAGGGTTACGATCACAACTCGGGAATAAATTATATATTTGTACTCTTGACTATAGCATAGGGTTACGAACACAACTCGGGAATAAATTATATATCTATACTCATGACTATAGCATAGGGTTACGATCATAACTCGGGAATAAATTATATATCTGTACTCTTGACTATAGCATAGGGTTACGATCACAACTCGGGAATAAATTGTATATCTGTATTGTCATATTAAGACAAGTCTTTTTTTCGAGTGTTGTAAACATACCTCTTCCCCTGAAATGATTCCCAAAATCTAAAAGTGTTTTTATGCTCTCGCTGTATATACTGAAAACACCGGAGACGCATGTCTCTACCATGTATGCTGTATATAATGAAAACAATAATAAAAAAAAAGGAAACACCGGAAATATAATATAATGAAAACACCGGAGATGCATGTCTCGACCATGTATGCTGTGTATAATGAACAACACCGGAGACACATGTTTCGACTGTGTGCTGTATATAATGAAAACACCGGAGACGCATGTCTCGACCATGTATGCTGTATATAATGAAAACACCAGAGACGCATGTCTCGACCATGTATGCTGTATATAATGAAAACACCAGAGACGCATGTATCGACCATGTATGTTGTATATAATGAAAACACCAGAGACGCACATATCGACCATGTATGCTGTATATTTCTATGTTTTTTTTTCAGTACTGCATATGTGTATTATGTGTGTTTTTTTTTTCCTCGACCATTTTCGGTGTCTCAAACAGCTGTTGATAATCTACTGTAGTGGAAAGTCTTTCCCTGATCGACAGAAGGCAACCTACTGATATTGTGTATACTCGGTCGCTTCGACTGTAGGCTATTTTTGATGTAAAAAATGTGAAAGCAATACATCTTTTCTTACCTATGAATCTCGTTTGTTAGTCTTTAATCTGTTATTGAAAAATTGGACTTTCCTGTGTGATTTCTTCGCACAAGTTCCCTTTACGTTGATGTTGATAATAAGAAACCAGTTTGTCAACTTTTCCCATAGACATAATTACCAACGTGTTGCGTCATGTAAAGGGAAGTAACCCAAAATATAAAACATGAATTATCTACCCCCCCCCCCCCCCCCCCCCATTTCTTGTATTGCTATTGTGTACAAAAATAATGTGGTTTTACAGAATAATATTAAGAATACCATGATGGCTTATAATGATTACTAAAGACATTTTTAATTAACCAAAGCAACGCAAAAATTATAAGATAGAAGCATATTTATTACCGACATCAGTAAAAGTACAACCCAACGAACCCTGAATAGGTCTTGCAAAACACGAGACTCAAGCGCCGACCACAAAACAGATGCATTGATGAAATATTAGAAACATTAGGAAAATTTAACAGTAGGTGCTGAAAGGCAAATGTGGAAGGAACGAAGAAGAGAAAAAGATCAGTAGAAATAATTATCATTTATTGAACTTGCAATGAAAAGAGAATAAACAGCTAGACGATTGTGATAACATAAAAAATTGAGAAAAGAAAAGATAACATAGAAGCTAAGAGAATGTTTTAGTAGTTAGTCGACAACAGAAATAATAAACATTTTAATAAATAGAGTTGTGGACAGACATGATCACCTACGACAGCAAGTATTTAATAATGATGATATTATATATGATCATCTTCTCAGTTTGGGGGTCAGGGCTAATCTGTTTTCTGGTACACCCGTCGTATTGTGTTAACAGAGCAAATAATAACGTCCCTAGTTTGCGTCACCCGAGGCACGCGCTCAAGGAATGGATTCTTTTTTTTTTCTTGTCGAGGAGCCAAAAAGTTGCACTTGTCCCTGACCTACATCTCCATTTTAGACAAAGCTAATAACCGTCTCTGACCTACATTGATTTTTTGTTATCGTGATGCCAGGACATAAATAAATGTATGTGTGTCACAAAGTAGAGGTTATGATACTTATTTCCCAGTGTAGAGCGTGGGCGTCCATGTTTGTGTGTCACAAACTAGAGGTTAGGATACTTATTTCCCAGTATAGAGCGTGGGCGTCCATGTATGTGTGTCACAAACTAGAGGTTATGATACTTATTTCCCAGTGTAGAGCGTGGGCGTCCATGTTTGTGTGTCACAAACTAGAGGTTAGGATACTTATTTCCAAGTGTAGAGCGTCCATGTTTGTGTGTCACAAACTAGAGGTTAGGATACTTATTTCCCAGTATAGAGCGTGGGCGTCCATGTTTGTGTGTCACAAACTAGAGGTTATGATACTTATTTCCCAGTGTAGAGCGTGGGCGTCCATGTTTGTTACCCGACTTTACCTCGCCTCTCGTCCAGGGTAATAGGGAGTTTTCTGGTGAAAGCTCTTCTTGGTCTGCTTGCCCCCTTTCCTGTTGATTCTGAGTATTAAAACTCTTTCACTGCGGAATTCATTAGCTATATTGATGGGAGTTGTGTGGCATGATATTGCGAGCTATCTAACGTCAATAATTTCAAACTTCAGCATACGTTCGTTCCCTATATCGTCGAAAGAGATTTCTCAGATGTAATCAATTACAAGATTGAAAGCTGTAATCTCCATGTGCCAATACGGTGTAAGCAAGGTTCTACAAGGATTTGGGACTGATGATGATCTTATTTAGAAAATTTATATTATTTTCCTTGACCTATATTTTTTTTTCAAAATTAACAATTTGCCTCAACATTCTAAATTCAGTACGTCACAGAGGTCACATTTTCTTGACCTACAATTTTATTAAGGTTAAAAGGAACACGACGCCAAAGAGAGGAACTCATCATCATCATTGAGTGCCGTCTCCGCATCGAAGGTTGGCTACCATGGAGCGCCATTCCACTCTGTCTCTTGCTTTGATGGTGCAAATTGTCATAGGTTGACTTTTCCATCTTTTGGTGTTACTCGTCCATATTTGTCTTGGTCTGCCTCTGCTACCTTGTATTTTCCCTTCCGATATTACTTTTAGTAGGGTGTTGTGTCTTTTAACATGCCCCACAAATTTCATGTCTTGTTCTAATTATGTTTAGTAGTTCTCTTTTAATTTTTAGTTGTTTTAAAACTTCGTTTGTTTTCTTCTCTTTCTATCCAATTCTACATATTCTTCTATAGATCCACAATTCAAAGGCTTAAATTTAAGAGAGGAACTAAAGGGCTAAACAAATCAAATAAATTGGAACAGCTTTCACAATTTGTCTACATAGTTCGTAGATTCGTCAGTTCTACAACTGCCAGGCAATATTGTGCCTATTCCGACGCTTTCCAAGCTAATAAAATATAAAAGAAATTTCAAAAAATGTAATTGCTACATTTATCAATTTTCCAAGTCTCCCGGTGGATATCCGATTGATGTGGATCTAACCCGATTTTATCTTGGCCACTAACAGGCCAAGGTTTCTATATGAACCTCGTGGCGATGTCTTTACATGGTTCTGACTGAAGCTAGGTAGACATCTAACTATAAAATCATCTAACACGCGTTTTTTGTCTTGTCATACTGACGAATGTCTGTGTCCGAAACGTTTATAATTTTGTACTGATGTCTTCGTCGTTAGTAAAGCTGCTGTATACACTTTGAGATTTATGTTTCTGAAATCACTTTGTTTGGACATCGTCATGTTTGTCTCTTCCACCGGCCGCTCTCAACAACTTCATTTATCTCTTGAAATCAGTGCTGACTTTGGTTTTGGCGAGAACTACTCTATGGGTTTACCTTTACTTCTCATCATAAATGATGACGTATACCACATAGTAGTGTTTCACTGCTAATTTAATTGATTTAATCATGTCCATCTTTCCAGAAAGATAATTTACATCATCATCATCGAGAACCATGCCTGCTGACGTAGGTGATCATGTCTCTCCACAACTTTCGATTTCAACATTTATTTATCATTTCTATTGTTGACCTTCAGCCAAGCCATTCTCTTAAGCTGTCTGGTATCTTTTCTCTTTGCTTCCCTCTAACTCTTCGTCTCTCAAGTTTCCCAGTTGTCACAATAATATTCCAGCTGTTCCCTTCTCGTTACACCGCCAAAAAATGATGATTGTTTTTTTCCTAATATTGGTATTTTTTCACAGAGAGCAGACATTGGTGGCGCCCCACTGGCAATTACCACGGATCGAGAGGAGGCGGTGGACTTTACCAGACCTTACCTGTCCAACAGCGTCAGTCTCCTTGTACAGAAGCCCACCTGGACTGACCTTGGCCTGGGTTACCTAGTGCGTCCAATCTCATCTGGTAATGTTCACAATCTTACTTTTGAAGTGTTTACTTCTGAGTCATTGACCACTCGGAGACACATTAGTTAAACACTGTAAGAATCATCACTAAAACATATTAATGGGCATCATGTATAATAAAAGTAACATAAATCAGTTGAACACATTAATCAACATCAATAGAATGGGGAAGGGGGGGGGAGGTGGTCTAGCGATGGTCTATCACTTAAACACATTAAGGATCATCAATTGAACATATTAAGAATCATCAATTAAACACATTAAGAATCATCAATTAAACACATTAGAATCATCCACTGAGGACACTAAAACTAATCTAATTTGTCCGCCTCCCCAGAATACTGGATCATGATCCTTGTCGTCCTACTCCTCATCGGCATCGTCTTCTTTCTCATCGGAAAGTTCAGCCCCTACGAGTGGGGCAACCAGGCCGCAGAGAAGGACCCACGAGGGGCCCGGAATAGCTTCACCCTCAGGAACAGCTACCTCTTCGCTCTCAGCACAATTACCTGGCAAGGTGAAACAAACCTCTTAATATTGATTTCACTTGTGTTGTTCACAATTGTTCGTTACCGATACTTGACTTTATTTACTCATTTGTGTCTTCTCAAAAACATAGAGTAAACGCCATTCTTCTATTATACACACACAAGTGATTACAACAAACGGTGTATCTTATAATTACAAAAAAAACCAAAAAAACTTTATGGTTAGAATATTGAATATCGCATCTCCGGAAACTCTCAAATCTCCAATTTTTGGTACATTTATTAGAGTACTAGCTTCCCCCACTCATAGTTGACTATGGATTTTGCAAAAAAAAAAGTAAAGTACCCCCGTCACGCCAAGTGGCGTATAGGGAATATGGTGTTAGTGACCATAAATTTTACAAACCTTCGGCATATGTTTATTTTTTGGGTAATGTGGTCGGTATTACGCCAGTGCCGCTTTACTTTCCCAGAAAAAAATCTGGTACCCATTAAAGTTTGGGTGAACCGGAAGCCCTCGGTTGGGATCAAACCCTACCTCTTGTCCTTTGTAGTTCAGTTCACTAACCACTGAGTTATCGCGGCTCCCTGGATTTTGCAGTGCCCCTAGGAAATATAATTTTTCTATTTTCTTTTATTTTCGTAGTGTTTTCTCCTTTCCTATAATCTGTCTGCTTCTTGCTTGAGTTGGAGCTTTAGAGTGTGTCTCCAAAGATTGCGGTCTGCAGCTATTTCTTCCCAGGCTGCAGGGTTTATGTTCACAGTCTTCATGTCACATTTACAAACGTCTATTAATCGAAATTTTGGGCTCTAGTTCTTTTGTCATCTGTTAGTTGTCTATTAAATATATAGTTTTTTAATGCTGCCATCTTTCTTCTGGTGTAAGTGGCCAAGCCAGCGCAACCTACGGTATTTGAGTAGAGTGTAGATGTTCGGGAGAACTGTGCGAGTTCGACTGTCTAGGGTCATTTAACCAAACGTGCACTATTCAGTGGAAACTAAGAAGAAACTGCCAGTTGTTTCATAAGGACGAATGAAAGTAGAACATCCAGGGAAAAACATGCAAATGTTTTCGTTTACGGATACCAAGACTTCTTTGTCCGATATGAAATGTGGATCGATCACGAAAGCAATGGATTGATGGAACATTAGAAACAATAGTAAACATAACAGCATTAGAGGCCAACAGAAAAGTAAAAAAAAGCAGGGTATCTCGCCCATCAACTCTGAAAGGCAAAGGAGGAAGAAAAGAAGTAGAAAGAAGACGCTGAAAGGCAAATGAGGAAGGAAATAAGAAGAAATATTGATGATCTGGCGACTTACTGACACGAAGGTTGATAGAACATTGCCACAGAACTGTGCTATAAAATGTTCTATAGAGCTTTCTATCTATTGTCCTTTCGAGCCGAAGACGGCACATAGGGCAGAACCACAATCTCAAAAACAGAAACCTTGCATGCCAAAATGGCACATATTGCAGAGATCACTGCTTCTAAAATCTATGGCTCTGTTTCCATTACAATACTTTTTACAATGACAGCTTGTCAAGCCATCGATCAACCTCTTTAGTCGCCTCTTAAGACGTGCCTGGAAGGTCACAGTGTCACTATTCTTTACTTCCCTCATAATGAGGCCCCGGTAACACACAGGAGTATAGAGGTTTGCAACATGATATAATTCGATCATTAGAACAGTTCCACTCATCCAGCAAGTGTCTTGGCCCTTTAACTTCTGTCACTTTAAAGAGGGGAAGGAGGGGCGAGGCCCACCATGGTCATTACTCCCAGGCATTAACCGCCCGAAAGCCGGCGAAACATCGACAATTTGATCTATTTTTTTTATTTTACACATTTCTAATTTGCACAAGTAAGTATTTTTTTAACATTGTGTGATGTCTCTAAATTGTTACAGGTTATCGCGAGGCCCCTCATTCGCTGTCTGGAAGAATCATGGCAGTCTTCTGGTGGCTGTTCGTTCTACTGACTCTCTTAGCGTACACGGCCAATCTGACAGCTTACCTGCTGGCTAGGTAGGTTCTTTTATCAATAGATCGATCATTTGTGGTGTAAGTATCCACGGTCATCAATATATGGGTTGATTTGTATGTATTCATTGTCATCTTAAGATGGGTTGATCTTTAAGTATTAATTGTCATCATTAGATAGGTTTCTTTGTAAGTATTCATTGATATCAATAGATGGATTGATTTGTAAGTATTCATTGATATCAATAGATGGATTGATTTGTAAGTATTCATTAATATCAAAGGATAGATTGATTTGTAAGTTTTCATTGATATCAATAGATGGATTGATTTGTAAGTATTCATTTATATCAAAGGATAGATTGATTTGTAAGTTTTCATTGATATCAATAGATGGACTGATTTGTAAGTATTCATTAATATCAATAGATGGATTGATTTGTAAGTTTTCATTGATATCAAAGGATAGATTGATTTGTACGTTTTCATTGATATCAAAGGATAGACTGATTTGTAAGTTTTCATTGATATCAAAGGATAGATTGATTTGTAAGTATTCATTAATATCAAAGGATAGATTGATTTGTAAGTTTTCATTGATATCAATATATAGATTGATTTGTAAGTATCCATTGATATCAATAGATTGGTTGATTTGTAAGTATCCATGATCACAGAATACAGCTTGTGTTCTAAATACTCATTGCTATTAATATATGGGTTGTATTATTAATAGATTCTACCATCAAAAAATGACTTTTGTTTTTCGTAGTCTCTGCTGTGCTTACGTAGTCTTTTGTTTTTTATATGTTCTTCTGTCAATAGATGGTTTCTGTCTGTGGTATATTCTGTTTTGTTACTTCCAAGATATATGTATTTCTGATCTTATTGTGTAATGAACTATTCAAACTTATTCTTAAAAAAATGGGTTAATAATGTAAACGACTTTCGTGTCGTTGTGACTATTTATTACCCACATCTCTGAGCCATATAACAGGACTGTTTTTATGTTTGAATTTACCTTAGTTTAGTGCCGTTTGAATGCTTTTGCAGTCATTATTTTGTTGACTTGTTTATTTTCCGCTGCACACCTCGATCCCTACTCCCTCCTTCTCGATATCACTTTCTCGTTCGACCTCCAATTTCCACCAGGCTATTGTGTGACTGTTTCACAGACCATTTGGAATAGTTCGTATTGTAAGTCCACAGACAACTACAAAATTACTTAGGCCTGAGGTCTGGCTGAGAGGGAATTCCTGGAAAATCCCCAACTAAAGTAATATTTACAGCTTAACGAGCAACGGTGGTTGTGGATAGCGTGACGTCAGCTGTCTATATCTCCTACAGCTGAAATCGTCACACTAGTTTGAGGGATTCCCAGTTTTATGTTCTGCCCACCGCGAACTTGAGTAAATATATAGTTGGTTGAGGTTAGACACACCGGTCGAGTCCTAAAATTCAATGGAGGAAGGATCACTAAAACAACCTTAGAATAAACTAGGTTTAAACCTCTTACGTTTGCATCTCCAGGCCAGAGCAACTGCCAGAGATGCCATTCCAGACTTACGAAGATCTTGTTCAGAGCACGAGCATCCGCACTGGCGCCCTTGACTTTGGATCAACACAAGTAGGTCATCACTGTGTAATAAATGTGTACAATCTGAGAGCACCAATGCGACTCGCATAGGTCATCTTTTAATGAATGTATAAATTATGCGAGCTCTAACAAATAGGTCGCTGTGTAATGAATGTGCAGTCAGTAAGTCTCGTCCTAAATTGCTTGTCATTAGTAAACCATTTCTCAACTGGGGTAAGCTATCAGTAAATCCTATTCTCAAATCGCATATCTCATCAATAAATTCTATTCACAAAAAATAACATATCTCATCAATAGACCCTATTCTCAAAAAATCACATATCTCATCAATAGATCCTATTCTCAAATAGAATATCTCATCAATAAATCATATTCACAAAAAATAACATATCTCATCAATAGACCCTATTCTCAAAAAATCACATATCTCATCAATAGATCCTATTCTCAAATAGAATATCTCATCAATAGACCCTATTCTCAAAAAATCACATATCTCATCAATAAATCATATTCTCAAATAGAATATCTCATCAATAAATCCTATTCTCAAATAGAATATCTCATCAATAAATCATATTCTCAAAAAATGGCATATCTCATCAATAAATCCTATTCTCAAATCGCATATCTCATCAATAAATCATATTCTCAAATCGCATATCTCATCAATAAATCCTATTCTCAAATAGCATATCTCATCAATAAATCCTATTCTCAAATCGCATATCTCATCAATAAATCCTATTCTCAAATCACAATGAACTAACTACTGGAGACCCAGTATTTTCCTAAATAATATCGAAACCCTTGGGCCCATCTGATATGACTCCTCATGGAAAACATAAAATACCAGAACTTAAGGAAAATATAACAGGAATCATGAAAAAGGCATCCAATCAGACACAGAAAGAAAACACGTGGCAGAAAAACACATACACGATACCTACCCACAGGACTCTTGGTCCCACGTATACACAGATGGTTCTGCTACAAATGCCACCAGAAATGGAGGGGGAGGTGTGTTCTTGACGCTGAATAATCAGGACGAGATCACCAAGTCAATAGCTACTGGAAAATTCTCAAACAACTTTAAAGCAGAAACTGAAACCATCAGAGATGCTGCAACACTGGCTACTCGACACAAAAATAACATGCACAATAAATTGGTGATTCTGACTGATGCATTGTCAGTACTATCAGCTCTAAAAATGCACAAGAACAATGAACTAGATGACTTGAGAACAACTCTGGACCAACTATGCAATAACTTCCAGAGAGTAGTCATTCATTGGATACCATCATACTGTAATATACACGGGAACGAACGCGCAGACAAATTAGCTAAAGAAGGAACGAAATTACCACAAGAGAACCATCCGCTCAGTTATGATGAAGCCAAATCCATGATCAAAGGTCAGTTCCATGAAAAATGGAAACGAGAACACCCAAAGCATAACGAGAGTGACGGATACCACCAACTATCAAGGAGGGATCAAGTCATCATACTTCGCCTACGCACTGGCCACAATAGAATGAGAAATCACATGTTCACCAAATTCAAAATAGGTACAACCAGCCTATGCCACTGTACACTGGACAATATGACTACAAAACATGTTCTACAGGATTGCCCCCAGTACACAGACCTGAGAAGAGCAATGTGGTCCACGCCCACCTCCCTGGAAGAAAAACTATAAGGGGCAATCGATTCGCTTAAACAGACAGCTGACTTCATGAGAGAGTCTGGAATCCTACTCTGATTGAGTCTTGATCGCAGAAAGAGAGAGAGAGAGAGAGATTCTCAAATCACATATCTCATCAATAAATCCTATTCTCAAATCACATATCTCATCAATAAATCCTATTCTCAAATCGCATATCTCATCGATAAATCCTATTCTCAAATCGCATATCTCATCAATAAATCCTATTCTCAAATCACATATCTCATCAATAGATCCTATTCTCAAATAGAATATCTCATCAATAGACCCTATTCTAAAAAAATCACATATCTCATCAATAAATCATATTCTCAAATAGAATATCTCATCAATAAATCCTATTCTCAAATAGAATATCTCATCAATAAATCATATTCTCAAAAAATGGCATATCTCATCAATAAATCCTATTCTCAAATCACATATCTCATCAATAAATCCTATTCTCAAATCACATATCTCATCAATAAATCCTATTCTCAAATCGCATATCTCATCAATAAATTCTATTCTCAAATCGCATATCTCATCAATAAATCCTATTCTCAAATCGCATATCTCCTCAATAAATCCTATTCTCAAATCCTTCACCTCCGCCATCAAGGCAGTGTTGATGAACCTTTCCCTTTGTTTCAGAACACGCTAAGAACGAGTCGAAGTGAGACGCTCAGATCTCTTTGGACGAAAATAAGTGCTCAATCGTCTTGGGTCGGGAGCTACGAAGAGGTACGTGTCTAACGCGCATTAAACATGCGTGCAAGGTTGTGAGGTCGGTGTAGGGAGCACTTAATATGTTCAACTCAAATAGGTTAAAAAAGTGTTGAAATTAATTTCATTTGGCTGGCTTTTCAGTGTTTGGTATTGTCTGTATACTTCATGATAATAATGGATTATAGTATGGGAGACAATGATAGACAGATAATGGAGGGGAGACATTGATACTGAGAGATGATACTGAGAGAAGAAACATCCTCATGTGAGACAAGGGAAATAACAAATATTGCGAATAGTAGATAGTCATTGACAGGGGAGATTATTTATATAAATTACAAAGAATAAATGAAGGTTAGTCCACTGTCTTTGAACTTTTTAAGTATAATACCTTATTGTGAAAGAAGATTCGTCAGTTCTACCATTTCTTCTTCTTCTCATTCGCTCGCCATCAAAAAGATGCTATAGTTGGGCTCGATATTTTGCGTCTTTCGCCCGCATATCAGACATCGTCAAGACATATTCTTGGTTCTAGGCTTGCTGTCCTTTTACAGTCCTCTTCTTGTGACCAAAAACTGATGGCATCTCCTCCGTCGGTGATTTTAGGAGGCTTATCGTCTTGGTTAACTGTGGATCATTCGTTATGATGGAAACAATAACCCTGCTTTTATATATAGGATGCCATCATAAACCGAACAGACACTGAGCCTAATTACACAAGATGGATGCAGTAAAGTGCACACTTTCTGTAGCAACACAGAAGGAAAACAGCCAGCTATGAATTAATTCAGTGGTGGCCAACTTGAGGTTGCCCGAGGGCCGGATTAAAGCCAAGGCCAAGACCCGCGGGCCACACTTAAGAATATCGTCAAAAATGACAGTAGGGACCTATGCGATATAGTAATATATAAATAATGCTTGCACTTTGACTACATATTTGATTTGTAACAAATCCATTAATTATTCATTTTAAAATTACCTTTAATGTCTCAGTGCGACGATTGTGACTTGTCACAGCTTTCCACCAGAGATTTGAAGTCCACTTCCATTTTTGACGTGGCGATTCGGAGAGTATGGGACAATGTCGAATCGGTCATTCTGTTCCTGGTCTTAGATTTAATTAACTTCATGGAAGAGAATGTTGTCTCGCAGAGATATGTGCTGCCGAATATAGAGCACATCTTTAGTGCCCATTTTCTCAGACACGGGTAACGTTCATTTGGTAGCAATTTCCAGAAGTCAGCTCCTAATGCCTTTACAGTACTGAGGAAGGGGTCACACTGAAGGTCACACAACTCTAGTTGAAGATCTGATGGCTGGCACTCCACTGTGCACTTAATTGGGTTATTAAAAAGTTCCGTTTGCGGACGAAACATTTCAAAATCTTGAAATCGTCGATCAAATTCACAAATCAAATGTTCAATGTCAGCTGCGTACTTACTGAAGTTTGCACTTTCTATCTCTGACAACAACTGCTTACAACTTGAAAAATGGAACAGATCATTTTTTGCAAAGAAAGTCTAAATAGATTCAGCTTCTTTTTAAACCATCAACATATCCCATCAATTGAAAAATGGTTTGCTTTTCCCTTGTAGCTGCAAATTCAATATGTTCAAATGTTGTGTGATGTCTGTGAGATATGCCAGATTATGAAGGAAATTAATGTCTTTGAGTGCATGTTGAAGATCAATGGAGCATGGTAAGTTCTCTCGCAGGAAGTCATAAATGTCATTCTTCAGTTCAAAAATATTATTAAACATTTCCCTCGACTAAGCCATCTTACTTCTGTATAAAGCAGGAGATCACCGTAGCTAGAATCTACTTCCTCTAAAAATGATAAAAACTTCCTGTGATTTAAAGACTGGTGTCCTCCTCTTATCAAATTTGTTATTTTCACAACAGTAGCCATGGTGTCTTTTAGATTTATGGACTTTGCACAAAGGGCCTCTTGATGAATTATGCAATGCAATGTAGGTACGTTAATTTTGTTTTGCTTTAGAAGTCCAACAAAACCAGTATTTGAACCAATAAAAGCTTTGCAACCATCAGTACACACTGCAGACAACTTTCCAAAACCACCTACTTCATCTACGGCACTATGAACTGCAGAAAATATGTCTGTCCCTCTACAAGTGTCATGCAAAGAGCAAACTTTCAACAATTCTTCAATAACAGTAAAATCCTCCTGGATAACTTTAACAAAAATAAGAAGCTGGCAAGTGTCAGTGATGTCAGTACTTTCATCAATCGCGAGCGAAAAATATGAGCAGTTTTCAATACAAGATTTTAAACTTTGAGACAGTTGCAGACTGATGTCTTCTGTTCTTCTGGCTACAGTTTGTTTTGAAAGAGGCACAGATTCAAATTCTTTGGCTATTTTTTCTTGACCGAATGCCTTTGCCATTTGAATCGCACATTTCTTCACAAAATTTCCGTCAGTAAAGGGTTTTTTAGATTTTGCAAGCTCATAGGTAACTGTATATGATGCAATGATCGATGACTCTTTAATTTTATTGCCCTTTGTATACATACTTTGCTGTTGATTCAACTTTGTCTTCAGCTGTTCAACCAAAAGCTTCCTAGCTTCAATGCTATGTTTCTCATACATGTTTTGATGATGTGTGGCATAGTGCCGTTTTAAATTATATTCCTTCAAAACGGCTAACACTTGAACGCAAATTAAGCACTGAGGTTTACTATCCTTATTGAAGATGAACAAATAATCTAATTCCCATTCAGGTTTAAATATGCGATTTTCACAATCAACTTTTCTACGTTTTAACATGATTTAATACAAAATCTCACATCAAAGTTAAAAGTCACAGAATGTTGGTCCACTATCGAAAATAAGTCCAGATTTGACAGTTATACACAGACTTGTGTTTGACAATGAAATCAAAAGATTGTGACCAAATAAACACGTTGCAGTCATTTTATGGACAAGACAAGACGATGGGATCAAAGGGAATGAAGGCGAACAGTGAAACATTTTGAATGTAACTTCAAAGACAGAATTAGAGCTACGAAGTCCCCTCACCCCTGTCCCTCCCAACCTCATTAACCCCTTACCGCGAAATGAAAGAGCCACCACAAGTCCAGACGACAAATGTTGAGCCAAAGATCTGACGCTATCACCGCACTGACAATAAAGCAACTTTGCGGTACCAACTCGAATCAAAGACTTTGAATATTGTCGGCACCATTAGTTGTGCAGTGTGTGTGTGTGTGTGTGTGTGTGTGTGTGTGTGTGTGTGTGTGTGTGTGCGTGTGTGTGTGTGTGTGTGTGTGTGTGTGTGTGTGTGTGTGTGTGTATGTGTGTGTGTGTGTGTGTGTGTTATTTGAAATTATGTTGCCAATCTAGCTGTTGCGAGAAATTGACAGAGATTTTCAAATTGTGTATTCTTGAACGATAGAAGAGTTAACTCCGACACGGATTAAAACCAGGAGAAATCCGCTATTAGGGGTAAAAAATGAAGTCCGTAGAGCTTCGCGGGCCAAGAAAACTAGGCTGGCGGGCCGGATCCGGCCCGCGGGCCGCCATTTGGCCACCCCTGAATTAATTCATGTTCCTTTCAGGCCGAAGACGTCACATAGGGCGGAAGACATAGTTTTCCTCGATTGACGATTTTCTAATAGTTCTTGGTAATTTCTTAGTTCCATGGTTGAGCCATCCATAGTAATTATTCTGCGTAGCGATTCTCTGGATCTACTTTGTTTTCTTTTACCAGATTTTTTCCACAAGAAAGCCTGAACGGGAAGTCCTTCATTTACTCCCGACACATTGACCGCTGTGTTTCTAACACCTGCTTCTTAATAAACTTGACACGTGCTCTTGTTTAGACTCGTCTCTTATCAGTTATTTTGAAATGAACTCTTTCCATTCGTAAAGCGATCATACCTTATCAATTACAAACGTTTTTAAAACAGTATGAACCAGCTTTCTTAGTTTGTAAGGGAAACTATCATCGGTGCTACAGAGTTCATGTTCTGTGCTATTTTCGTGTGTGATTAAGAAATAAGAATCGTAATGAAAGCTGGTATTGTCTGGGTCCTTCATCTTCTCCTTTCCTTCCTAATTCACTTTCCAGCATCGAGAGGAGATATTATTTAGGGTCTTTTTCTCTTCTGCTAGTCGCTGTTGTTGGTTTGGTCTCTGCTACTGGTCTCTGCTGTTGGTCTCAACTGTTGGTCTGTACTACTGGTCTCTGTTGTTGGTCTATAATGTTGGTCTCTGCAACTGGTTTCTGCTGTTGGTCTCAATTGTTGGTCTCTGCTAATGGTTTCTGCTGTAGGTCTCAATTGTTGATCTCTGCTACTGGTCTCTGCTATTGGTCTATACCAGGGGTGGCCAAATGGCGGCCCGCGGGCCGGATCCGGCCCGCCAGCTTAGTTTTCTTGGCCCGCGAAGCTCTACGGACTTCATTTTTTACCCCTAATAGCGGATTTCTCCTGGTTTTAATCCGTGTCGGAGTTAACTCTTCTATCGTTCAAGAATACACAATTTGAAAATCTCTGTCAATTTCTCGCAACAGCTAGATTGGCAACATAATTTCAAATAACACACACACACACACACACACACACACACACACACACACACACACACACACACACACACACACACACACGCGCACACACACACACACACACACACCACACACACACACACACACACACACACACACACACTGCACAACTAATGGTGCCGACAATATTCAAAGTCTTTGATTCGAGTTGGTACCGCAAAGTTGCTTTATTGTCAGTGCGGTGATAGCGTCAGATCTTTGGCTCAACATTTGTCGTCTGGACTTGTGGTGGCTCTTTCATTTCGCGGTAAGGGGTTAATGAGGTTGGGAGGGACAGGGGTGAGGGGACTTCGTAGCTCTAATTCTGTCTTTGAAGTTACATTCAAAATGTTTCACTGTTCGCCTTCATTCCCTTTGATCCCATCGTCTTGTCTTGTCCATAAAATGACTGCAACGTGTTTATTTGGTCACAATCTTTTGATTTCATTGTCAAACACAAGTCTGTGTATAACTGTCAAATCTGGACTTATTTTCGATAGTGGACCAACATTCTGTGACTTTTAACTTTGATGTGAGATTTTGTATTAAATCATGTTAAAACGTAGAAAAGTTGATTGTGAAAATCGCATATTTAAACCTGAATGGGAATTAGATTATTTGTTCATCTTCAATAAGGATAGTAAACCTCAGTGCTTAATTTGCGTTCAAGTGTTAGCCGTTTTGAAGGAATATAATTTAAAACGGCACTATGCCACACATCATCAAAACATGTATGAGAAACATAGCATTGAAGCTAGGAAGCTTTTGGTTGAACAGCTGAAGACAAAGTTGAATCAACAGCAAAGTATGTATACAAAGGGCAATAAAATTAAAGAGTCATCGATCATTGCATCATATACAGTTACCTATGAGCTTGCAAAATCTAAAAACCCTTTACTGACGGAAATTTTGTGAAGAAATGTGCGATTCAAATGGCAAAGGCATTCGGTCAAGAAAAAATAGCCAAAGAATTTGAATCTGTGCCTCTTTCAAAACAAACTGTAGCCAGAAGAACAGAAGACATCAGTCTGCAACTGTCTCAAAGTTTAAAATCTTGTATTGAAAACTGCTCATATTTTTCGCTCGCGATTGATGTAAGTACTGACATCACTGACACTTGCCAGCTTCTTATTTTTGTTAAAGTTATCCAGGAGGATTTTACTGTTATTGAAGAATTGTTGAAAGTTTGCTCTTTGCATGACACTTGTAGAGGGACAGACATATTTTCTGCAGTTCATAGTGCCGTAGATGAAGTAGGTGGTTTTGGAAAGTTGTCTGCAGTGTGTACTGATGGTTGCAAAGCTTTTATTGGTTCAAATACTGGTTTTGTTGGACTTCTAAAGCAAAACAAAATTAACGTACCTACATTGCATTGCATAATTCATCAAGAGGCCCTTTGTGCAAAGTCCATAAATCTAAAAGACACCATGGCTACTGTTGTGAAAATAACAAATTTGATAAGAGGAGGACACCAGTCTTTAAATCACAGGAAGTTTTTATCATTTTTAGAGGAAGTAGATTCTAGCTACGGTGATCTCCTGCTTTATACAGAAGTAAGATGGCTTAGTCGAGGGAAATGTTTAATAATATTTTTTGAACTGAAGAATGACATTTATGACTTCCTGCGAGAGAACTTACCATGCTCCATTGATCTTCAACATGCACTCAAAGACATTAATTTCCTTCATAATCTGGCATATCTCACAGACATCACACAACATTTGAACATATTGAATTTGCAGCTACAAGGGGAAAAGCAAACCATTTTCAATTGATGGGATATGTTGATGGTTTTAAAAAGAAGCTGAATCTATTTAGACTTTCTTTGCAAAAAAATGATCTGTTCCATTTTTCAAGTTGTAAGCAGTTGTTGTCAGAGATAGAAAGTGCAAACTTCAGTAAGTACGCAGCTGACATTGAACATTTGATTTGTGAATTTGATCGACGATTTCAAGATTTTGAAATGTTTCGTCCGCAAACGGAACTTTTTAATAACCCAATTAAGTGCACAGTGGAGTGCCAGCCATCAGATCTTCAACTAGAGTTGTGTGACCTTCAGTGTGACCCCTTCCTCAGTACTGTAAAGGCATTAGGAGCTGACTTCTGGAAATTGCTACCAAATGAACGTTACCCGTGTCTGAGAAAATGGGCACTAAAGATGTGCTCTATATTCGGCAGCACATATCTCTGCGAGACAACATTCTCTTCCATGAAGTTAATTAAATCTAAGACCAGGAACAGAATGACCGATTCGACATTGTCCCATACTCTCCGAATCGCCACGTCAAAAATGGAAGTGGACTTCAAATCTCTGGTGGAAAGCTGTGACAAGTCACAATCGTCGCACTGAGACATTAAAGGTAATTTTAAAATGAATAATTAATGGATTTGTTACAAATCAAATATGTAGTCAAAGTGCAAGCATTATTTATATATTACTATATCGCATAGGTCCCTACTGTCATTTTTGACGATATTCTTAAGTGTGGCCCGCGGGTCTTGGCCTTGGCTTTAATCCGGCCCTCGGGCAACCTCAAGTTGGCCACCACTGGTCTATACTGTTGGTCTCTGCTGTTAGTCTCTGCAACTGGTTTCTGCTGTTGGTCTCAATTGTTGGTCTATGCAACTAGTCTCTGCTGTTGGTCTCTGAAGTTGTCTCTGCTACTGGTCTCTGCTGTTGGTCTCTGCTGTTGGTCTCAGCTACTGGTCTCTGCTGTTGGTCTCTGGTACTGGTCTCTGCTGTTGGTCTAATTTGTTGGTCTCTGCTGTTGGTCTCTGATGTTGGTCTCTGTTGTTGGTCTCTGCTGTTGGTCTCTGCAACTGGTTTCTGCTGTTGGTCTCTGCTGTTGGTCTCTGCTACTGGTCGCTGCTACTGGTCGCTGCTATTGGTCTCTACTACTGGTCTCTGCTACTGGTTTCTGCTGTTTGTCTCTACTGTTGGTCTCTGCTGCTGGTCTCTGCTGTTGGCCTCTGCTACTGGTCTCTGCTGTTGGTCTCTGCTACTGGTCTCTGCTACTGGTCTCTGCTGTTGGTCTCTGCTACTGGTCTCTGCTGTTGGTCTCTGTTACTGGTCTCTGGTGTTGCTCTCTGCTACTGGCCTCTACTGTTGGTCTCTGCTACTGGTCTCTGCTACTGGTCTCTGCGGTTGGTCTCCGCTACTGGTCTCTGCTGTTGGTCTCTGCTACTGATCTCTGCTGCTGGCTTCTGCTACTGGTCTCTGCTGCTGGTTTCTACTACTGGTCTCTGCTGTTGGTCTCTGCTGTTGGTCTCTACTGCTGGTCTCTGCTGTTGGTCTCTGCTGTTGGTCTCTGCTGCTAGTCTCTGCTGCTGGTCTCTTCTGCTGGCTTCTGCTACTGGTCTCTGCCGGTTGTCTCTTTTGTTGGTCTCTGCTATTGGTCTCTGCTATTGGTCTCTCCTGTTGGACTGTGAAACTGGTCTATGCTATTGGTCTCCTTTGTTGGTCTCTTTTGTTAGTCTCTTTCTTTGGTCTCTGCAGTTGGTCTCTGCTACAGGTCTCTGCTGTTGGTCTTTTTTGTTGGTCTCTGTTATTGGGCTCTGCTGCAGGTCTTTGCTACTGGTCTCTGCAGTTGGTCTCTGCAGTTGGTCTCTGCTACTGGTCTCTGCTATTGGTCGCTGCTGTTGGTCTCTGCTACAGGTCTCTGCTGTTGGACTCTTTTGTTGATCTCTGCTGTTGATCTCTGCTGTTAGTCTCTGCTACAGGTCTCTGCTGTTGGTCTCTTTTGTTGGTCTCTACTGTTGGTATCTGCTACAGGACTCTTCTACAGGTCTCTGCTGTTGGTCTCTTTTGTTGGTCTCTACTGTTGGTCTCTGCTACAGGTCTCTGCTGCTGGTCTATTTTGTTGATCTCTGCTATTGGTTCCGCTACTGGTCTCTGCTACTGATCTCTGCTGTTGGTCTCTGATGTTGTCTCTGCTACTGGTCTCTGCTGTTGGTCTCAAATACTGGTCTCTACTACTGGTCTCTGTTGTTGGTCTCTACTGTTGGTCTCTGCAACTGGTTTCTGCTGTTGGTCTCAATTGTTGGTCTCTGCTAATGGTCTCTGCTATTGGTCTCTACTGTTGGTCTCTGCTGTTGGTCTCTGAAGTTGACTCTGCTACTGGTCTCTGCAGTTGGTCTCTGCTGTTGGTCTCTGCTGTTGGTCTCTGCTACTGGTCTCTGCTGTTGGTCTCTGCTACTGGTCTCTGCAGTTGGTCTCTCTTGTTGGTCTCTGCTGTTTGTCTCTGCAACTGGTTTCTGCTGTTGGTCCTGCTGCTGGTCGCTGCTGTTGGCCTATGCTACTGGTCTCTGCTGTTGGTCTCTGCTGCTGGTCTCTGCTGTTGGTCTCTGCTACTGGTCTCTGCTGTTGGTCTCTGCTACTGGTCTCTGCTGTTGATCTCTGCTACTGGCCTCTACTGTTGGTCTCTGCTACTGGTCTCTGCTACTGGTCTCTGCTGTTGGTCTCCGCTACTGGTCTCTGCTGTTGGTCTCTGCTACTGGTCTCTGCTGCTGGCTTCTGCTACTGGTCTCTGCTGCTGGTTTCTACTACTGGCCTCTGGTACTGGTCTCTGCTGTTGGTCTCTGCTGTTGGTCTCTGCTGCTGGTCTCTGCTGTTGGTCTCTGCTGTTGGTCTCTGCTGCTGGTCTCTGCTGCTGGTCTCTTCTGCTGGCTTCTGCTACTGGTCTCTGCCGGTTGTCTCTTTTGTTGGTCTCTGCTATTGGTCTCTGCTATTGGTCTCTCCTGTTGGACTGTGATACTGGTCTATGCTATTGGTCTCCTTTGTTGGTCTCTTTTGTTAGTCTCTTTCTTTGGTCTCTGCAGTTGGTCTCTGCTACAGGTCTCTGCAGTTGGTCTCTGCTACAGGTCTCTGCAGTTGGTCTCTGCTACAGGTCTCTGCTGCTGGTATCTTCTGTTGATCTCTGCTATTGGTTCCGCTACTGGTCTCTGCTACTGATCTCTGCTGTTGGTCTCTGATGTTGTCTCTGCTACTGGTCTCTGCTTTTGGTCTCAAATACTGGTCTCTACTACTGGTCTCTTTTGTTGGTCTCTACTGTTGGTCTCTGCTACAGGACTCTTCTACAGGTCTCTGCTGTTGGTCTCTTTTGTTGGTCTCTACTGTTGGTCTCTGCTACAGGTCTCTGCTGCTGGTCTATTTTGTTGATCTCTGCTATTGGTTCCGCTACTGGTCTCTGCTACTGATCTCTGCTGTTGGTCTCTGATGTTGTCTCTGCTACTGGTCTCTGCTGTTGGTCTCAAATACTGGTCTCTACTACTGGTCTCTGTTGTTGGTCTCTACTGTTGGTCTCTGCAACTGGTTTCTGCTGTTGGTCTCAATTGTTGGTCTCTGCTAATGGTCTCTGCTATTGGTCTCTACTGTTGGTCTCTGCTGTTGGTCTCTGAAGTTGACTCTGCTACTGGTCTCTGCAGTTGGTCTCTGCTGTTGGTCTCTGCTGTTGGTCTCTGCTACTGGTCTCTGCTGTTGGTCTCTGCTACTGGTCTCTGCAGTTGGTCTCATTTGTTGGTCTCTGCTGTTGGTCTCTGCTGTTGGTCTCTCTTGTTGGTCTCTGCTGTTTGTCTCTGCAACTGGTTTCTGCTGTTGGTCCTGCTGCTGGTCGCTGCTGTTGGTTTCTGCTACTGGTCTCTGCTGTTGGTCTCTGCTACTGGTCTCTGCTGTTGGTCTCTGCTACTGGTCTCTGCTGTTGGTCTCTGCTACTGGTCTCTGCTGTTGATCTCTGCTACTGGCCTCTACTGTTGGTCTCTGCTACTGGTCTCTGCTACTGGTCTCTGCTGTTGGTCTCCGCTACTGGTCTCTGCTACTGGTCTCTGCTGCTGGCTTCTGCTACTGGTCTCTGCTGCTGGTTTCTACTACTAACCTCTGGTACTGGTCTCTGCTGTTGGTCTCTGCTGTTGGTCTCTGCTGCTGGTCTCTGCTGTTGATCTCTGCTGTTGGTCTCTGCTGCTGGTCTCTGCTGCTGGTCTCTTCTGCTGGCTTCTGCTACTGGTCTCTGCCGGTTGTCTCTTTTGTTGGTCTCTGCTATTGGTCTCTGCTATTGGTCTCTCCTGTTGGACTGTGATACTGGTCTATGCTATTGGTCTCCTTTGTTGGTCTCTTTTGTTAGTCTCTTTCTTTGGTCTCTGCAGTTGGTCTCTGCTACAGGTCTCTGCAGTTGGTCTCTGCTACAGGTCTCTGCAGTTGGTCTCTGCTACAGGTCTCTGCTGCTGGTATCTTCTGTTGATCTCTGCTATTGGTTCCGCTACTGGTCTCTGCTACTGGTCTCTGCTTTTGGTCTCAAATACTGGTCTCTACTACTGGTCTCTGTTGTTGGTCTCTACTGTTGGTCTCTGCAACTGGTTCTGCTGTTGGTCTCAATTGTTGGTCTCTGCTAATGGTCTCTGCTGTAGGTCTCAATTGTTGATCCCTGCTACTGGTCTCTGCTATTGGTCTCTACTGTTGGTCTCTGCTGTTGGTCTCTGCAACTGGTTTCTGCTGTTGGTCTCTGCTGTTGGTCTCTGCAACTGGTTTCTGCTGTTGGTCTCTGATTTTGGTCTCTGCTACTGGTCTCTGCTGTTGGTCTCTGCTGTTGGTCTCTGCTGTTGGTCTCTGCTGTTGGTCTCTGCTACTGGTCTCTGCTGTTGGTCTCTGCTACTGGTCTCTGCTGTTGGTCTCATTTGTTGGTCTCTGCTGTTGGTCTCTGCTGTTGGTCTCTCTTGTTGGTCTCTGCTGTTGGTCTCTGCAACTGGTTTCTGCTGTTGGTCTCTGCTGTTGGTCTCTGCTACTGGTCTCTGCTGTTGGTCTCTGCTACTGGTCTCTGCTGTTGATCTCTGCTGCTGGTCTCTGCAGTTGGTCTCTGCTACAGGTCTCTGCTATTGGTCTCTTTTGTTGGTCTCTGCTGTTGGTTTCTGCTGTTGGTCTCTTTTGTTTGTCTCTACTGTTGGTCTCTGCTGTTGGTCTCTGCTACAGGTCTCTGCTGTTGGTCTCTTTTGTTGGTCTCTGCTGTTGGTTTCTGCTGTTGGTCTCTTTTGTTTGTCTCTATTGTTGGTCTCTGCTACAGGTCTCTGCTACAGTTCTCTGCTGCTGGTCTCTTTTGTTGGTATCTGCTATTGGTTCCGCTACTGGTCTCTACTACTGGTCTCTGCTGTTGGTCTCTGAAGTTGTCTCTGCTACTGGTCTCTGCTGTTGGTCTCTGCTGTTGGTCACTGCTACTGGTCTATGCTATTGGTCTCTGCTGTTGGTCTCTGCTACTGGTCTCTGCTGTTGGTCTCTGCTGTTGGTCTCTGCTGTTGGTCTCATTTGTTGGTCTCTTCTGTTGGTCTCTGCAACTGGTTTCTGCTTTTGGTCTCTGCTGTTGGTCTCTGCTACTGGTCTCTGCTACTGGTCTCTGCTGTTGGTCTCTGCTGTTGGTCTCTGCTGTTGGTCTCTGCTACTGGTCTCTGCTGTTGGTCTCTGCTACTGGTCACTGCTACTGGTCTCTGCTGGTGGCTTCTGCTACTGGCCTCTTGTACTGGTCTCTGCTACTGGTCTCTGCTGTTGATCTCTTTTGTTGGTCTTTTGTTGGTCTCTGTTGTTGGTCTCTGCTACAGGTCTCTGCTGTTGGTCTCTGCTACAGGTCTCGGCTATTGGGCTCTGCTGCTGGTCTTTGCTACTGGTCTCTGCTGTTGGTCTCTGCTACTGGACTCTGCTGTTGGTCTTTGCTACTGGTCTCTGCTACTGGTCTCTGCTACTGGTCTCTGCTGCTGGCTTCAGATACTGGTCTCTGCTACTGGTCTCTGCTGGTGGCTTCTGCTGCTGGCTTCTGCTACTGGTCTCTGTAACTGGTCTCTGCTACTGGCTTCTGCTACTGGCTTCTGCTACTGGCCTCTGGTACTGGTCTCTGCTACTGGTCTCTGCTGTTGGTCTCTGCTGCTGGTCTCTGCTGCTGGTCTCTGCTGCTGGCTTCTGCTACTGGTTTCTGCTGTTGGTCTCTTTTGTTGGTCTCTGCTATTAGTCTCTCCTGTTGGCCTGTGATACTGGTCTCTGCTTTGGGTCTCTTTTGTTAGTCTTTTTTGTTGGTCTCTGCTGTTGGTCTCTGCTACATGTCTCTGCTGTTGGTCTCTTTTGGTTGTCTCTGCTATTGGTCTCTGTTACTGGTCTCCGATACTGGTCTCTGTTGTTGGTCTCTGCTACTGGTCTCTGCTACTTGTCTCTGCTGCTGGCTTCTGCTATTGGTCTCTGCTACTGGTCCCTACTACTGATCTCTGTTACTGGTCTCTGCTACTGGTCTCTGCTGCTGGTTTCTACTACTGGCCTCTGGTGCTGGTCTCTGCTACTGGTCTATACTGTTGGTCTCTGCTGCTGGTCTCTGTTGGTTGTCTCTTTTGTTGGTCTTTACTATTGGTCTCTGCTATTGGTCTCTCCTGTTGGCCTGTGATATTGGTCTCTGCTATTGGTCTCTTTTGTTAGTCTCTTTTGTTGGTCTCTGCTGTTGGTCTCTGCTACATGTCTCTGTGTTGGTCTCTTTTGTTGGTCTCTGCTATTTGGCTCTGCTGCTGGTCTTTGCTACTGGTCTCTGCAGATGGTCTGTGCTACAGGTCTCTGCTATTGGTCTCTGCTGTTGGTCTCTGCTACTGTTCTCTGCTACTGGTCTCTGCTGTTGGTCTCTGCTGTTGTTCTCTGCTGTTGGTCTCTGCTACTGGTCTCTGCTGTTGGTCTCTGCTACTGGTCACTGCTACTGGTCTCTGCTGGTGGCTTCTGCTACTGGCCTCTCGTACTGGTCTCTGCTACTGGTCTCTGCTGTTGGTCTCTTTTGTTGGTCTGTTTTGTTGGTCTCTGCTGTTGGTCTCTGCTACAGGTCTCTGCTGTTGGTCTCTTTTGTTGGTCTCTGCTATTGGGCTCTGCTGATGGTCTTTGCTACTGGTCTCTGCTGTTGGTCTCTGCTACTGGACTCTGCTGTTGGTCTTTGCTACTGGTCTCTGCTACTGGTCTCTGCTACTGGTCTCTGCTGCTGGCTTCTGATACTGGTCTCTGCTACTGGTCTCTGCTGGTGGCTTCTGCTACTGGTTTCTGCTACTGGTCTCTGCTACTGGTCTCTGCTACTGGCTTCTGCTACTGGCTTCTGCTACTGGCCTCTGGTACTGGTCTCTGCTACTGGTCTCTGCTGTTGGTCTCTGCTGCTGGTCTCTGCTGCTGGTCTCTGCTGCTGGCTTCTGCTACTGGTCTCTGCTGTTGGTCTCTTTTGTTGGTCTCTGCTATTAGTCTCTCTTGTTGGCCTGTGATACTGGTCTCTGCTATGCGTATCTTTTGTTAGTCTTTTTTGTTGGTCTCTGCTGTTGGTCTCTGCTACATGTCTCTGCTGTTGGTCTCTGCTACATGTCTCTGCTGTTGGTCTCTTTTGGTTGTCTCTGCTATTGGTCTCTGTTACTGGTCTCCGATACTGGTCTCTGTTGTTGGTCTCTGCTACTGGTCTCTGCTACTGGTCTCTGCTGCTGGCTTCTGCTACTGGTCTCTGCTACTGGTCTCTGCTGTTGGTTTCTGCTACTGGTCTCTGCTGCTGTTTTCTACTACTGGCCTCTGGTACTGGTCTCTGCTACTGGTCTCTACTGTTGGTCTCTGCTGCTGGTCTCTGTTGGTTGTCTCTTTTGTTGGTCTCTACTATTGGTCTCTGCTATTGGTCTCTCCTGTTGGCCTGTGATATTGGTCTCTGCTATTGGTCTCTTTTGTTAGTCTCTTTTGTTGGTCTCTGCTGTTGGTCTCTGCTACATGTCTCTGCTGTTGGTCTCTTTTGTTAGTCTCTGCTATTGGGCTCTGCTGCTGGTCTTTGCTACAGGTCTCTGCAGATGGTCTGTGCTACAGGTCTCTGCTATTGGTCTCTGCTGTTGGTCTCTGCTACAGGTCTCTGCTGTTGGACTCTTTTGTTGATCTCTGCTACAGGTCTCTGCTGTTGTCTCTTTTGTTGGTCTCTGCTGTTGGTTTCTGTTGTTGGTCTCTTTTGTTTGTCTCTACTGTTGGTCTCTGCTACAGGTCTTTGCTTTTGGTCTCTTTTGTTTGTCTCTGCTGTTGGTCTCTGCTACAGGTCTCTACTACAGGTCTCTGCTGCTGGTCTCTTTTGTTGGTTTCTGCTATTGGTCTCCACTACTGGTCTCTGCTGTTGGTCTCTGCTGTTGGTCACTGCTACTGGTCTGTGCTATTGGTCTCTGCTGTTGGTCTCTGCTACTGGTCTCTGCTGTTGGTCTCTGTTGATGATCTCTGCTGTTAGTCTGTGCTTTTGGTCTCTGCTGTTGGTGTCTGCTGCTTGTCTTTGCTGTTGATCTCTGCTGCTTGTCTTTTTTGTTGGTCTCTGCCGTTGGTCTCTGCTGCTGATCTGTTTTTTGGTCTCTGCTGTCTGTGTCTGCTGTTGGTCTCTGCTTTTGGTCGATGCTGTTGGTCTCTTTTTCGGTCTCTCTGCTGTTGGTCTCTGGTACTGGTCTCTTTTGTTGGTCCCTGCTGCTGGTCTCCGCTGTCTGTCTCTGCTGCTGGTCTCTGCTGTCTGTCTCTGCTGCTGATGTCTGCTGCTTGTCTCTGCTGTTGGTCTCTGCTGTTGACCTCTGCTCTTGGCCTCTGCTGCTGGTCTCTGCTGTTGGTCTTCGCTGTTGGTCTCTGCTGTTGGACTCTGCTGTTGGTCTCTGCTGCTGGTCTCTGCTGTTGGTCTCTGCTGCTGGTCTCTGCTGTTGTTCCCTGCTGTTGGTCTCCTTTGTTGGCCTCTGCTGCTGGTCTCTTCTTTGTCTCTGCTGCTGGTCTCTGCTGTTGGCCTCTGCTGCTGGTCTCTACTGGTGGTCTCTGCTGTTGGTCTCTGCTGTTGGCCTCTGCTACTTGTCTCTTCTGTTAGTCTCATCTGCTGGTCTCTGTTGTTGGCCTCTGCTGTTGGCCTCTGCTGCTGGTCTCTACTGCTGGTTTCTGCTGCTTTTTACTGCTGCTGGTCTCTTCTGTTGGTCTCTGCTGTTGGTCTCTTTTGTTTGTCTCTTCTGTTGGTCTCTGCTGCTGGTCTCTGCTGTTGGTCTCTGCCGCTGTTATGTTTCCTACTGTTTCTAATATTCCATCAACCCATCATTTTCATGGTCGGCCCTTGAGTCTGGTTTTCTTGCATCGTTTATTAAAGCCTCGTTGGGTTGTGTTATGGTATTTCTGTTTTAAGAAATGGCTGAACCATTTTATCTGTTTTTTATGTATTCAAGGGCGAAAATCATTTCTAGCTTTTTTTTCAGTTCTTCATTTCTGATCTTATCTCTCTTACTCCTGTCATTCGTCTAACACATTTCATCTCGGTTGTGGTTATTGTTCATATTGTTCTTGAGTCTAGGGCCCAGGTCTGGCATTGGGAGCACAACGTTTTAAAGAAGATTGTATTGTAGTGTGCCCGTTTTGCCTCTAGTATTATTTCCTTGTTGGACAACAGTCCATGTGGTAGCTGTCCGATGATTTGACAAGCTTTGTTGCATCTTTCTGGTTCCTGTCGCTTATCCGCCAATTTGAGCGGAAACTAATAACGGAGAAGATTCTAGAAGTACATCGGTTATGCGATCAGAATGAATGAAAGTAGACTCCAGCGCCAGGGGACCCCGCGTGGCAAGTGAAAAAAGGCAGACATTAAAATAAAACTTTAAGAATAATAGATGGGCTTAACTCTTAATGACCGTAGTTTTTCTACCCAGTCACTACTGTTTTGCCATAATTTTTTCTTCTTGAAAAATACTTCTTTCACTAAATCTTTCATATTGCACTATAACAAGTCATAGACATATATATTATGCATCAAATTGAAGGGAAAAGGACACATATTCATAATCAGAAACATTATTTTGAAAAAAAAATATTGAAGGATAAGAATTTAAGCAATTAGAAATTAAAACGAAATAAGACCTACAAAACTAAGCAGTGAATAGCCAGATTTGAAGACATGATTTATGTTCTATGTGTCGCCTTTTAATTAATTAACACTTAATAGCACTGCACTGTATTTTACACGCTGCAGTCCTGTATGCTT
Source organism: Megaustenia siamemsis (assembly GCA_032433765.1). Classification (NCBI taxonomy): domain Eukaryota; kingdom Metazoa; phylum Mollusca; class Gastropoda; order Stylommatophora; family Ariophantidae; genus Megaustenia; species Megaustenia siamemsis. The sequence goes on from JAVIAB010000125.1 coordinate 100,566,926, forward strand.
TTGTTCAGTATTGATTACATATAAATTATTCTGTATACAAGATTATTGGACATGTCATGTGAAAAAAATACATTGAGAACTATATAATATAGTACTATAACTATATACAATTATTATATACTATAACAAGAGGCAGAATCAATGGAAAGAAGAGCAGAGGAAAACCAAGAGAAAAAAAAATATTCAACAGCTAATCCACGTGGCATAATGAAAGATCACCGACTGAAATTATGACATGTATAGCGTGCTGATTGACTACGTCAAACCACATGCCACTTGATGGTGATGAAGATGATGATATGAGATTACCTTCTGTTCTTCTTCTACCTTTCAGCTCCCTGCGGAGCATAGGTCTTCAACAAACACTTTCAGCTCCTTGTGGAGCATAGGTCTCCAACAAACACTTTCCAGGCCATTCTGTTTCTTACCATTCTTGGTATGATGTAAGAGCATATCATGTCTTCCCCATCATCTTCATCTCTGCTTCCACCTGTCTTCTCCAAGAATATTTTGATCTTTCTCTTTGTCTCTTCCCCGGGGGTTTCCAAAAAGGGCCTGTCGTGTAATACTCTCATTTGGCTTCCGCAGTGTGTCCACGCCATCCTCTTTGCTGTATCTCTTTATCCACTGGTATTTTGACTGGGTCATTTCCATAATTCTATGTGAGTGATTTTGTCCTGCTATTTCCATCCTTTTATTCTGCGCAAGCATCCATTAATCTGTAGTCTGTATCGTCTGTTTCTTATACTGAATATCATGTCCATACATGTCTTAACAGGGAGTTCAACGTGTGTCATCTTCCAACGGTAACTTCGCTATGATCATGGAGACGGCCAGTGCTGAGTACCACGCCAGGAAAAACTGTCAGCTGATGGTTTATGGAGAGAATCTCTTCCAACCTCCATGGCCTTTGCTGTACAGAAGGGATCATACTGGAGGTATGAGAACTGCAGAATGTCTTCTATATTTACATCTGAGTGTCGTGGCGCTGTTTTTGTGTCTTGTACTTTTCTTAAAAGACGACATGGACACCATAAATATCACCATTATTATGAATGTTTTTACTTTTGTAAAAACTTTTATTCTAACTGTCATCATCACTGTCGTCATAAATAGTCTTCACCTTACTTTACCTCAGAATCATCGGTGATAATAAACTCTATAGTAACAGTAAATATAACTACAGGATAGTAACAATGTAAATAAGAAACAGTTAAAAAATATAACAAGAAAAAATCGGAGGTCATAATCTAAATAATCTAAGGTATGCCGATGATACAGTCTTAATCGCTAAGAGCGAAAAGGAGTTACAACAAATGTTAGACATTATTGTGAAGGAAAGCAAAAATAAAGGACTGGGCCTTAATAGAAAAAAGACAGAAGTAATGATAACAAAAAAGAACAAGTCGTGACCACAGTGTATATTACAGACAAGTGGAACAATATTAAAACAGGTAAATTAATTTAAATATCTAGGAACAATGTTAACCTCAGATGGTAGGTGTTTAACAGAGGTGAGATGCAGAATGGCTCAGGCAAAAGCAGCTTTCCAAAAAATGAGGAAGATACTGTGCAACCCATTTTTGACAATGGAAAAAAAAAAAGAGTTCTTAAATCTTATGCTAAGCCAGTCTTAACATATAGATGTGAATCAATGACAATATGACAACAGACAAGAAAATCACTGAAGGCTGTAGAAATGTGATTTTACAGAAGAATGTTGAGAATACCATGGACAGCTAAGAAGAGTAATAAAAACGTTTTAACTTTTTCGGTACGGAAGCTTTTTATCAATGCAACCGAAGAGATTTCAGAGACAAACAAATCGATATTTTATATTTATCTAACATATAACATATCATATATGAATTCCTAGATAACTGAACAAGGAATTAGATTTCACCAATACCATGATGATACAAGACATGTAAAAGAATATGGTTTGATGACGGTTCACAACAATCAAATTGGGAGTGACGCACTGTGCGGCGAAACGTGAGACCAAAGCAAAAAGAGAGCTAATTTTCAATATTAGGAAGAAACAATCATAATCTTTTGGCCATGTAATGAAAAAGGGAACAGCTGGAATATATTGTAACAACTGGAAAAATCGAGGGACAAAACGATAGAGGGAAGCAAAGAGAAAACATACCAGACAGCTTAAGAGAATGGCTAGGCAGAAGATCAACAATGGAAATGATAAATAACTGTCGAGATCGAAAGTTGTGGAGAGACATGATCACCTACACCAACAGGCAAGGTACTTGGTGATGATGTTGATAGTAAATATATAATGCAATAAAATAAAACTATATGTCTATAGAGCTCATAGTCTTGGTCCAATCGTTCTAGTTTTGACTTGTGACCAATCTAAAACATGTTTACATTTTGTTATTTGCAGAATTATCCTCAGTAACGCCATTGGTGAACTTGCAGAAAGTGGTCAGCTTGATCTACTGAGAGATAAGTACTGGCGATTTGGTGGCGAGTGCTCCAACATTGATGGTCGCAAGTACTTCAAGACAGGTCAGAATGGCTTCATTTGCTTTATAACTACAATAAACCTGTGCAGGTCATATATGAAGCAACTGTACATCAGTAGTTTGTGAACTAGTCTACTTAGAACATGAGTTTAGTTTGATCAACCTCATTGACGATTTTTAGGATCGTCCATAGTTGATTTTGATACCAGATTTTCTTCTGGTATTTTAACAGATGTCACATTCAAGATGGGCATATCAGATTGTAACACTGATGTCCAACAAACACGAGAGTAGAACATATTGTGTAAGTTTGTACTACTCATGTCCAACAAACACGACAGCAGCACATATTGTGTAAGTTTGTACTACTCATGTCCAACAAATGAGCCGCGATAGCTCAGTGGTTAGTGAACTGGACTACAGGGTACCAGAGGTCGAGTTCATTCCTGAACAACGGCTTCCAAGTTTACCCAGCCTTAAATGGTTACCGGATTTTTTTCTTGGAAAGTAAAGCGGCTCGGGCATTATACCGACCACTTAATAACCCCAAAAATAATGTGCTGAAGGTCTGTAAAAATGATGGTCACTAACACCATATCCCTATACGCCACTTGGCGTGACATGGCTCTTTACTTTTTACTTTTTCTATGTCCAACAAACATGACAGTAGAAAATGTTCTATAAGTTTGTACCACTGTTGACCAACAGACATGACAGTAGAATATGTTCTATAAGTTTGTCTATGTGATGCAAATTTGAGGAGATGAATGTAACTTAATCATTTTTTAAGAGAAACGGCAGAATTGAGTCTCTGAAAAAGACAGCAGACTTCATCACATAATCCAAGAATTACAAAAGACAGTAACATTTATACAGGAAACGACATTGCAGATATAGACAATGCTTCAGGCGAACGAAAGATAGATAGATAGATCACATAATCCAAAATCTCAAATGTCTTCCCAATAGTTACATACAGTTGTGAATCAGGGACAATCTGTCTAACAACAAGGAAGAAAATCGATTCATTTGAAACAAAATGATACAGGAAAATCCTTAAGATACCTTGGATAATGAGAAACAGTAATGAAGGCATATTAAAAGATTTAAACATTAAAAAGAATTGGCTTATAAAAACCATTCTACAGAGGAAATTAAAATACTATGGGCATATTAAAAGACACAGTGTCCTGGAAAGAACAATAATGGAAGGCATGGTTTCTGAGTGGTGCATCAGGGGCAGACCAAGAAGAAGATGGCGTCAAGACATCAAAGAGATCTTGAACATGACAACAGAAGTGGGAAATCTGACTTGAGACAGATTCTTTCAGATGGCATGTGGTGAATGCAATATTCCGTGAGATCTGGATAGAGACAGATTATTTTATACGACTTGTGGTGAATGTAATGTTCTGCGAAGGACACGCGACCTGATGATGATGATCTATAATCTCAGTTCAGGTAAAGATCGCATCAGAAGAAAATAACCGTGACTATGGTACCTGATACAGTGGTCAAGTTTGAACAATTGTTCATTTATGTAGAGTTTGTTCCTTCTTCTTGTTGTCACTATTAGTAGACTGCATTGCAATGTGTACTGCACCTTATGGTCTTGTATATCAATCTTCAGCATACATTTGTTCACAATTGCTCTTCTAGCTTCTCAGTCTATCTATCTGTCTGTCTGTCTAGTCTAGTCTAGTCTAGTCTAGTCTAGTTTAATCTATTTATTGTCCTTTCGAGCCGAAGACGGCACATAGGGCAGAACCACATCTCAAAAACAGAAACCTTACGTGCCAAAATGGCACATATTGCAGAGATCACTGCTCTAAAATCTGTTTCCATAACAATACTTTTTACAATGACAGCTTGTCAAGCCATCGATCAGTCTCCTTAGTCGCCTCTTACGACATACCTGGAAGGTCACAGTGTCACTTTTCTTTACCTCCCTCATAATGAGGCCCCGGTAACACACGGGTGAAGAACTGTTTCTCAGTCTACGTGAACCTGTATACAAGACATCAGTTCTTTGTAGATGTAGTTGTCTCTCCTGGGAAAGAAATCGTACCAGCTTTTCTAACTCTGGTTTCATATTCATTTGTTCAGTTCTTTCATTGTCCACAAGAAATATTATTAATCAATCAAAACCCTTTAAACACCTTACTGGAGCATAGGCCACAGACAAGGTCTCTTCATGCATTTCCTCTATTACTCTCCAGTTTAGGGAAATGTTCTAGAGAGTTTCTATGACTTCCTTTCTCCATGTAGTCCTGGTCCTTCTTGTCTTTCTCTTTCCCTTTCGGTTCTAAAACGGTGTGTGTCTTGCACTTATCAGGCTTTTTTAGAAGTATCATGGCCCTTCGGTAGGGATTTTATAAAAGGTTTTTACATACATGGTGGTGACATTCCTGGCAACAGTCTTGACTGATTGGCTGATCAACATGAGTAAAGTGGGAGAAATCCTTATTGATATTCATTCGTTGATTTTCCTCTCCAGCCAAAGATGGCGCTGCGTGCAGAAGTCATTGTTCTCCATGATTGGTAATTTGCTACTATTTCTTATAGTTCTTTGTTCTTTCTTAGCTTTATGGTTGAGCCTCCCCTAGTAATTGTTCAGCGTAGAGATTCACTTGGTCTGCCTTGTTCTTTTTTACCAGATGGTTTCCACATGAATGCCTTATTGAAATGTCTACCCCTAATGCATAAGGTCTTTAACAGTGTGGAGTTAGAGGAAGCATAATGAATCAACATCTCAGAAAATAAAAGCAGCCAAATTTACATTACACGGGAGCATAATTGGGACACAAAATAGGAATATGACTGGCCACCGTAGAAAAGGGTAGAGGCATCACCAGGTTTCACACCAAAGAAAATCAGTCCAACTGAAACAAGAATCAAATAAAGACTTTAATGGACAGACAACATCAGAAGATTGTCAGGAGAAGCTACGACAGCATGTCCCATCATGGAAAAGAGACAGAGAGAAATCATCTGCAAATTTAAATGTGGATATTACACATGATAATGATGGTCTGTGTTGCATATCATCGTGTATCTTTTATGTTTGTATGAGTATGTGTTTTTTTCCGAAAGTTGTTATTACATATCAATATTAAGTCCTGACTGCAAGAACTTCTTTAAACAATTCAACTGACATCTCTAACAGGGAACCACCTCAGCTCCTTGCCAATCTATCCAATCACACTGAAAGACATGGCTGTGGCTATCTTACTGTTTTTTATTGGTTTGATTGCATCCCTTTTGTTCCTGATTGTGGAAATCGTTCACTACGCTGTCACCAAAAAGGTGAGTATTTGGGTGAGTACATAAAGACAAATTTTCAACTCCAATGTTAAGTCAGTCCTATTATATGGCTGTGAAACATGGAGAACAACACAAATCACAATCATGAAGATACAGACCTTTATTAATGGATGCTTGCACAGAACAAAAGGGTGGAAATGGCAGTACTAAATCACTAACATAGAATTATGGAAATGTACCAGTCAAATACCAGTGGATAAAGAGATACAGCAAAGAAAATGGCGCTGGGTAGGACACAACCTGCAAAATCCAACTGAGAGTATTACACAACATGCCCTTTTCTGGAATCCCCAAGGAAAAAGACAAAGAGGAAAACCACAATATTTTTGGAGAAGACAGATGGAAGCAGAGATGAAGATAATGGGGAAGACATGGGATGAACTTAAAAGAATGGCAAGAAACAGAATGGCTTGGAAAGTGTTTGATGAAAATCTATGCTCCACAAGGAGCTGAATGGTAGAAGAACACATAAGGACAACAAGGTAATATATTTAAAGACAACTGTACTGCTCAGTTATAATATATTTCTTTGTACAGAGTCACAAGTCAGCTAAAAGGCTCTGTTTTTATTATATATTTATTTAAATGGCAATATGAAATTAATGAAATGATATCAAATGATAAAATTAGTTATAAAGACAGCATTCCAATTGAATAAAAGGATACTTAAAGATTAAACAATCTATAAAGACAGCATTCCAAATGAATAAAATGATACTTCAAGATAAAACAAGCTATAAAGAGAGCATTCCAAATGAATAAAATGATATCTAAAGATAAGATAAGGGTAATTTCCAAGTTTAAGTACTGAATTATTTTCAGAGAAACGAGTGAACTCACCTTAGTTGTTATCACAACAAAATACAGTGCTTCTCAAATTATCCTTATTAAGTGCCGTTTCCACATCGGAAGTTGGCTACCGTGGAGCCCTGTTCAACTCTGTCTCTTGCTTTGATAGTGCAGTTTGTCATAGACTGATCTCTCCATCTTTTGATGTTACTCACTCATGTTAGTCTTGGTCTGTCTCTGCCACTTTTACCTTGTATTTTCCTTTCAAAGATTACTATTAGTAGGCTGCTGTGTCTTTTAACATGCCTCAAAAATCTTATTTGTCTTGTTTGAATTGTGTTTAGTAGTTCTCTTTTCATTTTTAGCTGTTTTAAGACTTCATTGTTTGCTTTCTTTTCTTTCGATCCAATTCATCCTATTCTATAAATCCACATTTCAAAAGCTTTAATTTTCTGTTCTGTTTTCTTGGCTAATGTCCATTCAAATACTAAAAATTATGTTAGGGTTTGGGACATTATCCTCATGTTGTTTCTCTTTTCTCTAGAATAAGTACAAATTAGAGAACCACCGAATAACATCTAGGAGACGTTACTTTCTGAACCGAAATAATTTATATGCTTTACTAGGACTTTACCAAAATAAATTATAAAGACAGCTTTAATATCATCATCATCAAGTACCGGGCCTACTGGCATAGGTGATCATGTCTCTCCACTATTTTCGATCTCGGCAGCTATTTATCATTTCTGTTGTTGACCTTCTGCCAAGCCATTCTCTTAAGCTGTCTGTTATTTTTTCTATTTGCTTCCCTCTATCTCTTCGTCCCTCAATTTTTCCAGTTGTTACAATATATTCCAGTTGTTCTCTTCTCATTACATGGCCAAAAAATTATGATTGTCTCTTCCTAATATTGGAAATTAGCTCTCTTTTAATATAAAGACAAATAATATAGCTTTAATATAAAAACATTTAAAGATAAAACAAGATATATAGACAGCTTTCCAAATTAATATAAGGACATTTAATGATAAAACAAGTTATAATGACAGCTTTCCAAATTAATTTCCATATAATAGCAGGTTTGGTCGAAATATAACTCAAATATTTTTCTGTCTTTCCCGACTTGTTGCTACATTCGCAAAGATCCACGAATCATTATTCTCTTTGCTTTTTTAAAGACACTTCATGAGAATTTTATTTCATTAACTACAGATGCACCATTTATTTTCCAAGACAGTGCCAAGTTATCAATTTTACTGCACTAACAGTGCAATAGATGGCAGGAATACATAACAGAATTATTTAATGACGAAAGGGACAACAAACCATTTATAAAATGTACATCCAGCTATAAAATCCTGAAATCTGAAGTAGAAAAAGCTATAAAAACAATGAAAAAGGGAAAAACAGCAGGACCTGACAATATACAGATAGAGATGATACAAGCACTAGAAGATTTTGGAATTGCAGTGATCACAGACATATGCAATGACATATACCATACAGGATACATACCAAATGAATTAAAAACATCAACTTTTATTGCATTGCCTAAAAAGAATGGTGCAGTTGAATGCAGTGATTTTAGAACAATAAGCCTAATGAGCCAGGTAACCAAAATTGTACTAAAGTTATACAAGGAAGGATGCAGAATAAAATTAATAATGAATTAGATGAATAGCAATTCGGATTCAAGAAAAACAGTGGGACAAAAGAAGCCATATTCAGCATGAGGACATTGATCGAAAAGTACATAGAAGTAAACAAACCAATATATGCCTGCTTCATAGACTACACCAAAGCATTTGATAGAATACACCATAATCAACTTATAGACTGCCTAAAAGATATAAATCTGGATGACGCAGACATACGACCGATATGTAATTTGTACTGGGAGCAAACAGCAATAATAAAATATAACAAGGAGAACTCTACACCCATTGATATAAAAAAAGGAGTAAGACATGGATGCATCCTATCACCAAGCTTGTTCAATTTATAAACTGAGCAAATCTTTAAAAACATCACTGAGATGCCAGGCCTAAACATTAATGGGAAGATAATCAATAACCTAAGATATGCTGATGATACTGTACTACTAGCGGAAAATCCTAAAGATCTACAACAATTGCTTAATGTGATTAAGCAACTATGGCCAAAAAATGATGATTAATTCAGTAACACACTTCATAATTCTGTAACACACCTCATAATTCAGTAATACACTTCATAATTTAGTAACACACCTCATAACTCAATAATCTATCTATTGACCTTTCGAGCCGTAACCGGCCCATAGGGCGTAGACCAAGATACACCTTCTCCTATATGAATTTTGTTCTAGCAGTTTTCTTTTAAAGAAATTTTATCAAATCTCGCCATCTGTCTCTGTTCTGTGCAAGCAGTTCTATCTCATTGAGGGAGCCGATTCCTGCTGCTCTTGCCTCTCTCATCAATGTTCTTCTCAGTGTCTCCCTGGGTCTTCCTCTTTTTCTTTTACCTGTTGTTTCCCATATGAGGGCTTGCTTTGCTATTCGATTATTATCTCTTCTCATCACATGTCCAACGTATGACCATCGTCTTTTCTTTATTACTGAAGATATTAGTGGTTGATTGGCGATTTCTCTAATTTCCTCGTTTGTTTTGAATTCGTTCCATTCTATACCAAGTATTTTCCTTAGACATTTATTTTCGAATGCGTTCAACTTTGTTTCTATATCTCTTGTTGTTTTCCAGCTTTCACACGCATACGTAAGGGTTGATAGTACATTTGATTTGAATAGCCTAAGTTTTGTGTTTGTGCTAATGAGTTTTGATTTCCACAACTTTTCAAGGCTTCTGAAAGACATTGCTGCTTTAGCCAGTCTGATTCTAATTTCTTTGCTCGTATCCCCTTCTCGATCAATGTGACTTCCAAGATAGATAAAGTGATCGATCTCTTCTACTGGTTTGTTTTCCATGTATATTTTGTCACTTGTTGGAATTAAACTTTTCATGACTTTAGTCTTTTCATGATTGACCTCAAGCCCAATTTTGCTGGCTATTGATGATAGTTCATTTGTGTTTTCCTGCATCGTTTTTATCTGACTGCTGATGAGAACTATAACTCAATAATACACCCTCATAATTCACTATTCTTGAGTTTCTAAAGATTTTTAATGAAAGAAGTAGTATAGTTTAGCATAACTGAGACAGGTACCGCTAGATTAATTAAACAAACCAGTAGCATATGTCTCGTACAGTACAAGTGATGCTGTACAGAATGTTAAAATACAAACACTTCCATTCCTAATGTGACATTGAACAATTTTTTTACACAAGATAATTAATCATAAAGTTCCTGGATAGAAAGGAAATTCAAGTGTCTATACCTTAATTATGGCAAAATTATTAAAGGTACTGGACCATTAGTTGCATGAACACTTTTGATACACCTGAATATATATTTGAATGTGTGAATGTTATGGTGTGCAACAAAATTAGAATAAAAAACATTGTGAACAAAGATGAAAGAGGAGAAAATTCCTGAATATCTGATACAATGTGTGTTCAGAGAACATGAAAAAAGGATGTTTTGGTGTGACAATCTTGACAAACATGCCATGTTTCATACTCAAACAAAATAATCAATTTGGCATTTATATTGAAGTGTCAATAAACAGCCAAAGTGCCATTAGAACATCGGAAGGTCTGTCAGAATGGTTTCAGGTTTCAACAGGTATAAGACAAGGATGTGTCCTCTCACCACTCCTCTTCATCATATATATGGACAAAATAAATCAGGAAACAACCAACAATAAGGAAAAATCAAATAATAACATAGAGGTAGAAAATTCCAATATCAACGAGCTACTCTTTGCAGACGACCAATGCCTAATATATGAGGATGAAAACCTGCTACAACAGCATATAACATCTCTAGATAAAAGTTTCACAAGCTACAGTATGAAAATTAACACAGCATAAACAGAGGCTATGAGAATAAGCAAATTAAGACACCAATTAAACATTAAGATCAAAGATAAAGAAATAAAACAGGTAGAGGAATTCAAGTATTTGGGCACAATGTTCACAGAAGATGAAAAACTAGACAGAGAAATTGACATGAGAATACAAAAAGCAAGTACTGTCGCATACCAGCTTTCACCATTGCTAAGACATCCTAACATTTCTATGCCAGCTAAACAACAAATGATAAATAGCATTTTCATACCAACTTTGTGCTATGAAAGTCAAACATGGACACTTTGTAAATCCCATTTAAGAAAGATCAATACATGTGAGATGCGATGCCTGAGAAAAGTAACAAACAACATAAGAAGAGATAGAATACCAAATGAAACCATAAGAAAAATGGTAGGAACAAAACCCTGCCAAGAATATATAGAACAACAACAAATTAAATGGTTTGGCCACCTGGTCAGAATGAATCCTCACCAATTACCATCAAGGGCGTTCTTCTCGAGAATGCATGGAAAAAGACCAAGAGGAAGACCCAATAAGAAGATGGGTAGATGCAGTGACAGAGACATGTAACAACAAAGGAAAATCACTAATTCAGACAGTTCAAGCAGCTCAAGAACGACAAATGATATAAACCACGACACCTTTTAGGTATCAGTGTAAAGAGAAAAGAAGAAGAAGAAGAAAGAAGATTGAAGTGTCTATTTTCACTTCTTAGCATATGTGAGAAAATACAGCAAACAGCTCACAGCAATTAAATAGCTCTTAACATGAAAGCTTTGAAGTTACAGTATTGGAAAATCATATCAAGCATTAATCATAATCTTGGCTGATTATGTATTAATTTTAAAAACATATAAGGCTACATAACTATATTTATAACTACATTTTGTGTATCAAATTCTCATTAATTAATTAAATAATTCTCTAACTTAAAATATTACAGATAAAAGTATAAAGAACTATATATTATGTCAGAGAAAGCACATTTTTTCAAGATATATGAATTTGTATTATTCCTGTTTTCATGAAATTTACAGAATTCTTTTGAACATTCCATTCTAGAAAGAAATATCTCACCTAACACAAACATTGTCATTGTTAATGTTATTGTTGTAGACTTGGTGAGACACACTCTATTCAGCCACAAACTATGGCTATATTATTATGTTAGGATCACTGCACCCTGGACGAACCCATAGGTGCTGCGATTGTCCCCAAGAGAAATTGAGAAAGTAATGTTCTCTAAGTTACTGAAATAGGTGAAACTGCTGAGAAAATTAAACTGGGGCATGTCTGTAAACGTCACAAGACAACAATTAGCACTGAGAAACACCTAGCCTTGAGGAGGGTTATTGGTTATTAGGGAGCTGTCCTGTATATTGTGTAGCATATGTTAGCAAGTGCATGGTACATGTGTATAATATGCTATTGAACAGTGATTCTCTTTAATAATATTATTGAAAATAGTTTGGAGTCATGTCTACCTTCATGCACCACACTACATTTCATTCCTTCATTATGGTGTATAAAGGGTAGTTTACAGAGGCATTTGAAATAAGAACAGGAGTAAGGCAGAGATGCCTTCTGTCTCCATTTCTCTTTCTACTGGCCATAGATTAGATTATGAAAATAACTAAAAAAAAACAGAAATGGAATCCAGTAGTCACTGACCAATCAACTTGATGATTTAGACTTTGCTGATAACATAGCTCTCCTATCACACATCCATCAACAGATGCAGGATAAAATGAGTGCACTTGATGAAAGATCACAACAGCTAGGACTGAAAATTAATAGAGATAAGACCAACATTATGAGAATTAATGCAGTTGGCAATAACCAAATAAAATTAGGAGAAATACCTCTACTAGACATACAATCTTACATATATCTGGGTAGTAATATAGATAAAGAGGGAGGAACAGAAAATGATACCGAAATAAGGATATCAAAAGCAAGAGGAGCTTTTGTTGCACTGAGAAACATATGGAAGTCCAAAGAAATTAGGTTAAAATACATAAATAAAAATGTTCAGCTCCAATGTTAAGTCTGTCCTATTTTATGGCTGTGAAACATGGAGAACAACAAGACTGACAATCATGAAAACACAGACTTTTATTAATGGACGCTTACGCAGAATAATAGGATGGAAATGGCAGAACAAAATCACTAACATAGAATTATGGAAATGTACCAGTCAAATACCAGTGGATAAAGAGATACAGCAAAGATAATGGTGCTGGATAGGACACACACACTGCGGAAGCCAACTGAGAGTATTACACAACAGGCCCTTTTTTGGAATCCCCAGGGGAAAAGACAAAGAGGAAGACCAAAGAATTCTTGGAGAAGACAGATAGAAGCAGAGATGAAGGGGAAGACATGGAATAATCTTAAAAGAATGGGGAAGACATGGAATAATCTTAAAAGAATGGCAAGAAACAGAACGACTTGGAAAGTGATTGTTGAAGACCTATGTTCCACAGGGAGCTGAAAGGTAGAAAATGTCTACCTTGTATTTCTGCTTTCCTTGATAAAAAATGGCCTTGTAATAATTGGAACACTTTATCCTGAGAAATATTACACAGTGAAAGTTTAAAATTTGATGAAACTAGCTTAGGATACTGACAAAGATTAGGATTTGTTTTCTTCCTGGAGTTCATATAATGATTAATAAAAGAATAAATAATCCTCTTCACCATTGGCCCTTAAAAAGGTGTTAAGTTGACATAAATATGTTGTGTTGTGGTTTGCAGCTGGGCTTTGATATTTGTATCTGACTTCAGCATGGCATTTTTTAGTGCACGGTTAACTCCCCTTTTGATCCCTACTTACTTGGTCAGACTCGATAGTCAGCTCTGTTGTTTGACAATCCTGACACATGCTCTCAGGTGTGAGCCACTGACCACATTCAGCTCTGACAATCCTGACACATGCTCTCAGCTGTGAGTCACTGACCACGATAAGCTCTGACATTCCTGACACATTCTCTCAGCTGTGGGTCACTGACCACACTCAACTCTGACAATCTTGACACATGCCCTCAGCTGTGGGCCACTGACCATGATAAGCTCTCTTGTTTGGCAATCCTGACACATGCTCTCAGCTGTGGGTCATTGACCACGATAAGCTCTCTTGTTTGGCAATCCTGACACATGCTCTCAGCTGTGGGTCACTGACCACGATAAGCTCTCTTGTTTGGTAGTCCTGACACATGCTTTCAGCTGTGGGTCACTGACCACACTCAACTCTGACAATCCTGACACATGCTCTCAGCTGTGAGTCACTGACCACACTCAGCTCTCTTGTTTGACAATCCTGACACATGCCCTCAGCTGTGGGTCACTGACCACACTCAACTCTGACAATCCTGACACATGCTCTCAGCTGTGGGTCATGACCACACTCAACTCTGAAAATCCTGACACATGCCATCAGCTGTGGGTCACTGGCCACACTCAGCTCTATTGTTTGACAATCCTGACACATGCTCTCAGCTGTGGATCATTGACCACACTCAGCTCTATTGTTTGACAATCCTGACACATGCTCTCAGCTGTGGGTCACTGACCACACTCAGCTCTGACAATCCTGACACATGCCCTCAGCTGTGGGCCACTAACCACATTCAGCTCTCTTGTTTGGCAATCCTGACACATGCTCTCAGCTGTGGTCTCTGACCACACTCAGCTCTATTGTTTGACAATCCTGACACATTCCCTCAACTGTGGGTCACTGACCATAATCAGCTCAATTGCTGGATGAGTAACTTGGCCCACAGAAGATTATGATGATATTAAGGATATAGTAATAATGTAACCCCTTCTTCAATCTTCTTTAAGTCTTCTTCACCTACCTATCCCTTTAACCAGGGCAAGAAAATTGAGAGACCACAAGTTCTGAAGCATCGACCAAAGATCTTCAGACCAAAAACCAAGGCTGCCAAAGCTGGGCCTACAGATGTTGAGCAGGGTGAAGCAGGCCCATCCTCTGATGGCCTAGAGAGTGTACCTCTAGATTATACCGAAGACCAAGTCGTTGCCGCTGAGGAAGGAGAGAAAGCCTAGATTTAGCAATAATTAATTTAGCTAAATTTTACGCAAGATATCTTCATTTCTGTTTCATTATTTGTGTCTGCTTTCGATTGCCTTAAATTGTAAACAAATTTTTGTAATACCAATTACCTAGTCTTGTATTCTTATATTTAAATAATGCTTCAATATCATGGCGGTGATTTAGTTCTTTGGATTCTCATTTTTAACCTTTATAATTACTTTAAAATTCAGACACAAATATGTAAACAAAAATACCTATCTCATTTATCATGTGTCATAATTAGGTACCACTAGCATTTATTATAATAAATAATAGAATAAAAAGCTTACACAAGCATTTAAAATGTTTGACACCATAAAAAAGACACTTATAAATATTAATATTTGTCATAAATTAGATTGATCTCACTTATTTATTTTTTGACTTTCAAAAACACAATTTTTGTTCAGTTGTGGAAGGACAGATAACCAAACTTTGAAAAATATAACAATTCACAAAATAGGCAATAATAAGAAGTACTGACTTTTGATGTGCATAGAACTTTAAAACTGTATTTATATTTGGCTATGCATGTGAAGTAAAGCAATATATCATCAAATATTATTTTTAAAATTGTGTTGTATGTGAACTAAATATCAAAGAAAATATCAAACTTCATACAAATATTGCATATAATGCTCTCTCAAGAATGATCTATTTTTAAAAATGTATGTTACAACACAAAGAATAGAGTGAAGACATAAAAGAACATATCTAAAGTATAGCTGATTGTAACTGTACAGTAATTATTGAATCACACAATAAAATCTTTAAAAAAAAAGCAAATAATTTTTATCAAATTGTGTACCTGAATATTTTTCTTTTGTGTTGCAAAGAACAATGAGTTTGTCAAGTTGTCATTTTGGCCATTGTTCCATTCAATGAAACACTCATTGGTCAAACATATATCTTTCAAACGCCTGGTATTCTAATTTAAAACCTTGCTAAATTATTTTCGGCATACCTTTATCATGGCTTTATCCAGATTTAAAGTGAAATCCACTGTGTTATTAATTTTGGCAGTCAGAAAAAGGCATATCACAAACAAAGAAACACATAACAGTAGAAGTAAAATTGTTCTAAGAATTTATAATTGGAATTAAACACATATTGCTGTGAGCGCACACACATTTTTAAAAAATTGCTCACTGGCATCGCTTTAAAATCATTATAACAGAAAATTAATATACAACGAAAAGCAAGTCATGAATTAATTTGTATATAAATATGCAGATGTCCACAACTGTAGATTTAGTTTTTCACTCTAAAGGTTTAGTGTTTGCTCTTTAACTTGTGCAAATATTAATAATATCAGCAAAGATGAGTATAATAGTCCTTGGCCAGTATGGAAGTAAATTCAGTGATAAATACTGCAAGGTTGAAATAACAGATAAATATACAGAAACGTGGTGAAATTCAAGTTTAGTGGCATGTGAAAAATAAATAAATGAACTGTATGTGTTCCCATGCTTCCTTTTTATAGAATTAATTCATTAACAGATGTTGTCATCAACAAATTGTAATTTAAACAAAGATCTATTTAACAATAATTAATTTTTAAAATAGATTTTACTACTAAACAGTAATGAGTAAAGCTATATTTCAAGATGCAACATTAGTAGAACAACTCAAATTGCTTGTCAAAATAACATAATTTTTTACAAAAGCTATAAATGTGTGAGTAAACCACAAATAAACTTGGGCAGCTCCATCTTTTAAAAATAAATAAAATAATTCTTCGTTTTATTAAATTAAACTTTCATTGGAGAAAATAAACAAAAGATTTTTTGGAATAGGTAGAATTAGACAATGATGAGATAAGAAGTAAGGAGACAGACATAGTGTTCCATAATGCTTTTGTGGCCCAGGATAATAGAAAAGTGGTTAAATACATAGGTATGAAACAATATGTGTTTTAACTTTTGGCTTTTTATTCACTCAAATCTTTCAGTATACAAGTTTTTATACAGTATTTAAAAGTGTCTTTTAAAGTGTTTTTTTAAGTGTAATTATTAACTAAACATATTTGTTTTTCTTCTACTTTGAGTTGCGAAAGTGTTTTGTTTTTGTCTGGTAAGTGTTAGTTACCGTTTATAATTCTTGTAACCTCATAAAGTGACCTTGTAGCTTATAGTCAATAAATATGTGATGTATGTGAATGTAGATTTATAAATGTGTAAGATGTTCATTTTACCCCTTTGGTCCTTATTTATCAAAAATGAACACGCAACAATGTGTTAAGAGGTTATTTTTGTGTGTAGGAGAAATGTAATCAAATTGTAGCACAAATGAAGAAAGTAAAGGATGCCTCAGAGTAGTATATGATATGATGTCATAGCAGAATTATATATTCTCACAGTGTGAGGCTCTCAGCATTTGAAAAAAACCACATATGTTTCCATGTTCATTTAGATAAATATAGAACAGAGAGATGATGATCTGAAATATATGTTTTTATTGTATTTGAAGAGTAGCATCAATGTAGAACAAAAGTATTATTAATTCAGTTATGATATTAATGTATACAGACATATATATTTATATCTTACCTCGACCTTCAACAAGATATCCTTTTTAACATTTTAATGGTATTTCTGAGTTCACCAGTTGGCTAGTCTATTTCAACGCACAAAACATATGAACACATGACAACATTATTTTGAGTGCGACTATTTTTTGCAATTCAGCAATTCGACTAAATTAAAATATAACATTTTAAATTTTAAACCAACCAGGATAGTTCAAGAACAATTTTGTTTGAACAAAACATTGCATTCAGGAGTTATTGCTGAATCTAAATTTTATTGTATACACTAAAAAACGCGCCACGTTATTATTAATTTTTATTTCATATTTATTTATGAATTTATCACTATAAAATTGATATCTCATACACATATTTCTATTGTGCATCAATTCTGTCATTTTAGTATTCTTATCTGCCAAATGTTTTTTCTTCTACAGCATTCTTTGATACTGTTTGTTCTTTGATATTTTTATTAGTTAAATGCTGCAAGCTGTGGACAACTATCTAACATTAATATATTTGCTACAATAAGACTACAAATACGCTACAGTACATCCCCTCCTGCTAGTAACTATAACAATTACTTCATTACTAGTGCTCCAAAGCTACAACTATTTCTATCATACAATCTATTATATCAAACAACTTTGCCTATTTTAACAGTTAAAAAGTTAAATTATTATTATAAAGTTATTCCTTTAAGATTTACCTCTCTCCCTCCTTCCCCATTTTTAACATCTTGTCACATTTATATTCTACTATCCACAGCCATCTATCAACATCATTTCTTAAACAACCTGTACCAATTTTCAACTGTAAATCAACCCTAATAATAATAATTAATCTACCTGCGCCAATAAGAATTATTATTGAATGGTCAAAAAATTGTAGTCATTTATTCTCCCAGCTTCTATAACCTATTTATTTGCAATAACAACTTATGTATTGTTCTGTTTATTTCACTGCAAAGATTTTGTTTTTTCATCAACAATTTGAGCATGCTGACATTAATTTATCCATCTCTGCTAGCCACATGATAGTGATTAGTTGTGCTATTATTAGCTAGTAAAACCAACCCAGATCCCACCATAGATTCTCTGATGACCACATCAATGAGGAGAATGATGAGAGTGTTGTGTTGTGCACTTGGAGCTCCTTTTTTAGAGTTTAATGACAGAGCAACCAAATATTTTAATGATAGGGCAGAAAAAATATCAGTGAAAAAACATGAGAGCACCTCTAATTTGAAATAAACAATAAACAATAAAATAACAGATGGTTTTGTTTGAAAGTTTCGAAGACCTGGTCTGGTGTAATAAGTTACAAACTGATATATTGATATATACACAGACATTTTCTGAACAAAGGGAGACAACATATTTGAATACATTATGTCATTCACAGCTGATTGTTGATGGTATTTTTGTAGTTCTGGTTTTCTCCGTATTGAAACATGACTTTAGTATCATTCTGCAGTAGTACATTAAACATGACTTTAGTATCATTCTGCAGTAGTACATTAAACATGACTTTAGTATCATTCTGCAGTAGTACATTAAACATGACTTTAGTATCAATCTACAGTAGTGCATTAAACATGACTTTAGTATCATTCTGCAGTTACATTAAACATGACTTTAGTATCATTCTGCAGTTACATTAAACATGACTTTAATATCATTCTGCAGTTACATTAAACATGACTTTAGTATCATTCTGAAGTAGTACAATAAACATGACTTTAGTATCATTCTGCAGTAGTACATTAAACATGGTCATAAGAGATACTATAACTTAATTATTAAAGTATTTGTGGTTAAATTATGATTAACTTTAAGTGTAAAATTTTGAAATATTTCTTTTCATAAATGCTACTGAACTAAACTATTAACAGTATAAAAATTAACTTCAGTAGAATACTCATATTTGTATACAATGTCACAAATTCGAACCACTCTAATAAAATCTCAAGAATGAGCGGTATGTAGTTTCCTCAGGACACCTTCATTTATAAATGTACCAATGATTTTGACTATAACTAATATGCTAACTTTGAGATTGAACCAAGCAGTTGTGCATTGCTTAAAAACTGTTAGCCCTTCAGGTCAATAAAAATAACAACATGAAAACTAATCAATAATAATATATTTACACCTCTTCTCAAAGTCAGTTTTAAATCAATAATGGTCAGAACTTTTGTGACGAAGAAGAGCAATAACTATTGTATGTGCATTTATAAAAATAAACATTTAACATAATTATTTCCCTTGTTAAATTACATTATTTTCGTGATTATTCTGAAGTTGAAATACAACAAATGTTTGACTTCTAAACAGACAGTAATAGATACACTTTGAAAGGCAAAGTCAGACCAAGGACGAGATGTTTAAAGAAACATGGAAATGCCCTCTTAAAGGAGAATTTGAACCACATTTTAAACAGTTACAAATTACATCATAATATAATTTTATATATCACAATCTATATGAAAGAACTTGAATAATAATACATTTATTATATTATGTTCGAGTCATAAGGATAAAATTGAATAATTTATTGGTTACATTTATTAAAGTTTACCTAAAACTCAGAAAATGAAAAAGATTCCAGAACATCACACTAGCTATTATATCAAAGTCCTTGTGTCTGTTTGATAATAGCCGTAAGAACTGTTGCTTTCTGTTTTAGTGTTATCATACAATTAGTCTAGTCACCAAGATACCAGAAGTAATCCTGAATGCAAAAAGTGAAACAGAAATCGCATATAAAGCAACACTGAGAAGCAGAATGTTAATAATAATTTAAAACTTGATATTTACATGTAAAGTACAATTTGAACAAACTAATATATTATTTTTAACAATTTAATTTAACACAGCGAACCCACATGATATTATATATTAGGGTCTATCCCCTCCTAATTTTATATTTATTAGTTCGGATGGATCACTAAACGCTGATATGAAATCAAGTTGTTGTAAGTTATAACCAATCGATGCTTTTACCAATTTTAAACTATAAAATTACTTAACAAACTAGGACTTAGATAGTAAAGCAAAGTAAAGTCCCCCGTCACGCCAAGTGGCGTATAGGGAATATGGTGTTAATGACCATATATTTTACAGACCTTCAGCACATAATTTTTGGGGTAATGTGATCGGTATTACGCCCATGCCGCTTCACTTTCCCTGAAAAAAAATCAGGTAACCATTAAAGGCTGGATGAACCCGGAAGCCGTCGGTTGGGATCGAACCCTACCTCTTGTCCTTTGTAGTCCCGTTCACTAACCACCGAGCTATCGCGGCTCGACATAGATAGATATATACAAATATTGTTAACAGTAACTGCACAAATGTAACATTGATATTAAACTTATTGATATTATAGAACTCGACATCCTGATTTGGTTCCTGGAGGTAAAAAGTTACTGTAAATCTGAGATGCTGGTTTTATTTTGTTACAGTTAAAGATTGTAGTGTAACAAGTTATGTTGTATTGAACTGTATAACTTGACTGTCATTATTCTCATGTGTGTACTTGTAATCTGCGGTGCCTTGATTCTTTTATTAATAAAGCGACATTATGATAACTCGCTCCAAATGACTCTATTGAGCTTTGTCACACTGTAGAGTTTGTAATTTAATGATGTCACACTGTAGAGCAGAGGTGGGCAACATACGGCCCGTGGACCACAACCGGCCCTTGTGCTTGATTTGAAAATTACTATACACTCCATTCCATGAGATTTGACATTACAATCTCCTGTGAATGCAAATTAGGTCATTTATATAATGGTTTCATTAAGTGATGGTATCTGACCCTCGGCGACTTAATAGTTTTCAAATCTGACTATCGGTGTCTTCATAGTTTTCAGATCTGGCCCTCAACATCTTCATAGTTTTCAGATCTGACCATCGGCGACTTCATAGTTTTCAGATATGACCCTCGGTGTCTTCATAGTTTCAGATCTGGCCCTCGGCGTCTTCATAGTTTTCAGATCTGACCCTTGGCGTCTTCATAGTTTTCAGATCTGGTCCTCAGTGTCTTCATAGTTTTCAGATCTGACCGTCGGCGTTTTCATAGTTTTCAGATCTGGCCCTCGGCGTCTTCATAGTTTTCAGATCTGGTCCTCAGGGTCTTCATAGTTTTCAGATCTGGCCCTCAGTGTCTTCATAGTTTTCAGATCTGGCCCTCAGTGTCTTCATAGTTTTCAGATCTGCCCTCGGCGTCTTCATAGTTTTCAGATCTGGTCCCCAGTGTCTTTATAGTTTTCAGATCTGGTCCTCGGCGTCTTCATAGTTTTCAGATCTGGTCCTCAGTGTCTTCATAGTTTTCAGATCTGGCCCTCGACGTCTTCATAGTTTTCAGATCTGGTCCTCAGTGTCTTCATAGTTTTCAGATCTGGCCCTCGGCGTCTTCATAGTTATCAGAGCTGGTCCTCGGTGTCTTCATAGTTTTCAGATCTGCCCCTCGGCGTCTTCATAGTTTTCAGATCTGGTCCTCAGTGTCTTCATAGTTTTCAGATCTGGCCCTCAGTGTCTTTATAGTTTTCAGATCTGGCCCTCAGTGTCTTCATAGTTTTCAGATCTGGCCCTCAGAGTCTTCATAGTTTTCAGATCTGCCCCTCGGCGTCTTCATAGTTTTCAGATCTGGTCCTCAGTGTCTTTATAGTTTTCAGATCTGGCCCTCGGCGTCTTCATAGTTTTCAGATCTGGTCCTCAGTGTCTTCATAGTTTTCAGATCTGGCCCTCGGCGTCTTCATAGTTTTCAGATCTGGTCCTCAGTGTCTTCATAGTTTTCAGATCTGGCCCTCGGCGTCTTCATAATTTTCAGAGCTGGTCCTCGGTGTCTTCATAGTTTTCAGATCTGATCCACGGCGTCTTCATAGTTTTCAGATCTGGCCCTCAGCGTCTTCATAGTTTTCAGATCTGGTCCTCAGAGTCTTCATAGTTTTCAGATCTGGCCCTCGGCGTCTTCATAGTTTTCAGATCTGGTCCTCAGAGTCTTCATAGTTTTCAGATCTGGCTCTCATAAAATAAAAGATTGTCCACCCCAGCTGTAGAGTTTGTTTTTTAATATGTTTCACATTAAAACGTTATTGAGTTATTAACTGATCATCATCAATGCACTCCGAACATGTCCATAGGTGCTCAGATCCTACCTCAGATATTCCTGCAGTGTCCAGCGACTGACGACCCCAGTTCTGTGTTTGTTGATAACTCTTCTGACACGCCCACCAAGCCTCTCGTTTCTGGCTGTGCCCATCTCAACTCCAAATCTTTTTCATACAAAGGAGTGACGTGGACTAATTGTTGTCGAAGTCATGTGCCTTTTTCGCATCTCTAAGTGACATCCGCCTGATCCATTGGTTGACCGTCTTCAACAACAGCTCAACTATCCAGCCTGTCCGCTCTTCCATTTTCCTGAACGCCCGCATGTCCAGAGACGTAGACAAAGGCGTCACTACGTATCGTTGGCTTTTACAATGGCTTGGCCCACTGCCTGCGTAATAAGCCCGCCTCCACTTTTCTAATCATGCTCATCGAATCACTTAGTATGTAGGCGTGGGTGTAGTCGTGTGTCTCCAACCAGATGAATGCCCTGGTCACTGCCATCACCTCCATCGTCATGATAGTTGTGGTCATAAGGTACGCGCCGCTGTCTTCTTTGAGGTTCTCCCTGCCTAGCGCGCGTTAAATGCCCCTGTATTCCTTTGGTGTCGTATAAGGTATCCGTCTGTAGAGGTTAGTTTAGTCGACAGGTCATCCTCATTAAATATCGAACGAGTTATGGACTTAGATCTCTGCCGAGGTATATCCATCAACGTGTAGAGGCTAATGACACCGATGTTGTGTTAATTTGACAAAACTTCTTTGGATTCCCGCGCAGCGCTCTCGTCAGGAATCTTCCATTCTGACATGATATTCCTGAAGTTTGTTCATCGCTACTGATTCAGGGTCATTTTTTATTTGTTTTTTCGTCCGGCGTACAAGCAGGCATTCCGAATGTCATCGCGGTCCATTGCCTTTCCGCACTCAACATCGACCAAACTGTCAAGTCTTGCAGCATTCGTTACCTCTTACACCCACTTATCCTGGCACAAAAATGAAGCAGATACTTTTGAGAATAGACGTCTCGAGAGACTCTAACCATTGTCGTCAAGCCCAGCCAGTCACGATCTTTCTGGCAATAATTTCCATGGGCAAACTACTTGTAGTCAATGCGAAACCACCACTGTCTTCTTTCACATTTTTGGCTCAACATGAGACGTAAAAGCCCACGAGCTTCGTACGTGCCGAATAACGGACCCATCTGTGTAAATGACTGCACCACTATCAGAAGAGTTCTCTAAAATCAAGGCCCGCACTTCTGCCTCAGCGACCAATGTGATTCGTTGTCCACATTCTGTCCAGTGAGAAATGACGTGCTGCACTCTGACGTCACTCGTACCAATTCTTCCAGGGTTTGCCTTCAATTGAAAACACCTGCTGAACAATATCCAAAGGGTGCCCTATCCATGATTTTCCTGTGTTTAGCATGCTGCCTTCTGTTCCCATAAATTCACAGTATACCGGATGATGTGTGTCTATACTGATTCCAAGGTAGGCATGCACTAGGAAAAGGGTAGGGAGGGGGTGGGCAAACATTTAAAGGAAAGATAATTTAAAATCGTAAATAACATATCTCACTTACCTGTAGTATGTGTCTCTTGTTTAGGTCCGCATTTAAAGCAGACGTGCTCTCCTTTGCTTTTTTATGACATATCATCCCAGACTTTTGCACAAGATTTCTTCACTTGGAATCTCTTCTCCTTTAAAAGAAATCATTATGCAGTGATCAATTGAACTATCTCCTAGCTGGTTCCTTAGTGGAGTCATTGGATTGTTCATAGCACTAAAGGACCTTTCAACAGTGGCTGTTGATATTTGTACAGTCAAACAAGAAATTATTCCAGTTATGACAACAATAAATGTGAGAGAAACATCAATCACTCTTTAACAGTAGACTACTTCAGTGGCCACAGCTCTTCAAAGACGGTTAGTGACTTGGATGGCGGTAGTGACGCATGCTTGGTAGGAAAGTCTTGGCTCTTGTTTAACTCAATTTCAGTGCTTCGTTAGTGAGGTTCTGACTTTGCCTTAGTAACACTTTTGTTGTGTTCAGTGAGTAACAAAGTGAAGTGCACTGAACTACCAATTTGACCGGTTTCCGTATAAAGAATAAGCTTCAAATTGTGAACAAATGTCAGCCTCAAACATGTATTCCGTACCTTAAGAGTGATCATAGAGAACAGATCAAAGTGTTTATATTAGATGTTTTAACGACAGTAACTATAAATAAAGTACCAAAAGCTAACAGCGTCGACTAAATCTCAGAAATTGTACTGCTGGACATGTTTATTTGTTTGGACATGTTTATTTGTTTTTCCTACAACCTCTTTGAATGAGACAAGTTTTAACAGTTTAAAGGTAAATTACGAGACTTGAACCGGCCTCTTAGCACGCGAGTTTCCACCCATATGTGCACGACCGCTTATCCAGAAATGTTCGGAGATTTCTGGATAGTGTCGCTTCAAGCATCGAAACTCACGATGCGAGGCAACAATCCTCACCTTCCCAGGGTAATACCCTGGTACCCATTTCTGCCAACGGCAGGGTCGACCGTGGGGGTATTTTTTTTTTCCAACAACGAGTACAACTCACACTGCCCCCAGCGGGAATCGAACACGGGTTGTCCGAACGTCGGTAGTCCAGTCGAGTGGTTTTCCCAACTAGGCTACCGCGGCCCCCTTAACAGTTTAAATTATTTGGTAAGGGCGTGTGAGCTGCATCGGTCAATTAGTCATATACGAGCGTTCATTTCGCTACAAACATACTGTCAAAGAGTTGGCCACACATTATACACTGTAATACAAATATATAATACATTACACACATATATAATACATTACACACATATATAATACATTACACCCATATAATACATTACAAACATATATAATACATTACACACATATAATACATTCATCATCATGTGCCATACCGGTTGGCGTAGGTGATCATGTCCCTCCACAATGTTCTATCTACAGTGTATCGTATCAGTTCTGTTGTTGACTGTTTTCCATGCCATGACACCAAGCTATCCAGTATTTTCTCCTATAATATGTTCCTTACACGTCTCATGATTATTCTTAGTAATATTTTGGTCATATGGCTCATGAGACTAATAGTGCGATGGTCTTCACAATCAGTGGCTCCTGACTTCTTCGGTATGGCTACAAAGATAAATTTTAGTAGATCTTCGGGTATGTGTCCAGTGTTATATATGTCATTGAGTAATTTTTTATGACTTGTACTCCCAGCTCTCCTAATGCATTTATCTCTTCGATTGAAATATTGTCAGGACCTGGAGCTTTGCCTCTTTTCATGTGTTGAATTGCATCCTCCACTTCACTCTGCATTATTGGTGGCCCTATGTCTTCATTTGAATTGTTCAATTCTGGTCTTTCAACATCATATAGTTGACTGATATATTCTGTCCATCTTTCCATTGTCTTCTCTTGTCCCATTATTATATTTCCTTCCTTTGATATCACACAACCTGAAACTTTGACTTCTTTTCTACCTGTTAATTCATTTAACTGATTGTGCATACATTTTTGAGTCTTTCTTTTGTTGTTTTTCCATTTCTTCACATTTTTACCATTAACCATCCTTCCTTTGCTTCACTGCACTTGTATATAATACATTACACAAATATAATACATTGCTATATACATTACACCAATATAAGACCATTATAGGAAATCATGGTTTAGGAAAAAGAAATAACAGAGGAGAAAGATTAATTCAATTTTGTTAAGAAAACAGGCTAATAATATGTAACACCTACTTTGAGCAAGAGAAAAGGAAATATTACACAAATGGAAAAGCCCTGGAGATAGAAAGAGGAATCAAATAGATTATATAATGATAAAAGACAGATTCCGGAACAGCGTCAAGAAAGCCAAAACCTATCCAGGAGCAGATATTAATTCAGATCACAACCCTGTAATGATTAAAATGAAAATCAAATTAAAGAAAAAGAAACAAAATACTAATTCAGCAATACCAATAGATACAACAGCTTTAAATCAGAAAGATGTAAAAGAAACTTATACCGTATAAGTAAAGAACACATATCAGAAGCTGCTAGAAGAAGGGACTGAGCAGTACAGAAGAGAAAATCCTGAAGAAAAAGTCACAACCAAATGGCAATGCATAAAAAACAGCATACAAGAATCCTGGATCACCTTACCCAAAAAGGAAAGAAACAAAAAACAAAAATGGATAACTGACAACATTTTAGAAAAATGGAAGAGAGAAGACAAGCGAAGAACATTGCCAAATACAAGGAAATTGATACTGAAATAGGAGCAATGTGCAAAAAGGCAAAAGAAGACTGGCTGAACCAAAGATGTCTAGAAGTCGAAACTATAGAAAGTAAACAAAATTTAAGAGGAATGCACACAGAAATAAAAAGAATGACTAATAAAGACAAAAAAGATGCAGGAAACGGATGTATTGCAAACAAAGAGGGAAGAATGCTAACAGACAACAAAGATATAATCGATAAATGACAGGAATACATAACAGAATTATTTCATGACGAAAGGGACAACAAACCATTTATAAAATGTACATCCAGCTATAAAATCCTGAAATCTGAAGTAGAAAAAGCTATAAAAACAATGAAAAAGGGAAAAGCAGCAGGACCTGACAATATACAGATAGAGGTGATATAGGCACTAGAAGATTTTGGCGTTGAAGTGATCACAGACATATGCAACGACATATACCATACAGGATACATACCAAATGAACTAAAAACATCAACTTTTATTGCATTGCCTAAAAAGAATGGTGCAGTTGAATGCAGTGATTTTAGAACAATAAGCCTAATGAGCCAGGTAACCAACATTTTACTAAAAGTTATACAAGGAAGGATTCAGAATAAAATTAATAATTAATTAGATGAACAGCAATTCGGATTCAGGAAAAACGGTGGGACAAAAGAAGCCATATTCAGCATGAGGACATTGATCGAAAAGTACATAGAAGTAAACAAACCAATATATGCCTGCTTCATAGACTACACCAAAGCATTTGATAGAATACACCATAATAAACTTATAGACTGCCTAAAAGATATAAATCTGGATGACGCAGACATACGACTGATATGTAACTTGTACTGGGAGCAAACAGCAATAATAAAATATAACAAGGAGAACTCTACACCCATTGATATAAAAAGAGGAGTAAGACAAGGATGCATTTTATCACCAAGCTTGTTCAATTTATACACTGAGCAAATCTTTAAAAACATCACTGGGATGCCAGGCCTAAACATTAATGGGAAGATAATCAATAACCTAAGATATGCTGATGATACTGTACTACTAGCAGAAAATCCTAAAGATCTACAACAATTACTTAATGTAATAAACATGACAAGCAAAAAATATGAACTAGATATGAATATCAAAAACACTAAAACTATGATCATAAACAAAGGAAACTCTCAAGACCTACAATTAAATATCAAAGTTGAAGGAATACATCTAGAGACAGTTCAGAACTACAACTAGCTTGGACATACTATAACCAGTGATGGAAAATGTACAACTGAAATAAATGAAAGAATAGGTATGGCAAAAAGTAATTTCAATGCCATGAAAAATATACTAACATCAAAACAAATAACAACAGGGCTAAAACTAAGAATAGCAAAATGTTACATCTTCTCAATATTCCTGTATGGTGCGGAAACATGGACATTAGACCAGAAAACAGAACAGAAAATTGAAGCCTTTGAAATGTGGATTTATAGAAGAATAGGTAGAATTTGGATGGAAAGAAAAGAAAACAAACGAGGAAGCTTTAAACAAACTAAAAATGAAAAAAGAACAACTAAACACAATTAGAGCAAGACAAATGAAATTTTTTGGTCATGTTAAAAGACACAACAGTCTAATAAAAATTATATTGGAAGGGAAGATACAAGGTAAAAGAGGCAGAGGCAGACCAAGTCTAACATGGACGAGTAGCATCAAAAGATGGACAAGTCAGCCTATGACAATCTGCACCATCAAAGCAAGACATAGAGTAGAATGGCGCTCCATGGTAGCCAACCTTCGATGCGGAGACGGCACTCAATGATGATGACACATTGCACACATATATAATACATTACACACATATAATACATTACACACATATAATGCAGTTGAATGCAGATAATACATTACACACATATATAATACATTACACACATATGTAATACATTACACGCATATATAAAACACTACATATGTATAATACATTACACACATATATAATACATTACACACAAATATAATACATTACACAAATATAATACATTACACACATGTATAATACATCACACACATACATAATACATTACACACATATAATACATTACACAAATATGTAATACATTACACACATATAATACATTACACACATATATAATGCATTACACACATATAATACATTACACACACATAATACATTACACACATATAATACATTCATCATCATGTGACATACCGGTTGGCGTAGGCGATCATGTCCTTCTACAATCTTCTATCTACAGTGCATCGTACCAATTCTGTTGTTGACTGTTTTCCATGCCATGACACCAAGCTATCCATTATTTTCTCTCTTTGTCGTCCGCGATCTCTGTTTCCTTTTATTTTGCCAGTTGTAACCAAGTATTCCAACTTTCTTATTCTCATGGTGTGCCCGAAAAATGTTGATTGCTCCTTTCTGATGTTTATTAAGAGCTCCCTTTTTGTGTTGGCCTCTTTGAGAACTTCCTCATTGGTCTTTTTAGCTGTCCAGGGAACTTTCAACATTCTTCTGAGAAATCCCATCTCTGTGGCCTCTAATCGTCTTTTCATTTGTTTGTCTGCTGTCCATGATCCGGTTCCATAGGTCAGAATTGGTTCTATATAGCATCGATAAACTCTCTTTCTCATTTCTATTGACATAGATTTGTTGCATAAGATATTTTTCATTTTCTGAAATGCAATTTTGGCCTGAGCTATTCTGCTTTTTATTTCTGTGGTGCATCTCCCATCTGATGTTATTATTGTGCCCAAGTATTTGCAACGTTGCACTTGTTTCAGATTTGTCTAGTTTATTTTTATGCTGCATGATGGTGGTGATTGTTTCTTCGATATAACCATTACTTCTGTTTTCTTACTATTCAGACTGAGACTTTTCTTGTTGCTTTCTATTACTATTATGTCTATCATTTCTTGTAGTTCATTCTCTGCCTCTGCTATTAAGACTGTGTCATCCGCATATCGCAAGTTATTTATGTTGTGACCGTTGACTTCAATTCCTTTTTTGTCTACTATTGATCTCATAATATATTCGCTGTAAAGTGAAAACAAATCCGATGACAGACCTTGTCTGACTCCTTGCTTTATATATTAGAATTGTCCTGTTTGGTTGTTAATTCGTATAACTACTGTTTGTTGCCAGTACATGTTTTTTATGATTCGCAGATCTTTGCCATCAATGTTTAATTTCTCCAGCATATTGATTATTTCCACATGCTTTACTTTGTCAAATGCTTTCGTGTAGTCTATAAAGCACATGTGTAGATCCTTCTTTACCTCTATAGATCTTTCTATCAATGTTCTTAAGATGTATATTGCATTATTGGTGCCCTTTCCTTCCACAAATCCACATTGTTCCTCACTTATTTCTGGTTTTATTTTATTCCTTACACGTCTCATGATTATTCTTAGTAATATTTTAGTCATATGGCTCATGAGACTAATGGTGTGATGGTCTTCACAATCAGTGGCTCCTGACTTCTTCGGTATGTAAAGTAAAGTACCCCCGTCACGCCAAGTGGCGTATAGGGAAATATGGTGTTAGTGACCCTATATTTTACAGACCTTCAGCACACGATTTTTGGGGTAATGTGGTCAGTATTACGCCCGTGCTGCTTTACTTTCCCAGAAAAAAATCCGGTACCCATTTAAGGCTGGGTGAACCCGGAAGCCGTCGGTTGGGATCGAACCCTACCCCTTGTCCGTGGTAGTCCAGTTCACTAACCACTGAGCTATCGCGGCTCTTTCTTCGGTATGGCTACACAGATAAATTTTAGTAGATCTTCGGGTATGTGTCCAGTGTTATGTATGTCATTGAGTAATTTTGTTATGACTTGTACTCCCTGCTCTCCTAATGCATTTATCTCTTCAATTGTTATAATTGTCAGGACCTGGAGCTTTGTCTCTTTTCATGTGTTGAATTGCGTCCTCCACCCTACTGATTGTAACAACTGGAGAGGCGTGACACTCTTGTCAGTTGCCTCAAAGTTATTCTGCAAAATCATCCTAAATAGAATAAAGGATTCAATAGATACAGTAATGCGTGAAGAGCAGGCTGGGTTTAGAAAAGGGAGAAGCTGCCTTGACAACATTTTCACTCTACGACTTATATTGGAGGAACACATTGAAAAGCAAAAACCTTTTGTACTTAACTTCATCGACTTCAAAAAAGCATTTGATAGTATTCATAGAGATTCTTTGTGGAAAATTCTGAAGCAATATGGCTTACCATCAAAAATCATAAATATTATCAAAGACATGTATGATCGTTACACATGTGCAGTTCGAACAGAGGAAGGACTGAGCGAATGTTTCCCAATAGAAACTGGGGTTAAACAAGGATGTATTTTATCGCCCTTGTTATTTGGAATTGTTATGGACTTCATAATGAAGAAATGCTGCACTGGTAATAAAGGCATCGAATGGATACAAGGAGACCATTTGGAGGACCTCGACTTTGCTGATGACATAGTTCTCATCAGCAGTCAGATAAAAACGATGCAGGAAAACACAAATGAACTATCATCAATAGCCAGCAAAATTTTGCTTGAGATCAATCATGAAAAGACTAAAGTCATGAAAAGTTTAATTCCAACAGATGACAAAATATACATGGAAAACAAACCAGTAGAAGAGATCGATCACTTTATCTATCTTGGAAGTCACATTGATCGAGAAGGGGATACAAGTAAAGAAATTAGAATCAGAATGGCTAAAGCAGCAATGTCTTTCAGAAGCCTTGAAAAGTTGTGGAAATCAAAACTAATCAGCACAAACACAAAACTTAGGCTATTCAAATCAAATGTACTATCAACCCTTACGTATGCGAGTGAAAGCTGGAAAACAACAAGAGATATAGAAACAAAGTTGAACGCATTCAAAAATAAATGTCTAAGGACAATACTTGGAATAGCGTGGAACGAATTCAAAACAAACGAGGAAATTAGAGAAATCGCCAATCAACCACTAATATCTTCAGTAATAAAGAAAAGACGATGGTCATATGTTGGACATGTGATGAGAAGAGATAATAACCGAATAGCAAAGCAAGTCCTCATATGGGAAACAACAGGTAAGAGAAAAAGAGGAAGACCCAGGGAGACACTGAGAAGAACATTGATGAGAGAGGCAAGAACAGCAGAATTCGGCTCCCTCAATGAGATAGAGCTGCTTGCACCGAACAGAGAAAGATGGCGAGATTTGATAAAATATCATTAAAAGAAAACTTCTAGAACACAAATTCAGATAGGAGGTGTATCTTGGTTTACGCCCTATGGGCCGGCTACGGCTCGTAAGGTCAATAGATAGATAGAATGTATTATATGTGTGTTATGTATTATACGTGTGTAATGTATTATACATGTGAGTAATGTATTATATATGTGTGTAATGTATTATATATGTGGGTAATGGATTATTTCTGTGAAATGTATTATATGTGTGTAATGTATTATATATGTGTGTAATGTATTATATTTGTGTAATGTATTATATATGTGTATAATGTATTATATTTGTGTAATGTATTATATATGTGTGTAATGTATTATATTTGTGTAATGTATTATATGTGTGTAATGTGTTATATTTGTGTAATGTATTATATATGTGTGTAATGTATTACATGTGTGTAATGTATTATATATATATATATATATATATATATATATATGTGTGTGTGTGTGCAATGTAATATATTTGTGTAATGTATTATATATGTGTGTAATGCATTATATTAATGTAATGTATTGTATATGTGTGTAATGTATTATATGTGTGTAATGTATTACATGTGTGTAATGTATTATATATGTGTGTAATGTATTATAAATGTGTGTAATGTATTATATGTGTGTAATGTGTTATATGTGTGTAGTGTATTATATATGTGTGTAGTGTGTTATATGTGTGTAATGTATTATATATGTGTGTAATGTATTATATATGTGTATAATGTATTATATATGTACGTAATGTATTATATATGTGTGTAATGTATTATATATGTGTGTAATGTATTATATATGTGTGTAATGTATTATATATGTGTGTAATGTATTATATATGTGTGTAATGTATTATATATGTGTGTAATGTATTATATGTGTGTAATGTATTATATATGTGTATAATGTATTATATATGTGTGTAATGTATTATATATGTGTGTAATGAATTATATATGTGTGTAATGTATTGTGTTTGTGTAATGTAATATATATGTGTAATGTATTATATATGTGTGTAACGCATTATATATGTGTGTAATGTATTGTATTTGTGTAATGTAATATATATGTGTAATGTATTATATATGTGTGTAATGTATTATATATGTGTGTAATGTATTATATTTGTGTAATGTGTTATATGTCTGTAATGTATTATATTTGTGTGTAATGTATTATATTTGTGTAATGTATTATATGTGTATAATATATTATATATGTGTGTAATGTATTATATATGTGCGTAATGTATTATAATTTTGTCATGTATTATATATGTGTGTAATGTATTATATATGTGTGTAATGTTTTATATTTGTGTAATGTATTACATGAGTGTAATGTATTATATATGTGTAATGTATTATATATGTGGGTAATGTATTATATTCGTCTATTGTATTATATTTGTATAATGTTTTATATGTGTGTAATGTATTATATATATGCGTAATGTATTATATTTATGTAATGTATTTTATGTGTGTAATTTATTATATATATGTGTAATGTATTATATATGTGTTAGGGTTAGGGTTAGGGTTTAGGGTTAGGGTTAGGGTCAATCCGGAATGCTTAGTGGGGAAAGCATATATTTCTACCATCATCATCTTACAGGAACAGTCTACATACGCTTTGAGAATTGCTGCGTTAGGGTTAAGGTTAGGGTTAGCGTTAGGGTTAGTATTAGGGTTAGGGTTAGGTTCACCGTTAGGGGTAGGGTTAGGTTCACCATTAGGGTTAGGGTTAGGGTTAGGGTTAGGGTCAATCCGGAATACTTAGTGGGCAAAGCATATGTTTCTACCATCAACATCTTACAGGAACAGTCTACATACGCTTTGAGAATTGATGAGTTAGGGTTAGGGTTAGGGTTATGGTTAGGGTTAGGGTCAATCCGGAATGCTTAGTGGGGAAAGCATATATTTCTACCATCAACATCTTACAGGAACAGTCTACATACGCTTTAAGAATTGCTGCGTCGAATGGTGGAGAGGGTGTATGGATGTCTCAACAGCAAATAAAACTGATTCAATAGAATAGAATAGAATAGAATAGAATAGAATAGAATAGAATAGAATAGAATAGAATAGAATAAAATAAAATAAAATAGAATAGAATAGAATAGTATAGAATAGAATAGAATATGTTAGGGTTAGGTTTAGGTTCACCGTTAGGATTATGGTTAGGGTTAGGGCTAGGGCTATGGCTAGGGTTAGGGCTAGGGTTAGATTTGGGGCTAGGGTTAGGGTTAGGGCTAGGGTTAGGTTCGCCGTTTGGGTTAGTGTCAATCCGGAATGCATAGTGGGGAAAGCATATGTTTCTACCATCAACATCTTACAGAAACAGTGTACATACGCGTTGAGAATTGCTGCGTCGAGTGGTGCGAAGTGTATGGGGATGTCTCAACAGCAAATAAAATTGGTTCAATAGAATAGAATAGAATAGAATAGAATATGTTAGGATTAGGCCTAGGGTTAGGGTTAGGTTCACCGTTAGGGTTAGGGTTAGGGATAGGTTTAGGGTTAGGGTTAGAATTAGGGTTAGGTTCACTATTAGGGTTAGGGTTAGGTTCACCGTTAAGTTTAGGGTTAGGGATAGGATTAGGGTTAGGGTAACCGTTGGGGTTAGGGTTAGGTTTAGAGTTAGGGTTAGGGTTTAGGTTAGGTTCACCGTTAGGGTTAGGGTTAAGTTCACCGTTAGGGTTAGGGTTAGGGTTAGGGTTAGGGTAAGGGATAGGGTTAGGGTTAGGGTTAGGTTGCTGGTTAGAGTCATAATTAGGGTTAGCTAGGGTTAGGGTTACTGTTATAGTTAGGGTTAGTGTTAGGTTCACCGTTAGGGTTAGGGTTAGGTTAGGTTTACGGTTAGAGTTAGGGCCAATCCGTAATGCTTAGTGGGGAAAGCATATGTTTCTACCATCAATATCTTACAGGAACAGTCTACATACGCTTTGAGAATTGCTGCGTCGAGTTGTGCAAAGTGTATGGGGATGTCTCAACAGCAAATAAAATTGATTTAATAGAATAGAATAGAATAGAATAGAAAAGAATAGAATAGAATAGAATAGAATAGAATAGAATAGAATAGAATAGAATAGAATAGAATAGAATAGAATAGAATAGAGTAATATAATAGAATAGAATAGAATAGAATATGTTAGGCTTAGGCCTAGGGTTAGGGTTAGGTTCACCGTTAGGGTTAGGGTTAGGGATAGGTTTAGGGTTAGGGTTAGGGTTAGGTTCACTATTAGGGTTAGGGTTAGGTTCACCGTTAAGTTTAGGGTTAGGGTTAGGATTAGGGTTAGGGTAACCGTTAGGGTTAGGGTTAGGTTTAGATTTAGGGTTAGGGTTTAGGTTAGGTTCACCGTTAGGGTTAGGGTTAAGTTCACCGTTAGGGTTAGGGTTAGGGTTAGGGCAAGGGATAGGGTTAGGGTTAGGGTTAGGTTGCTGGTTAGAGTCATAATTAGGGTTAGCTAGGGTTAGGGTTACTGTTATAGTTAGGGTTAGTGTTAGGTTCACGTTAGGGTTAGGGTTAGGTTAGTTTTACGGTTAGGGTTATAGCCAATCCGTAATGCTTAGTGGGGAAAGCATATGTTTCTACCATCAATATCTTACAGGAACAGTATACATACGCTTTGAGAATTGCTGCGTCGAATGGTGGAGAGGGTATATGAATGTCTTAACTGCAAATAAAACTGATTCACTAAAAAAAAATAGAATAGAATAGAATACAATATGTTAGGGTTAGGGTTATGTTCACCTTTAGGGTTAGGTTTAGGATTAGGGTTAGGAGTAGGGCTAGGGCTAGGGTTAGGGTTAGGGTGAATCCGGAATGCTTAGTGGGGAAAGCATATGATCCTACCATCAAAATCTTACAGGAATAGTCTACATAACTTTGAGAATTGCTGCGTCGAATGGTGGAGAGGGTATAAAGATGTCTCAACTGCAAATAAAACTGATTCAATAGAATAGAATAGAATAGAATAGAATAGAATAGAATAGAATAGAATAGAATAGAATAGAATAGAATATAATTGAATAGAATAGACTATGTTAGTGTTATGGTTAGGTTCACTGTTAGGGATAGGGTTAGGGTTAGGGTTAGGGCTAGGGCTATGGTTAGGGTTAGGGCTAGGGCGAGGGTTAAGGCTGGGGTTAGGGCTAGGGATAAGGCTAGGGTTAGGGTTTGTGCTAGGGCTAGGGATAAGGTTAGGATTAAGGCTAGGGCTAGGGTTAGGGTTAGGGTTAGGGTTAGGGTTAGGGATAGGGTTAGGGTTAGGTTTAGGGTTAGGGCTAGGGCTAGTGCTAGGGCTAGGGATAGGGCTAGGGCTAGATTTAGGGTTAGGGTTAGTGTTAGGTTCACCTTTAGGGTTAGAGATAGTGTTAGTGTTAGTGTTAGGGTTAGGGTTTGGGTTTGGTTTAGGGTTAGGGTCAATCCGGAATGGTTAGTGGGGAAAGCATTGTTTATACGATCAACATCTTACAGGAACAGTCTACATACGCTTTGAGGATTGCTGCTTCGAGTGATGGAGAGGGTATGGGGATGTCTCAAAAGCAAATAGAACTGATTCAATAGAATAGAATACAATACAATAGAATAGAATAGAATAGAATGTAATAGAATAGAATAGAATAGAATAGAATAGAATAGAATAGAATATGTTGGAGTTAGGGTTGGGTTAGGTTCATCGTTAGGGTTTGGGTTAGGGATAGGGTTAGGGTTAAGGCTAGGGTTAGGTTTAGGGCTAGGACTAGGGTTTGGGTTAGGGCTATGGCTAGGGCTAGTGTTAGAGCTAGGGTTAGGATTACCGCTAGGGCTAGGGTTAGGGCTAGGGCTAGGGTTAGGGTTAGGGTAAGGATTAGGTCTAGGGCTAGGGCTAGGGATAGGGTTAGGGCTAGGGCTATGTCTGGGGTTAGGGTTAGGTTTCTGGTTAGGGTTATGGTTAGGGTTTGTTAGGGTTAGGGTTACTGTTAGGTTTAGTTTTAGGGTCAATCCGGAATGCTTAGTAGGAAAAGCATATTTTTCTACCATCAACATCTTACAGGAACAGTCTACATTCGCTTTAAGAATTGCTGCGTCGAGTGGTGGAGAGGGTATGGGGATGTCTCAACAGCAAATACAACTGATACAATAGAATAGAATACAATTGAATAGAATAGAATAGAATAGAATAGAATAGAATAGAATAGAATAGAATAGAATAGAATATGTTAGGGTTAGGGTTAGGGTTAGGGCTAGGGCTATGGCTAGGGTTAGGGCTAGGGTTAGGATTAGGGCTAGGGATAGGATTAGGGCTACGGCTAGGGCTTGGGTTAGGGATAGGGTTAGGGTTAGGTTCGCCGTTAGGGTTAGTGTCAATCCGGAATGCATAGTGGGGAAAGCATATGTTTCTACCATCAACATCTTACAGAAACAGTGTACATACGCTTTGAGATTTGCTGCGTCGAGTGGTGCAGATTGTATGGGGATGTCTCAACAGCAAATAAAACTGATTCAAAAGAATAGAATAGAATAGAATAGAATAGAATAGAATAGAATAGAATAGAATAGAATAGAATAGAATAGATTATGTTAGGATTAGGCCTAGGGTTAGGGTTAGGTTCACCGTAAGGGTTAGGTTTAGGGTTAGGGTTAGGGTTAGGTTTAGGTTCACTATTAGGGTTAGGGTTAGGTTCACCGTTAAGTTTAGGGTTAGGGTTAGGATTAGGGTTAGGGTAACCGTTAGGGTTAGGGTTAGGGTTAGGGTTAGGTTTAGAGTTAGGGTTAGGGTTTAGGTTAAGTTCACCGTTAGGGTTAGGGTTAGGGTTAGGGCAAGGGATAGGGTTAGGGTTAGGGTTAGGTTGCTGGTTAGAGTCATAATTAGGGTTAGTTAGTGTTAGGGTTAGGTTCACCGTTAAGGTTAGGGTTAGGTTAGGTTTACGGTTAGGGTTAGGGCCAATCCGTAATGCTTAGTGGGGAAAGCATATGTTTCTACCATCAATATCTTACAGGAACCGTCTACATACGCTTTGAGAATTGCTGCGTCGAATGGTGGAGAGGGTATATGGATGTCTCAACTGCAAATAAAACTGATTCACTAAAAAAAAATAGAATAGAAAAGAATACAATATGTTAGGGTTAGGGTTAAGTTCACCTTTAGGGTTAGGTTTAGGATTAGGGTTAGGACTAGGGCTTGGGCTAGGGTTAGGGTTAGGGTCAATCCGGAATG
Organism: Megaustenia siamemsis; assembly: GCA_032433765.1. NCBI lineage: Eukaryota > Metazoa > Mollusca > Gastropoda > Stylommatophora > Ariophantidae > Megaustenia > Megaustenia siamemsis. The sequence goes on from JAVIAB010000125.1 coordinate 100,604,958, forward strand.
CTTAGTGGGGAAAGCATATGTTTCTACCATCAACATCTTACATGAATAGTCTACATAACTTTGAGAATTGCTGCGTCGAAGGGTGGAGAGGGTATAAAGATGTCTCAACTGCAAATAAAACTGATTCAATTGAATAGAATAGAATAGAATAGAATAGAATAGAATAGAATAGAATAGAATAGACTAAGTTAGTGTTATGGTTAGGTTCACTGTTAGGGTTAGGGTTAGGGTTAGGGCTAGGGCTATGGTTAGGGTTAGGCTTAGGGCTAGGGCGAGGGTTAAGGCTGGGGTTAGGGCTAGGGATACGGCTAGGGTTAGGGTTAGTGTTAGGTTCACCTTTAGGGTTAGAGATAGTGTTAGGGTTAGGGTTAGGGTTTGGGTTTGGTTTAGGGTTAGGGTTAATCCGGAATGGTTAGTGGGGAAAGCATTGTTTCTACCATCAACATCTTACAGGAACAGTCTACATACGCTTTGAGGATTGCTGCTTCGAGTGGTGGAGAGGGTATGGGGATGTCTCAACAGCAAATAGAACTGATTCAATAGAATAGAATACAATAGAATAGAATAGAATAGAATGGAATAGAATAGAATAGAATAGAGTAGAATAGAATAGAATAAGATAGAATAGAAAATGTTAGGGTTGGGTTAGGTTCATCGTTAAGGTTTGGGTTAGGGATAGGGTTATGGTTAAGGCTAGGTTTAGGTTTAGGGCTAGGGCTAGGGTTTGGGTTAGGGCTATGGCTAGGGCTAGTGTTAGAGCTAGGGTTAGGGTTACGGCTACGGCTAGGTTTAGGGCTAGGGCTAGAGCTAGGTTTAGGGCTAGGGTTAGGGTTATGGTAAGGATTAGGTCTAGGGCTAGGGCTAGGGATAGGGTTAGGGCTAGGGCTATGTCTGGGGTTAGGGTTAGGGTTAGGTTGCTGGTTAGGGTTATGGTTAGGGTTTGTTCGGGTTAGGGTTAGGGTTACGTTTAGGGTTAGGGTCAATCCGGAATGCTTAGTAGGAAAAGCATATGTTTCTACCATCAACATCTTACAGGAACAGTCTACATTCGCTTTAAGAATTGCTGCGTCGAGTGGTGGAGAGGGTATGGGGATGTCTCAACAGCAAATACAACTGATTCATTAGAATAGAATAGAATAGAATAGAATAGAATAGAATAGAATAGAATAGAATAGAATAGAATAGAATAGAATAGAATAGAATAGAATAGAATATGTTAGTGTTAGGGTTAGGGTTAGGGTTAGGGTTAGGTTCACCGTTTGGATTATGGTTAGGGTTAGAGTTAGGGCTAGGGATAGGGTTAGGGTTATGGCTAGGTTAGGGTTAGGGTTAGGGCTAGGGTTAGGGCTAGGGCTATCGCTAGGGTTAGGATTAGGGTTAGGTTCTCCGTTAGGGTTAGGGTTAGGGTTAGGGTTAGTGTCAATACGGAATGCTTAGTGGGAAAGCACATGTTTCTACCATCAACATCTTACAGGAACAGTCTACATACGCTTTGAGAATTGCTGCGTTAGGGTTAGGGTTAGGGTTAGGGTTAGGGATAATGATTGGGTTAGGATTAGGGATAGGGTTAAGGTTAGGGTTAGTGTAATTGTGAGGGTTAGGGTTTAGGGTCAATCCGGAATGCTTAGTGGGGAAAGCATATGTGTCTACCATCAATATCTTACAGGAATAGTCTACATACGCTTTGAGAATTGCTGCGTCGAAAGGTGGAGAGGGTATATGGATGTCTCAACTTGAAATAAAACTGATTCAATAGAAAAAAAAAGAATAGACTGGAATAGAATAGGAAAGATTAGAATAGAATAGAATATGTTAGGGATAGGGTTAGGTTCACCGTTAGGATTAGGGTTAGGATTAGGGTTAGGACTAGGGCTGGGGATAGGGTTAGGGTTAGGGTCAGCGTAAGGGTCAGCGTCAGTGTCAGTGTCAGGGCCAGGGCTATGTTTAGGGTTAGGGATAGGGCTAGGGCTAGGGCTAGGGCTAGGGCTAGGGTTAGGGTTAGGGTTAGGGTTAGGTTACTGGTTAGGGTTATAGTTAGGGTTAGGGTCAATCCGGAATGCTTAGTAGGGAAAGCATATGTATCTACCATCAACATCTTACAGGAACAGTCTACATACGCTTTAAGAATTACTGGGTCGAGTGGTGGAGAGGGTTTGGGGATGTCTCAACAGCAAATAAAACTGATTCAATAGATTATAATAGAATAGAATAGTATAGAATAGAAAAGAATATGTTTGGGTTAGGGTTAGTTTCACCGTTAGGATTATGGTTAGGGTTAGGGTTAGGGTTAGGGCTAGGGCTATGGTTAGGGTTAGGGTTAGGGTTAGGACTAGGGCTAGGGCTAGGTTAGGGATAGTGCTAGGGCTAAGGCAAGGTTTAGGGTTAGTGTTAGGGTTAGGGTTAGTGTCAATACGGAATGCTTAGTGGGAAAGCACATGTTTCTACCATCAACATCTTACAGGAACAGTCTACATACGCTTTGAGAATTGCTGCGTTAGGGTTAGGGTTAGGGATAATGATAGGGTTAGGGTTAGGGATAGGGTTAAGGTTAGGGTTAGTGTAATTGTGAGGGTTAGGGTTTAGGGTCAATCCGGAATGCATAGTGGGGAAAGCATATGTTTCTACCATCAATATCTTACAGGAATAGTCTACATACGCTTTGAGAATTGCTGCGTCGAAATGTGGAGGGGGTATATGGATGTCTCAACTTGAAATAAAACTGATTCAATAGAAAAAAAAAGAATAGACTGGAATAGAATAGAAAAGATTAGAATAGAATAGAATATGTTAGGGATAGGGTTAGGTTCACCGTTAGGATTAGGGTTAGGACTAGGGCTGGGGATAGGGTTAGGGTTAGGGTCAGCGTAAGGGTCAGCATCAGTGTCAGTGTCAGGGCCAGGGCTATGTTTAGGGTTAGGGCTAGGGCTAGGGCTAGGGCTAGGGCTAGGGCTAGGGTTAGGGTTAGGGTTAGGGTTAGGGTTAGAGTTAGGGTTAGGGTTAGGTTACTGGTTAGGGTTATAGTTAGGGTTAGTTAGGGTTAGGGTTAGGGTCAATCCGGAATGCTTAGTAGGGAAAGCATATGTATCTACCATCAACATCTTACAGGAACAGTCTACATACGCTTTAAGAATTACTTGGCCGAGTGGTGGAGAGGGTTTGGGGATGTCTCAACAGCAAATAAAACTGATTCAATAGAATAGAATATAATAGAATAGAATAGTATAGAATAGAAAAGAATATGTTAGGGTTAGGGTTAGTTTCACCGTTAGGATTATGGTTAGGGTTAGGGTTAGGGCTAGGGCTATGGTTAGGGTTAGGGTTAGGGCTAGGGTTAGGGTTAGGGTTAGGGTTAGGACTAGGGCTAGGGCTAGGGTTAGGGTTAGGACTAGGGCTAGGGCTAGGGTTAGGGATAGTGCTAGGGCTAAGGCAAGGTTTAGGGTTAGGGTTAGGGCTAGGTTCGCCGTTAGGGTTAGGGTTAGTGTTAGTGTCAATCCGGAATGCTTAGGGGGGAAAGGATATGTTTCTACCATCAACATCTTACAGAAACAGTCTATATACGGTTTGAGAATTGCTGCGTTAGGGTTAGGGTTAGGGTTAGGGATAGGGTTAGGGATAGGAATAGGGTCATTCCGGAATGCTTAGAGGGGAAAGCATATGTTTCTACCATCAATATCTTACAGGAACAGTCTACATACGCTTTGAGAATTGCTACGACGAATAGTGGAGAGGGTATATGGATGTCTCAACAGAAAATAAAACTCATTCAATAGAATAGAATACAATAGAATAGAATAGAATAGAATAGAATAGAATAGAATAGAATAGAATAGAATAGAATAGAATAGAATAGAATATGTTAGGGTTAGGGTTATGGTTAGGTTCACCGTTAGTTTTATCGTTAGTAGTATGTGTGGCTGTGAACCCAACCTAAAAGTGCACGCACATGCACCGAAAGGCAATAGATTTGGCACCGATACTGCACGAAACATGCACCCAAAAAAAAAAAAAAAATAAAATAAATAATTTTTTTTTTTGAATTCGCTATTTTTTCGAAATTGATTATTTTTTTTTGTGGGGGGGGGATTTTTTTTTTTTTGGTTCGTCAGTTTGTCGAAACGGTCTACTGTGTCTGAGAGATTAACTCAGGTAAATTCAAAAGATCGTACCCGCACGGGTACGGTGATCCCCTCTCGCGGTGTGGCGTGACGGTGATCGGCGCCTCGCTCGTGGTGTGCGTGAAAGAGTATTTTAAAAGAGTATATTTGTGAAAGTAAAAATTCAGAATTGTTTAAAAATATGTATTTGTGAAAGTAAAAATCTCAGAATTATTACAAATAAAAAAATTTTTTTTAAAAAGTCTCCCACCAGGATTCGAACACGGGGTCTACTACGTGACAGGAGGCGACATGTAAAAAAATGCTGACAAGCAATGACGTTGAAGGCTAGGTTGTGATTGTTGAATGTCGACTTCCGGTTTTGGTGGCGTACTCACGCATCGTGGTGTGCGTGAAAGAGTATTTTAAAAGAGTATATTTGTGAAAGTAAAAATTCGGAATTATTTAAAAAATATGTATTTGTGAAAGTAAAAAACTCAGAATTATTAAAAAATTTTTTTTTTAAAAGTCTCCCACCAGGATTCGAACACGTGGTCTACTACGTGACAGGAGGCGACATGTAAAAAAAATGCTGACAAGCAATGACGTTGAAGGTTAGGTTGTCTACTGTGTCTGAGAGATTAACTCAGGTAAATTCAAAAGATCGGGCCGTCAATCAGTCCGGCTCAGGATATTTCAGTTAACCAACTCAGGTAAAACCCCGATTGAAAAGAAAACGGACTTATGTTAAAAATAATAAAATATAATGATGAAAAATCAATATTTTTAAAAACTTAAAATGAAGGGAAATTTAAAATTATAGGCGATCTCGTAACTGATTGGGTCGCGGATCTCGCACTACATTTTTTAGTGATCATGTGCCACCCTCAACACCAGCATCAACCCTTCATGTCCTATCATCATCATCATGTGCCACCCTCAACACCATCATCACCCTTCATGTCCTATCATCATCACGTGCCACCCTCAACAACAGCATCATCCCTTCATGGCCGTGAGAAGGGGGGGGGGTGGGGGGGGTATTAGGCGACAGGAGGCGACATGTAAAAAAATGCTGACAAGCAATGACGTTGAAGGGGTATTGTTAGGAAAAGGATTAGGTAAATACGACTTGGTCGCGGGCGGCAACAGGTTGGTTGACACAGATGTGTTATTGTAGTATCGCTAACATCATGTGCCAGGATAGCGGTTCTTGGGGAAAGATTATTGGTCGTGTGTGTTATCGCTACCAATATCATCATGTGTTATGGGGTTAGGGTTAGGGTTAGGGTTAGGGTTAGGGTTAGGGTTAGGGTTAGGGTTAGGCTTAGGGTTAGGGTTAGGGTTAGGGTTAGGGTTAGGCTTAGGGTTAGGGATAGGCTTAGGCTTAGGGTTAGGGTTAGGGATAGGCTTAGGCTTAGGCTTAGGGTTAGGGTTAGGGTTAGGGTTAGGCTTAGGGTTAGGGTTAGGGTTAGGGTTAGGGTTAGGGTTAGGGTTAGGGCTAGGGCTATGGTTAGGGTTAGGGTTAGGGTTAGGGTTAGGGTTAGGGTTAGGGTTAGGGTTAGGGTTAGGGTTAGGGTTAGGGTTAGGGTTAGGGTTAGGGTTAGGGTTAGGGTTAGGGTTAGGGATAGGAATAGGGTCATTCCGGAATGCTTAGAGGGGATAGCATATGTTTCTACCATCAAAATCTTACAGGAACAGTCTACATACGCTTTGAGAATTGCTACGACGAATAGTGGAGAGGGTATATGGATGTCTCAACAGAAAATAAAACTCATTCAATAGAATAGAATACAATAGAATAGAATAGAATAGAATAGAATAGAATAGAATAGAATAGAATAGAATAGAATAGAATATGTTAGGGTTAGGGTTATGGTTAGGTTCACCGTTAGTTTTATCGTTAGTAGTATGTGTGGCTGTGAACCCAACCTAAAAGTGCACGCACATGCACCGAAAGGCAATAGATTTGGCACCGATACTGCACGAAACATGCACCCAAAAAAAAAAAATAAATAAAATAAAATAATTTTTTTTTTTTGAATTCGCTATTTTTTCGAAATTGATTATTTTTTTTTTGTGGGGGGGGGGGGATTTTTTTTTTTTGGTTCGTCAGTTATTCGAAACGGTCTACTGTGTCTGAGAGATTAACTCAGGTAAATTCAAAAGATCGTACCCGCACGGGTACGGTGATCCCCTCTCGCGGTGTGGCGTGACGGTGATCGGCGCCTCGCTCGTGGTGTGCGTGAAAGAGTATTTTAAAAGAGTATATTTGTGAAAGTAAAAATTCAGAATTGTTTAAAAAATATGTATTTGTGAAAGTAAAAATCTCAGAATTATTACAAATAAAAAAAATTTTTTTTAAAAGTCTCCCACCAGGATTCGAACACGGGGTCTACTACGTGACAGGAGGCGACATGTAAAAAAATGCTGACAAGCAATGACGTTGAAGGCTAGGTTGTGATTGTTGAATGTCGACTTCCGGTTTTGGTGGCGTACTCACGCATCGTGGTGTGCGTGAAAGAGTATTTTAAAAGAGTATATTTGTGAAAGTAAAAATTCGGAATTATTTAAAAAATATGTATTTGTGAAAGTAAAAAACTCAGAATTATTAAAAAATTTTTTTTTAAAAAGTCTCCCACCAGGATTCGAACACGTGGTCTACTACGTGACAGGAGGCGACATGTAAAAAAAATGCTGACAAGCAATGACGTTGAAGGTTAGGTTGTCTACTGTGTCTGAGAGATTAACTCAGGTAAATTCAAAAGATCGGGCCGTCAATCAGTCCGGCTCAGGATATTTCAGTTAACCAACTCAGGTAAAACCCCGATTGAAAAGAAAACGGACTTATGTTAAAAATAATAAAATATAATGATGAAAAATCAATATTTTTAAAACTTAAAATGAAGGAAATTTAAAATTATAGGCGATCTCGTAACTGATTGGGTCGCGGATCTCGCACTACATTTTTTAGTGATCATGTGCCACCCTCAACACCATCAACCCTTCATGTCCTATCATCATCATCATGTGCCACCCTCAACACCATCATCAACCCTTCATGTCCTATCATCATCACGTGCCACCCTCACACAACAGCATCATCCCTTCATGGCCGTGAGAAGGGGGGGGGTGGGGGGGGGTATTAGGCGACAGGAGGCGACATGTAAAAAAATGCTGACAAGCAATGACGTTGAAGGGGTATTGTTAGGAAAAGGATTAGGTAAATACGACTTGGTCGCGGGCGGCAACAGGTTGGTTGACACAGATGTGTTATTGTAGTATCGCTAACATCATGTGCCAGGATAGCGGTTCTTGGGGAAAGATTATTGGTCGTGTGTGTTATCGCTACCAATATCATCATGTGTTATGGGTTAGGTTAGGTTAGGGTTAGGGTTAGGGTTAGGGGGTTAGGGTTAGGCTTAGGGTTAGGGTTAGGGTTAGCGTTAGGGTTAGGGTTAGGCTTAGGGTTAGGGATAGGCTTAGGCTTAGGGTTAGGGTTAGGGATAGGCTTAGGCTTAGGCTTAGGCTTAGGGTTAGGGTTAGGGTTAGCTTAGGGTTAGGGTTATGGCTAGGGTTAGGGTTAGGGTTAGGGCTAGGGTTAGGGCTAGGGCTATCGCTAGGGTTAGGATTAGGGTTAGGTTCTCCGTTAGGGTTAGGGTTAGGGTTAGGGTTAGTGTCAATACGGAATGCTTAGTGGGAAGCACATGTTTCTACCATCAACATCTTACAGGAATAGTCTACATACGCTTTGAGAATTGCTGCGTTAGGGTTAGGGTTAGGGTTAGGGATAATGATTGGGTTAGGATTAGGGATAGGGTTAAGGTTAGGGTTAGTGTAATTGTGAGGGTTAGGGTTTAGGGTCATCCGGAATGCTTAGTGGGGAAAGCATATGTTTCTACCATCAATATCTTACAGGAATAGTCTACATACGCTTTGAGAATTGCTGCCTCGAAAGGTGGAGAGGGTATATGGATGTCTCAACTTGAAATAAAACTGATTCAATAGAAAAAAAAGAATAGACTGGAATAGAATAGAAAAGATTAGAATAGAATAGAATATGTTAGGGATAGGGTTAGGTTCACCGTTAGGATTAGGGTTAGGACTAGGGCTGGGGATAGGGTTAGGGTTAGGGTCAGCGTAAGGGTCAGCGTCAGTGTCAGTGTCAGGGCCAGGGCTATGTTTAGGGTTAGGGCTAGGGCTAGGGCTAGGGCTAGGGTTAGGGTTAGGGTTAGGTTAGGGTTAGGGTTAGGTTACTGGTTAGGGTTATAGTTAGGGTTAGGGTCAATCCGGAATGCTTAGTAGGGAAAGCATATGTATCTACCATCAACATCTTACAGGAACAGTCTACATACGCTTTAAGAATTACTGGGTCGAGTGGTGGAGAGGGTTTGGGATGTCTCAACAGCAAATAAAACTGATTCAATAGAATATAATAGAATAGAATAGTATAGAATAGAAAAGAATATGTTTGGGTTAGGGTTAGTTTCACCGTTAGGATTATGGTTAGGGTTAGGGTTAGGGCTAGGGCTATGGTTAGGGTTAGGGTTAGGGTTAGGGTTAGGGCTAGGGCTAGGGTTAGGGATAGTGCTAGGGCTAAGGCAAGGTTAGGGTTAGTGTTAGGGTTAGGGTTAGTGTCAATACGGAATGCTTAGTGGGAAAGCACATGTTTCTACCATCAACATCTTACAGGAACAAGTCTACATACTCTTTGAGAATTGCTGCGTTAGGGTTAGGGTTAGGGATAATGATAGGGTTAGGTTAGGGATAGGGTTAAGGTTAGGTTAGTGTAATTGTGAGGGTTAGGGTTTAGGGTCAATCCGGAATGCATAGTGGGGAAAGCATATGTTTCTACCATCAATATCTTACAGGAATAGTCTACATACGCTTTGAGAATTGCTGCGTCGAAAGGTGGAGGGGGTATATGGATGTCTCAACTTGAAATAAAACTGATTCAATAGAAAAAAAAGAATAGACTGGAATAGAATAGAAAAGATTAGAATAGAATAGAATATGTTAGGGATAAGGGTTAGGTTCACCGTTAGGATTAGGGTTAGGACTAGGGCTTGGGGATAGGGTTAGGGTTAGGGTCAGCGTAAGGGTCAGCATCAGTGTCAGTGTCAGGGCCAGGGCTATGTTTAGGGTTAGGGCTAGGGCTAGGGCTAGGGCTAGGGCTAGGGCTAGGGCTAGGCTAGGGTTAGGGTTAGGGTTAGGGTTAGAGTTAGGGTTAGGGTTAGGTTACTGGTTAGGTTATAGTTAGGGTTAGTTAGGGTTAGGGTTAGGGTCAATCCGGAATGCTTAGTAGGGAAAGCATATGTATCTACCATCAACATCTTACAGGAACAGTCTACATACGCTTAAGAATTACTTGGCCGAGTGGTGGAGAGGGTTTGGGGATGTCTCAACAGCAAATAAAACTGATTCAATAGAATAGAATATAATAGAATAGAATAGTATAGAATAGAAAGAATATGTTAGGGTTAGGGTTAGTTTCACCGTTAGGATTATGGTTAGGGTTAGGGTTAGGGCTAGGGCTATGGTTAGGGTTAGGGTTAGGGCTAGGGTTAGGGTTAGGGTTAGGGTTAGGACTAGGGCTAGGGCTAGGGTTAGGGTTAGGACTAGGGCTAGGGCTAGGGTTAGGGATAGTGCTAGGGCTAAGGCAAGGTTTAGGGTTAGGGTTAGGGCTAGGTTCGCCGTTAGGGTTAGGGTTAGTGTTAGTGTCAATCCGGAATGCTTAGGGGGGAAAGGATATGTTTCTACCATCAACATCTTACAGAAACAGTCTATATACGGTTTGAGAATTGCTGCGTTAGGGTTAGGGTTAGGGTTAGGGATAGGGTTAGGGATAGGAATAGGGTCATTCCGGAATGCTTAGAGGGGAAAGCATATGTTTCTACCATCAATATCTTACAGGAACAGTCTACATACGCTTTGAGAATTGCTACGACGAATAGTGGAGAGGGTATATGGATGTCTCAACAGAAAATAAAACTCATTCAATAGAATAGAATAGAATAGAATAGAATAGAATAGAATAGAATAGAATAGAATAGATAGAATAGAATAGAATAGAATAGAATAGAATATGTTAGGGTTAGGGTTATGGTTAGGTTCACCGTTAGTTTTATCGTTAGTAGTATGTGTGGCTGTGAACCCAACCTAAAAGTGCACGCACATGCACCGAAAGGCAATAGATTTGGCACCGATACTGCACGAAACATGCACCCAAAAAAAAAAAATAAATAAAATAAAATAATTTTTTTTTTTGAATTCGCTATTTTTTCGAATTGATTATTTTTTTTTTGTGGGGGGGGGATTTTTTTTTTTTTGGTTCGTCAGTTTGTCGAAACGGTCTACTGTGTCTGAGAGATTAACTCAGGTAAATTCAAAGATCGTACCCGCACGGGTACGGTGATCCCCTCTCGCGGTGTGGCGTGACGGTGATCGGCGCCTCGCTCGTGGTGTGCGTGAAAGAGTATTTTAAAAGAGTATATTTGTGAAAGTAAAAATTCAGAATTGTTTAAAAATATGTATTTGTGAAAGTAAAAATCTCAGAATTATTACAAATAAAAAAATTTTTTTAAAAAGTCTCCCACCAGGATTCGAACACGGGGTCTACTACGTGACAGGAGGCGACATGTAAAAAAATGCTGACAAGCAATGACGTTGAAGCTAGGTTGTGATTGTTGAATGTCGACTTCCGGTTTTGGTGGCGTACTCACGCATCGTGGTGTGCGTGAAAGAGTATTTTAAAAGAGTATATTTGTGAAAGTAAAAATTCGGAATTATTTAAAAAATATGTATTTGTGAAAGTAAAAAACTCAGAATTATTAAAAAATTTTTTTTTTAAAAGTCTCCCACCAGGATTCGAACACGTGGTCTACTACGTGACAGGAGGCGACATGTAAAAAAAATGCTGACAAGCAATGACGTTGAAGGTTAGGTTGTCTACTGTGTCTGAGAGATTAACTCAGGTAAATTCAAAAGATCGGGCCGTCAATCAGTCCGGCTCAGGATATTTCAGTTAACCAACTCAGGTAAAACCCCGATTGAAAAAAACGGACTTATGTAAAAAATAAAATATAATGATGAAAAATCAATATTTTTAAAAACTTAAAATGAAGGGAAATTTAAAATTATAGGCGATCTCGTAACTGATTGGGTCGCGGATCTCGCACTACATTTTTTAGTGATCATGTGCCACCTCAACACACAGCATCAACCCTTCATGTCTATCATCACATCATCATGTGCCACCCTCAACACCATCATCAACCCTTCATGTCCTATCATCATCACGTGCCACCCTCAACAACAGCATCATCCCTTCATGGCCGTGAGAAGGGGGGGGTGGGGGGGGGGGGTATTAGGCGACAGGAGGCGACATGTAAAAAATGCTGACAAGCAATGACGTTGAAGGGGTATTGTTAGGAAAGGATTAGGTAAATACGACTTGGTCGCGGGCGGCAACAGGTTGTTGACACAGATGTGTTATTGTAGTATCGCTAACATCATGTGCCAGGATAGCGGTTCTTGGGAAAGATTATTGGTCGTGTGTGTTATCGCTACCAATATCATCATGTGTTATGGGGTTAGGGTTAGGGTTAGGGTTAGGGTTAGGGTTAGGGTTAGGGTTAGGTTAGGCTTAGGGTTAGGGTTAGGGTTAGGGTTAGGGTTAGGCTTAGGGTTAGGGATAGGCTTAGGCTTAGGGTTAGGGTTAGGGATAGGCTTAGGCTTAGGCTTAGGCTTAGGGTTAGGGTTAGGGTTAGGGTTAGGGTTAGGCTTAGGGTTAGGGTTAGGGTTAGGGTTAGGGTTAGGGTTAGGGTTAGGGTTAGGGTTAGGGCTAGGGCTATGGTTAGGGTTAGGGTTAGGGTTAGGTTAGGGTTAGGGTTAGGGTTAGGGTTAGGGTTAGGGTTAGGGTTAGGGTTAGGGTTAGGGTTAGGGTTAGGGTTAGGTTAGGGATAGGAATAGGGTCATTCCGGAATGCTTAGAGGGATAGCATATGTTTCTACCATCAAAATCTTACAGGAACAGTCTACATACGCTTTGAGAATTGCTACGACGAATAGTGGAGAGGGTATATGGATGTCTCACAGAAAATAAAACTCATTCAATAGAATAGAATAGAATAGAATAGAATAGAATAGAATAGAATAGAATAGAAATAGAATAGAATATGTTAGGGTTAGGGTTATGGTTAGGTTCACCGTTAGTTTTTATCGTTAGTAGTATGTGTGGCTGTGAACCCAACCTAAAAGTGCACGCACATGCACCGAAAGGCAATAGATTTGGCACCGATACTGCACGAAACATGCACCCAAAAAAAAAAAAAAAATAAAATAAAATAATTTTTTTTTTTTTGAATTCGCTATTTTTTCGAAATTGATTATTTTTTTTTTTTGGGGGGGGGGGATTTTTTTTTTTTTGGTTCGTCAGTTTGTCGAAACGGTCTACTGTGTCTGAGAGATTAACTCAGGTAAATTCAAAAGATCGTACCCGCACGGTACGGTGATCCCCTCTCGCGGTGTGGCGTGACGGTGATCGGCGCCTCGCTCGTGGTGTGCGTGAAAGAGTATTTTAAAAGAGTATATTTGTGAAAGTAAAAATTCAGAATTGTTTAAAAATATGTATTTGTGAAAGTAAAAATCTCAGAATTATTACAAATAAAAAAAATTTTTTTAAAAGTCTCCCACCAGGATTCGAACACGGGGTCTACTACGTGACAGGAGGCGACATGTAAAAAAATGCTGACAAGCAATGACGTTGAAGGCTAGGTTGTGATTGTTGAATGTCGACTTCCGGTTTTTGTGGCGTACTCACGCATCGTGGTGTGCGTGAAAGAGTATTTTAAAAGAGTATATTTGTGAAAGTAAAAATTCGGAATTATTTAAAAATATGTATTTGTGAAAGTAAAAAACTCAGAATTATTAAAAAAATTTTTTTTAAAAGTCTCCCACCAGGATTCGAACACGTGGTCTACTACGTGACAGGAGGCGACATGTAAAAAAAATGCTGACAAGCAATGACGTTGAAGGTTAGGTTGTCTACTGTGTCTGAGAGATTAACTCAGGTAAATTCAAAAGATCGGGCCGTCAATCAGTCCGGCTCAGGATATTTCAGTTAACCAACTCAGGTAAAACCCCGATTGAAAAGAAAACGGACTTATGTTAAAAATAATAAAATATAATGATGAAAAATCATATTTTTAAAAACTTAAAATGAAGGGAAATTTAAAATTATAGGCGATCTCGTAACTGATTGGGTCGCGGATCTCGCACTACATTTTTTAGTGATCATGTGCCACCCTCAACACCAGCATCAACCCTTCATGTCCTATCATCATCATCATGTGCCACCCTCAACACCATCATCACCCTTCATGTCCTATCATCATCACGTGCCACCCTCAACAACAGCATCATCCCTTCATGGCCGTGAGAAGGGGGGGGTGGGGGGGGTATTAGGCGACAGGAGGCGACATGTAAAAAAATGCTGACAAGCAATGACGTTGAAGGGGTATTGTTAGGAAAAGGATTAGGTAAATACGACTTGGTCGCGGGCGGCACAGGTTGGTTGACACAGATGTGTTATTGTAGTATCGCTAACATCATGTGCCAGGATAGCGGTTCTTGGGGAAAGATTATTGGTCGTGGTGTGTTATCGCTACCAATATCATCATGTGTTATGGGGTTTAGGGTTAGGTTAGGGTTAGGGTTAGGGTTAGGGTTAGGGTTAGGGTTAGGGTTAGGCTTAGGGTTAGGGTTAGGGTTAGGGTTAGGGTTAGGCTTAGGGTTAGGGATAGGCTTAGGCTTTAGGGTTAGGGTAGGGATAGGCTTAGGCTTAGGCTTAGGCTTAGGGTTAGGGTTAGGGTTAGGGTTAGGCTTAGGGTTAGGGTTAGGGTTAGGGTTAGGGTTAGGTTTAGGGTAGGGTTAGGGTTTAGGGTTAGGTTATCGTAGGGTTAGGGTAGGGTTAGGGTTAGGTTAGGGTTAGGGTTAGGGTTAGGGTTAGGAAAGGGTCATTACGGAATGCTTAGAGGGGAAGCATATGTTTCTACCATCAAAATCTTACAGGAACAGTCTACATACGCTTTGAGAATTGCTACGACGAATAGTGGAGAGGGTATATGATTTCTCAACAGAAATAAAACTCATTCATAGAATAGAATAAATAAATAGAATAGAATTAATAAATTAGAATAGAATAGAATAGAATAGAATAGATAGAATAGAATAGAATAGAATAGAATATGTTAGGGTTAGGGTTATGGTTAGGTTCACCGTTAGTTTTATCGTAAGTAGTATGTGTGGCTGTGAACCCAACCTAAAAGTGCACGCACATGCAACGAAGGCAATAGATTTGGCAACCGAACTGCACGAAACATGCACCCAAAAAAAAAATAAATAAATAGAAATAAGTTTTTTTTTTTTGGGAAATTCGCTATTTTTTCGAAATTGATTAATTTTTTTTTGTGGGGGGGGGGGGGGGATTTTTTTTTTTTGGTTTCGTCAGTTTGTCGAAACGGTCTACTGTTTCTGAGAGATTAACTCAGGTAAATTCAAAAGATCGTACCCGCACGGGTACGGTGATCCCCTCTCGCGTGTGGCGTGACGGTATCGGCGCCTCGCTCGTGGTGTGCGTGAAAGAGTATTTTAAAAGAGTATATTTGTGAAAGTAAAAATTCAGAATTGTTTAAAAAATATGTATTTGTGAAAGTAAAAATCTCAGAATTATTACAAATAAAAAAATTTTTTTTTAAAAGTCTCCCACCAGGATTCGAACATGGTCTACTACGTGACAGGCGACATGTAAAAAAATGCTTACAAGCAATGACTTTGAAGGCTAGGTTTTGGATTGTGTGAATGTCGACTTCCGGTTTTTGTGGCGTACTCACGCATCGTGGTGTGCGTGAAAGAGTATTTTAAAAGAGTATATTTGTGAAAGTAAAATTCGGAATTATTTAAAAAATATTATTTGTGAAAGTAAAAAACTCAGAATTATTAAAAAAATTTTTTTTTTAAAAGTCTCCCACCAGGATTCGAACCGTGGTCTACTACGTGACAGGAGGCGACATGTAAAAAAAATGCTGACAAGCAATGACGTTGAAGGTTAGGTTGTCTACTGTGTCGGAGAGATTAACTCAGGTAACTTCAAAAGATCGGGCCGTCAATCAGTCCGGCTCAGGATATTTCAGTTAACCAACTCAGGTAAAACCCCGATTGAAAAGAAAACGGACTTATGTTAAAAATAATAAAATATAATGATGAAAAAATCAATATTTTTTAAAAACTTAAAATGAAGGGAAATTTAAATTTATAGGCGATCTCGTAACTGATTGGGTCGCGGATCTCGCACTACATTTTTTTAGTGATCATGTGCCACCCTCAACACCAGCATCAACCCTCATGTCCTATCATCATCATCATGTGCCACCCTCAACACCATCATCAACCCTTCATGTCCTATCTCATCACGTTACCACTCAACAACAGCATCATCCCTTATGGCGTGAGAAGGGGGGGGGGTGGGGTTAGGGGGGTATTAGGCGACAGGAGGCGACATGTAAAAATGCTGACAAGCAATGACGTTGAAGGGGTATTGTTAGGAAAGGATTAGTAAATACGACTTGGTCGCGGGCGGCAACAGGTTGGTTGACACAGATGTGTTATTGTAGTATCGCTAACATCATGTGCCAGGATAGCGGTTCTTGGGAAAGATTATTGGTCGTGTGTGTTATCGCTACCAATATCATCAGTGTGTTATGGGGTTAGGGTTAGGTTCAGGGTTAGGTTAGGGTTAGGGTTAGGGTTAGGGTTAGGCTTAGGGTTAGGGTTAGGGTTGGGTTAGGGTTAGGCTTAGGGTTAGGGATAGGCTTAGGCTTAGGGTTAGGGTTAGGGATAGGCTTAGGCTTAGGCTAGGCTTTAGGGTTAGGGTAGGGTTAGGGTTAGGTTAGGTTAGGGTTAGGGTTAGGGTTAGGTTAGGTTAGGGTTAGGGTTAGGGTTAGGGTTAGGGTTAGGGCTATGCTTAGGGTTAGGGTTGGGTTAGGGTTTTCGGGTTAGGTTGGGTTAGGTTAGGGTTAGGGTTGGGTTAGGTTAGGGTTGGGTTAGGGTTAGGGTTAGGTTAGGGTAGGGTTAGGATAGGAATAGGTCATTCCGGAATGCTTAGAGGGGATAGCATATGTTTCTACCACCACAAAATCTTACAGGAACAGTCTACATACGCTTTGAGAATTGCTACGACGAATATGGAGAGGGTATATGGATGTCTCAACAGAAATAAAACTCATTCAATAGAATAGAATAGAATAGAATAGAATAGAATAGAATAGAATAGAATAGAATAGAATAGAATAGAATAGAATAGTTAGGTTAGGGTTATGGTTAGGTTAGGTCACCGTTAGTTTTATCGTTAGTAGTATGTGTGGCTGTGAACCCAACCTAAAAGTGCACGCACATGCACCGAAAGGCAATAGATTTGGCACCGATACTGCACGAAACATGCACCCAAAAAAAAAAAAAAAATAAAATAAAATAATTTTTTTTTTTTTGAATTCGCTATTTTTTCGAAATTGATTATTTTTTTTTTTTGTGGGGGGGGGATTTTTTTTTTTTTTGGTTCGTCAGTTTGTCGAAACGGTCTACTGTGTCTGAGAGATTAACTCAGGTAAATTCAAAAGATCGTACCCGCACGGGTACGGTGATCCCCTCTCGCGGTGTGGCGTGACGGTGATCGGCGCCTCGCTCGTGGTGTGCGTGAAAGAGTATTTTAAAAGAGTATATTTGTGAAAGTAAAAATTCAGAATTGTTTAAAAATATGTATTTGTGAAAGTAAAAATCTCAGAATTATTACAAATAAAAAAAATTTTTTTAAAAAGTCTCCCACCAGGATTCGAACACGGGGTCTACTACGTGACAGGAGGCGACATGTAAAAAAATGCTGACAAGCAATGACGTTGAAGGCTAGGTTGTGATTGTTTGAATGTCGACTTCCGGTTTGGTGGCGTACTCACGCATCGTGGTGTGCGTGAAAGAGTATTTTAAAAGAGTATATTTGTGAAAGTAAAAATTCGGAATTATTTAAAAAATATGTATTTGTGAAAGTAAAAAACTCAGAATTATTAAAAAATTTTTTTTTAAAAAGTCTCCCACCAGGATTCGAACACGTGGTCTACTACGTGACAGGAGGCGACATGTAAAAAATGCTGACAAGCAATGACGTTGAAGGTTAGGTTGTCTACTGTGTCTGAGAGATTAACTCAGGTAAATTCAAAAGATCGGGCCGTCAATCAGTCCGGCTCAGGATATTTCAGTTAACCAACTCAGGTAAAACCCCGATTGAAAAGAAAACGGACTTATGTTAAAAATAATAAAATATAATGATGAAAAATCAATATTTTTTAAAAACTTAAAATGAAGGGAAATTTAAAATTATAGGCGATCTCGTAACTGATTGGGTCGCGGATCTCGCACTACATTTTTTAGTGATCATGTGCCACCCTCAACACCAGCATCAACCCTTCATGTCCTATCATCATCATCATGTGCCACCCTCAACACCATCATCAACCCTTCATGTCCTATCATCATCACGTGCCACCCTCAACAACAGCATCATCCCTTCATGGCCGTGAGAAGGGGGGGGGGTGGGGGGGTATTAGGCGACAGGAGGCGACATGTAAAAAAATGCTGACAAGCAATGACGTTGAAGGGGTATTGTTGGAAAAGGATTAGGTAAATACGACTTGGTCGCGGGCGGCAACAGGTTGGTTGACACAGATGTGTTATTGTAGTATCGCTAACATCATGTGCCAGGATAGCGGTTCTGGGGAAAGATTATTGGTCGTGTGTGTTATCGCTACCAATATCATCATGTGTTATGGGTTTAGGGTTAGGGTTAGGGTTAGGGTTAGGGTTAGGGTTAGGGTTAGGGTTAGGGTTAGGGTTAGGGTTAGGGTTAGGGTTAGGGTTAGGGTTAGGCTTAGGGTTAGGGATAGGCTTAGGCTTAGGGTTAGGTTAGGGATAGGCTTAGGCTTAGGCTTAGGCTTAGGGTTAGGGTTAGGGTTTAGGGTTAGGCTTAGGGTTAGGGTTAGGGTTAGGGTTAGGGTTAGGGTTAGGGTTAGGGTTAGGTTTAGGGTTAGGGTTAGGGTTAGGGTTAGGGTTAGGGTTAGGAGGTTAGGGTTAAGGGTTAGGGTTAGGGTTAGGGATAGGAATAGGGTCATTCCGGAATGCTTAGAGGGGATAGCATATGTTTCTACCATCAAAATCTTACAGGAACAGTCTACATACGCTTTGAGAATTGCTACGACGAATAGTGGAGAGGGTATATGGATGTCTCAACAGAAAATAAAACTCATTCAATAGAATAGAATAGAATAGAATAGAATAGAATAGAATAGAATAGAATAGAATAGAATAGAATAGAATAGAATAGAATAGAATAGAATATGTTAGGGTTAGGGTTATGGTTAGGTTCACCGTTAGTTTTATCGTTAGTAGTATGTGTGGCTGTGAACCCAACCTAAAAGTGCACGCACATGCACCGAAAGGCAATAGATTTGGCACCGATACTGCACGAAACATGCACCCAAAAAAAAAAAAAAATAAAATAAAATAATTTTTTTTTTTTGAATTCGCTATTTTTTCGAAATTGATTATTTTTTTTTTGTGGGGGGGGGGGATTTTTTTTTTTTTGGTTCGTCAGTTTGTCGAAACGGTCTACTGTGTCTGAGAGATTAACTCAGGTAAATTCAAAAGATCGTACCCGCACGGGTACGGTGATCCCCTCTCGCGGTGTGGCGTGACGGTGATCGGCGCCTCGCTCGTGGTGTGCGTGAAAGAGTATTTTAAAAGAGTATATTTGTGAAAGTAAAAATTCAGAATTGTTTAAAAAATATGTATTTGTGAAAGTAAAAATCTCAGAATTATTACAAATAAAAAAAATTTTTTTAAAAAGTCTCCCACCAGGATTCGAACACGGGGTCTACTACGTGACAGGAGGCGACATGTAAAAAAATGCTGACAAGCAATGACGTTGAAGGCTAGGTTGTGATTGTTGAATGTCGACTTCCGGTTTTGGTGGCGTACTCACGCATCGTGGTGTGCGTGAAAGAGTATTTTAAAAGAGTATATTTGTGAAAGTAAAAATTCGGAATTATTTAAAAAATATGTATTTGTGAAAGTAAAAAACTCAGAATTATTAAAAAAATTTTTTTTAAAAAGTCTCCCACCAGGATTCGAACACGTGGTCTACTACGTGACAGGAGGCGACATGTAAAAAAAATGCTGACAAGCAATGACGTTGAAGGTTAGGTTGTCTACTGTGTCTGAGAGATTAACTCAGGTAAATTCAAAAGATCGGGCCGTCAATCAGTCCGGCTCAGGATATTTCAGTTAACCAACTCAGGTAAAACCCCGATTGAAAAGAAAACGGACTTATGTTAAAAATAATAAAATATAATGATGAAAAATCAATATTTTTAAAAACTTAAAATGAAGGGAAATTTAAAATTATAGGCGATCTCGTAACTGATTGGGTCGCGGATCTCGCACTACATTTTTTAGTGATCATGTGCCACCCTCAACACCAGCATCAACCCTTCATGTCCTATCATCATCATCATGTGCCACCCTCAACACCATCATCAACCCTTCATGTCCTATCATCATCACGTGCCACCCTCAACAACAGCATCATCCCTTCATGGCCGTGAGAAGGGGGGGGGGTGGGGGGGGGGTATTAGGCGACAGGAGGCGACATGTAAAAAAATGCTGACAAGCAATGACGTTGAAGGGGTATTGTTAGGAAAAGGATTAGGTAAATACGACTTGGTCGCGGGCGGCAACAGGTTGGTTGACACAGATGTGTTATTGTAGTATCGCTAACATCATGTGCCAGGATAGCGGTTCTTGGGGAAAGATTATTGGTCGTGTGTGTTATCGCTACCAATATCATCATGTGTTATGGGGTTAGGGTTAGGGTTAGGGTTAGGGTTAGGGTTAGGGTTAGGCTTAGGGTTAGGGTTAGGGTTAGCGTTAGGGTTAGGGTTAGGCTTAGGGTTAGGGATAGGCTTAGGCTTAGGGTTAGGGTTAGGGATAGCTTAGGCTTAGGCTTAGGCTTAGGCTTAGGCTTAGGGTTAGGGTTAGGGTTAGGCTTAGGGTTAGGGTTATGGCTAGGGTTAGGGTTAGGGTTAGGGCTAGGGTTAGGGCTAGGGCTATCGCTAGGGTTAGGATTAGGGTTAGGTTCTCCGTTAGGGTTAGGGTTAGGGTTAGGGTTAGTGTCAATACGGAATGCTTAGTGGGAAAGCACATGTTTCTACCATCAACATCTTACAGGAATAGTCTACATACGCTTTGAGAATTGCTGCGTTAGGGTTAGGGTTAGGGTTAGGGATAATGATTGGGTTAGGATTAGGGATAGGGTTAAGGTTAGGGTTAGTGTAATTGTGAGGGTTAGGGTTTAGGGTCAATCCGGAATGCTTAGTGGGGAAAGCATATGTTTCTACCATCAATATCTTACAGGAATAGTCTACATACGCTTTGAGAATTGCTGCTCGAAAGGTGGAGAGGGTATATGGATGTCTCAACTTGAAATAAAACTGATTCAATAGAAAAAAAAAGAATAGACTGGAATAGAATAGAAAGATTAGAATAGAATAGAATATGTTAGGGATAGGGTTAGGTTCACCGTTAGGATTAGGGTTAGGACTAGGGCTGGGGATAGGGTTAGGGTTAGGGTCAGCGTAAGGGTCAGCGTCAGTGTCAGTGTCAGGGCCAGGGCTATGTTTAGGGTTAGGGCTAGGGCTAGGGCTAGGGCTAGGGTTAGGGTTAGGTTAGGGTTAGGTTACTGGTTAGGGTTATAGTTAGGGTTAGGGTCAATCCGGAATGCTTAGTAGGGAAAGCATATGTATCTACCATCAACATCTTACAGGAACAGTCTACTACGCTTTAAGAATTACTGGGTCGAGTGGTGGAGAGGGTTTGGGGATGTCTCAACAGCAAATAAAACTGATTCAATAGAATATAATAGAATAGAATAGTATAGAATAGAAAAGAATATGTTTGGGTTAGGGTTAGTTTCACCGTTAGGATTATGGTTAGGGTTAGGGTTAGGGCTAGGGCTATGGTTAGGGTTAGGGTTAGGGTTAGGGTTAGGGCTAGGGCTAGGGTTAGGGATAGTGCTAGGGCTAAGGCAAGGTTTAGGGTTAGTGTTAGGGTTAGGGTTAGTGTCAATACGGAATGCTTAGTGGGAAAGCACATGTTTCTACCATCAACATCTTACAGGAACAGTCTACATACTCTTTGAGAATTGCTGCGTTAGGGTTAGGGTTAGGGATAATGATAGGGTTAGGGTTAGGGATAGGGTTAAGGTTAGGGTTAGTGTAATTGTGAGGGTTAGGGTTTAGGGTCAATCCGGAATGCATAGTGGGGAAAGCATATGTTTCTACCATCAATATCTTACAGGAATAGTCTACATACGCTTTGAGAATTGCTGCGTCGAAAGGTGGAGGGGGTATATGGATGTCTCAACTTGAAATAAAACTGATTCAATAGAAAAAAAAAGAATAGACTGGAATAGAATAGAAAAGATTAGAATAGAATAGAATATGTTAGGGATAGGGTTAGGTTCACCGTTAGGATTAGGGTTAGGACTAGGGCTGGGGATAGGGTTAGGGTTAGGGTCAGCGTAAGGGTCAGCATCAGTGTCAGTGTCAGGGCCAGGGCTATGTTTAGGGTTAGGGCTAGGGCTAGGGCTAGGGCTAGGGCTAGGGCTAGGGCTAGGGCTAGGGTAGGGTTAGGGTTAGGGTTAAGTTAGGGTTAGGGTTAGGTTACTGGTTAGGGTTATAGTTAGGGTTAGTTAGGGTTAGGGTTAGGGTCAATCCGGAATGCTTAGTAGGGAAAGCATATGTATCTACCATCAACATCTTACAGGAACAGTCTACATACGCTTTAAGAATTACTTGGCCGAGTGGTGGAGAGGGTTTGGGGATGTCTCAACAGCAAATAAAACTGATTCAATAGAATAGAATATAATAGAATAGAATAGTATAGAATAGAAAAGAATATGTTAGGGTTAGGGTTAGTTTCACCGTTAGGATTATGGTTAGGGTTAGGGTTAGGGCTAGGGCTATGGTTAGGGTTAGGGTTAGGGCTAGGGTTAGGGTTAGGGTTAGGACTAGGGCTAGGGCTAGGGTTAGGGTTAGGACTAGGGCTAGGGCTAGGGTTAGGGATAGTGCTAGGGCTAAGGCAAGGTTTAGGGTTAGGGTTAGGGCTAGGTTCGCCGTTAGGGTTAGGGTTAGTGTTAGTGTCAATCCGGAATGCTTAGGGGGGAAAGGATATGTTTCTACCATCAACATCTTACAGAAACAGTCTATATACGGTTTGAGAATTGCTGCGTTAGGGTTAGGGTTAGGGTTAGGGATAGGGTTAGGGATAGGAATAGGGTCATTCCGGAATGCTTAGAGGGGAAAGCATATGTTTCTACCATCAATATCTTACAGGAACAGTCTACATACGCTTTGAGAATTGCTACGACGAATAGTGGAGAGGGTATATGGATGTCTCAACAGAAAATAAAACTCATTCAATAGAATAGAATAGAATAGAATAGAATAGAATAGAATAGAATAGAATAGAATAGAATAGAATAGAATAGAATAGAATAGATAGAATAGAATAGAATAGAATAGAATAGTATTAGGGTTAGGTTATGGTTAGGTTCACCGTTAGTTTTATCGTTAGTAGTATGTGTGGCTGTGAACCCAACCTAAAAGTGCACGCACATGCACCGAAAGGCAATAGATTTGGCACCGATACTGCACGAAACATGCACCCAAAAAAAAAAAAATAAATAAAATAAATAATTTTTTTTTTTTGAATTCGCTATTTTTTCGAAATTGATTATTTTTTTTTTGTGGGGGGGGGGATTTTTTTTTTTTTGGTTCGTCAGTTTGTCGAAACGGTCTACTGTGTCTGAGAGATTAACTCAGGTAAATTCAAAAGATCGTACCCGCACGGGTACGGTGATCCCCTCTCGCGGTGTGGCGTGACGGTGATCGGCGCCTCGCTCGTGGTGTGCGTGAAAGAGTATTTTAAAAGAGTATATTTGTGAAAGTAAAAATTCAGAATTGTTTAAAAAATATGTATTTGTGAAAGTAAAAATCTCAGAATTATTACAAATAAAAAAATTTTTTAAAAAGTCTCCCACCAGGATTCGAACACGGGGTCTACTACGTGACAGGAGGCGACATGTAAAAAAATGCTGACAAGCAATGACGTTGAAGGCTAGGTTGTGATTGTTGAATGTCGACTTCCGGTTTTGGTGGCGTACTCACGCATCGTGGTGTGCGTGAAAGAGTATTTTAAAAGAGTATATTTGTGAAAGTAAAAATTCGGAATTATTTAAAAAATATGTATTTGTGAAAGTAAAAAACTCAGAATTATTAAAAAATTTTTTTTTTAAAAGTCTCCCACCAGGATTCGAACACGTGGTCTACTACGTGACAGGAGGCGACATGTAAAAAAAATGCTGACAAGCAATGACGTTGAAGGTTAGGTTGTCTACTGTGTCTGAGAGATTAACTCAGGTAAATTCAAAAGATCGGGCCGTCAATCAGTCCGGCTCAGGATATTTCAGTTAACCAACTCAGGTAAAACCCCGATTGAAAAGAAAACGGACTTATGTTAAAAATAATAAAATATAATGATGAAAAATCAATATTTTTAAAAACTTAAAATGAAGGGAAATTTAAAATTATAGGCGATCTCGTAACTGATTGGGTCGCGGATCTCGCACTACATTTTTTAGTGATCATGTGCCACCCTCAACACCAGCATCAACCCTTCATGTCCTATCATCATCATCATGTGCCACCCTCAACACCATCATCAACCCTTCATGTCCTATCATCATCACGTGCCACCCTCAACAACAGCATCATCCCTTCATGGCCGTGAGAAGGGGGGGGGTGGGGGGGTATTAGGCGACAGGAGGCGACATGTAAAAAAATGCTGACAAGCAATGACGTTGAAGGGGTATTGTTAGGAAAAGGATTAGGTAAATACGACTTGGTCGCGGGCGGCAACAGGTTGGTTGACACAGATGTGTTATTGTAGTATCGCTAACATCATGTGCCAGGATAGCGGTTCTTGGGGAAGATTATTGGTCGTGTGTGTTATCGCTACCAATATCATCATGTGTTATGGGGTTAGGTTAGGGTTAGGGTTAGGGTTAGGGTTAGGGTTAGGGTTAGGGTTAGGTTAGGGTTAGGGTTAGGGTTAGGGTTAGGAGGGTTAGGCTTAGGGTTAGGGATAGGCTTAGGCTTAGGGTTAGGGTTAGGGATAGGCTTAGGCTTAGGCTTAGGCTTAGGGTTAGGGTTAGGGTTAGGGTTAGGCTTAGGGTTAGGGTTAGGGTTAGGTTAGGGTTAGGGTTAGGGTTAGGGTTAGGGTTAGGGTTAGGGTTAGGGCTAGGGCTATGGTTAGGGTTAGGGTTAGGGTTAGGGTTAGGGTTAGGGTTAGGGTTAGGGTTAGGGTTAGGGTTAGGGTTAGGGTTAGGGTTAGGGTTAGGGTTAGGGATAGGAATAGGGTCATTCCGGAATGCTTAGAGGGGATAGCATATGTTTCTACCATCAAATCTTACAGGAACAGTCTACATACGCTTTGAAATTGCTACGACGAATAGTGGGAGGGTATATGGATGTCTCAACAGAAAATAAAACTCATTCAATAGAATAGAATACAATAGAATAGAATAGATAGAATAGAATAGAATAGAATAGAATAGAATAGAATAGAATAGAATAGAATAGAATAGAATAGAATAGAATATGTTAGGGTTAGGGTTATGGTTAGGTTCACCGTTAGTTTTATCGTTAGTAGTATGTGTGGCTGTGAACCCAACCTAAAAGTGCACGCACATGCACCGAAAGGCAATAGATTTGGCACCGATACTGCACGAAACATGCACCCAAAAAAAAAATAAATAAAATAAAATAATTTTTTTTTTTTGAATTCGCTATTTTTTCGAAATTGATTATTTTTTTTTTTGGGGGGGGGGGATTTTTTTTTTTTGGTTCGTCAGTTTGTCGAAACGGTCTACTGTGTCTGAGAGATTAACTCAGGTAAATTCAAAAGATCGTACCCGCACGGGTACGGTGATCCCCTCTCGCGGTGTGGCGTGACGGTGATCGGCGCCTCGCTCGTGGTGTGCGTGAAAGAGTATTTTAAAAGAGTATATTTGTGAAAGTAAAAATTCAGAATTGTTTAAAAATATGTATTTGTGAAAGTAAAAATCTCAGAATTATTACAAATAAAAAAATTTTTTAAAAAGTCTCCCCCAGGATTCGAACACGGGGTCTACTACGTGACAGGAGGCGACATGTAAAAAAATGCTGACAAGCAATGACGTTGAAGGCTAGGTTGTGATTGTTGAATGTCGACTTCCGGTTTTGGTGGCGTACTCACGCATCGTGGTGTGCGTGAAAGAGTATTTTAAAAGAGTATATTTGTGAAAGTAAAAATTCGGAATTATTTAAAAATATGTATTTGTGAAAGTAAAAAACTCAGAATTATTAAAAAATTTTTTTTTAAAATAAAGTCTCCCACCAGGATTCGAACACGTGGTCTACTACGTGACAGGAGGCGACATGTAAAAAAAATGCTGACAAGCAATGACGTTGAAGGTTAGGTTGTCTACTGTGTCTGAGAGATTAACTCAGGTAAATTCAAAAGATCGGGCGTCAATCAGTCCGGCTCAGGATATTTCAGTTAACCAACTCAGGTAAAACCCCGATTGAAAAGAAAACGGACTTATGTTAAAAATAATAAAATATAATGATGAAAATCAATATTTTTAAAAACTTAAAATGAAGGGAAATTTAAAATTATAGGCGATCTCGTAACTGATTGGGTCGCGGATCTCGCACTACATTTTTTAGTGATCATGTGCCACCCTCAACACCAGCATCAACCCTTCATGTCCTATCATCATCATCATGTGCCACCCTCAACACCATCATCAACCCTTCATGTCCTATCATCATCACGTGCCACCCTCAACAACAGCATCATCCCTTCATGGCCGTGAGAAGGGGGGGGGGGGGGGGGGGTATTAGGCGACAGGAGGCGACATGTAAAAAAATGCTGACAAGCAATGACGTTGAAGGGGTATTGTTAGGAAAAGGATTAGGTAAATACGACTTGGTCGCGGGCGGCAACAGGTTGGTTGACACAGATGTGTTATTGTAGTATCGCTAACATCATGTGCCAGGATAGCGGTTCTTGGGAAAGATTATTGGTCGTGTGTGTTATCGCTACCAATATCATCATGTGTTATGGGGTTAGGGTTAGGGTTAGGGTTAGGGTTAGGGTTAGGGTTAGGTTAGGCTTAGGGTTAGGGTTAGGGTTAGGGTTAGCTTAGGGTTAGTATAGGCTTAGGCTTAGGGTTAGGGTTAGGGATAGGCTTAGGCTTAGGCTTAGGCTTAGGGTTAGGGTTAGGGTTAGGGTTAGGGTTAGGCTTAGGGTTAGGGTTAGGGTTAGGGTTAGGGTAGGTTAGGGTTAGGGTTAGGTTAGGGTTAGGGTTAGGGTTAGGGTTATGGTTAGGTTAGGGTTAGGGTTAGGGTTAGGGTTAGGGTTAGGGTTAGGGTTAGGGTTAGGGTTTAGGGTTAGGGTTAGGGTTAGGTTAGGGTTAGGGTTAGGGTTAGGGGGGTTTTTTTTTTAGGGGGGGATAGGAATAGGGTCATTCCGGAATGCTTAGAGGGGATAGCATATGTTTCTACCATCAAAATCTTACAGGAACAGTCTACATACGCTTTGAGAATTGCTACGACGAATAGTGGAGAGGGTATATGGATGTCTCAACAGAAAAAAACTCATTCAATAGAATAGAATAGAATAGAATAGAATAGAGAATAGAATAGAATAGAATAGAATAGAATAGAATAGAATATGTTAGGGTTAGGGTTATGGGTAGGTTCACCGTTAGTTTTTTTATCGTTAGTAGTATGTGTGGCTGTGAACCCAACCTAAAAGTGCACGCACATGCACCGAAAGGCAATAGATTTGGCACCGATACTGCACGAAACATGCACCCAAAAAAAAAATAAATAAAATAAAATAATTTTTTTTTTTGAATTCGCTATTTTTTCGAAATTGATTATTTTTTTTTGTGGGGGGGGATTTTTTTTTTTTTGGTTCGTCAGTTTGTCGAAACGGTCTACTGTGTCTGAGAGATTAACTCAGGTAAATTCAAAAGATCGTACCCGCACGGGTACGGTGATCCCCTCTCGCGGTGTGGCGTGACGGTGATCGGCGCCTCGCTCGTGGTGTGCGTGAAAGAGTATTTTAAAAGAGTATATTTGTGAAAGTAAAAATTCAGAATTGTTTAAAAAATATGTATTGTGAAAGTAAAAATCTCAGAATTATTACAAATAAAAAAATTTTTTTAAAAAGTCTCCCACCAGGATTCGAACACGGGGTCTACTACGTGACAGGAGGCGACATGTAAAAAAATGCTGACAAGCAATGACGTTGAAGGCTAGGTTGTGATTGTTGAATGTCGACTTCCGGTTTTGGTGGCGTACTCACGCATCGTGGTGTGCGTGAAAGAGTATTTTAAAAGAGTATATTTGTGAAAGTAAAAATTCGGAATTATTTAAAAAATATGTATTTGTGAAAGTAAAAAACTCAGAATTATTAAAAAAATTTTTTTTTTAAAAGTCTCCCACCAGGATTCGAACACGTGGTCTACTACGTGACAGGAGGCGACATGTAAAAAAATGCTGACAAGCAATGACGTTGAAGGTTAGGTTGTCTACTGTGTCTGAGAGATTAACTCAGGTAAATTCAAAAGATCGGGCCGTCAATCAGTCCGGCTCAGGATATTTCAGTTAACCAACTCAGGTAAAACCCCGATTGAAAAGAAACGGACTTATGTTAAAATAATAAAATATAATGATGAAAAATCAATATTTTTAAAAACTTAAAATGAAGGGAAATTTAAAATTATAGGCGATCTCGTAACTGATTGGGTCGCGGATCTCGCACTACATTTTTTAGTGATCATGTGCCACCCTCAACACCAGCATCAACCCTTCATGTCCTATCATCATCATCATGTGCCACCCTCAACACCATCATCAACCCTTCATGTCCTATCATCATCACGTGCCACCCTCAACAACAGCATCATCCCTTCATGGCCGTGAGAAGGGGGGGGTGTGGGGGGGTATTAGGCGACAGGAGGCGACATGTAAAAAAATGCTGACAAGCAATGACGTTGAAGGGGTATTGTTAGGAAAGGATTAGGTAAATACGACTTGGTCGCGGGCGGCAACAGGTTGGTTGACACAGATGTGTTATTGTAGTATCGCTAACATCATGTGCCAGGATAGCGGTTCTTGGGAAAGATTATTGGTCGTGTGTGTTATCGCTACCAATATCATCATGTGTTATGGGTTAGGGTTAGGGTTGGTTAGGGTTAGGGTTAGGGTTAGGTTAGGCTTAGGGTTAGGGTTAGGGTTAGTTGGCTTAGGGTTAGGGATAGGCTTAGGCTTAGGGTTAGGGTTAGGGATAGGCTTAGGCTTAGCTTAGGCTTAGGGTTAGGGTTAGGGTTAGGCTTAGGCTTAGGGTTAGGGTTAGGGTTAGGGTTAGGGTTAGGGTTAGGGTTAGGGTTAGGGTTAGGGTTAGGGTTAGGGTTAGGGTAGGGTTAGGTTAGGGTTGGGTTAGGGTTAGGGTTAGGGTTAGGGTTAGGGTTAGGGTTAGGTTAGGGTTGGGTTTAGGGTTAGGGTAGTTAGGTTAGGGTTAGGGTTAGGGTTAGGGTTAGGGTTAGGGTTAGGGATAGGAATAGGTCATTCCGGAATGCTTAGAGGGGATAGCATATGTTTCTACCATCAAAATCTTACAGGAACAGTCTACATACGCTTTGAGAATTGCTACGACGAATAGTGGAGAGGGTATATGGATGTCTCAACAGAATAAAACTCATTCAATAGAATAGAATACAATAGAAGAATAGAATAGAATAGAATAGAATAGATAGAATAGAATGAATAGAATAGAATAAATAGAATAGAATAGAATAGAATAGAATAGAATATGTATGGGTTAGGGTTATGGTTAGGTTCACCGTTAGTTTTATCGTTAGTAGTATGTGTGGCTGTGAACCCAACCTAAAAGTGCACGCACATGCACCGAAAGGCAATAGATTTGGCACCGATACTGCACGAAACATGCACCCAAAAAAAAAAAATAAATAAAATAAAATAATTTTTTTTTTTGAATTCGCTATTTTTTCGAAATTGATTATTTTTTTTTTTTGTGGGGGGGGGATTTTTTTTTTTTTGGTTCGTCAGTTTGTCGAAACGGTCTACTGTGTCTGAGAGATTAACTCAGGTAAATTCAAAAGATCGTACCCGCACGGGTACGGTGATCCCCTCTCGCGGTGTGGCGTGACGGTGATCGGCGCCTCGCTCGTGGTGTGCGTGAAAGAGTATTTTAAAAGAGTATATTTGTGAAAGTAAAAATTCAGAATTGTTTAAAAAATATGTATTTGTGAAAGTAAAAATCTCAGAATTATTACAAATAAAAAAATTTTTTAAAAAGTCTCCCACCAGGATTCGAACACGGGGTCTACTACGTGACAGGAGGCGACATGTAAAAAAATGCTGACAAGCAATGACGTTGAAGGCTAGGTTGTGATTGTTGAATGTCGACTTCCGGTTTTGGTGGCGTACTCACGCATCGTGGTGTGCGTGAAAGAGTATTTTAAAAGAGTATATTTGTGAAAGTAAAAATTCGGAATTATTTAAAAATATGTATTTGTGAAAGTAAAAAACTCAGAATTATTAAAAAATTTTTTTTAAAAAGTCTCCCACCAGGATTCGAACACGTGGTCTACTACGTGACAGGAGGCGACATGTAAAAAAATGCTGACAAGCAATGACGTTGAAGGTTAGGTTGTCTACTGTGTCTGAGAGATTAACTCAGGTAAATTCAAAAGATCGGGCCGTCAATCAGTCCGGCTCAGGATATTTCAGTTAACCAACTCAGGTAAAACCCCGATTGAAAAGAAAACGGACTTATGTTAAAAATAATAAAATATAATGATGAAAAATCAATATTTTTAAAAACTTAAAATGAAGGGAAATTTAAAATTATAGGCGATCTCGTAACTGATTGGGTCGCGGATCTCGCACTACATTTTTTAGTGATCATGTGCCACCCTCAACACCAGCATCAACCCTTCATGTCCTATCATCATCATCATGTGCCACCCTCAACACCATCATCAACCCTTCATGTCCTATCATCATCACGTGCCACCCTCAACAACAGCATCATCCCTTCATGGCCGTGAGAGAGGGGGGGGGGGTGGGGGGGTATTAGGCGACAGGAGGCGACATGTAAAAAAATGCTGACAAGCAATGACGTTGAAGGGGTATTGTTAGGAAAAGGATTAGGTAAATACGACTTGGTCGCGGGCGGCAACAGGTTGGTTGACACAGATGTGTTATTGTAGTATCGCTAACATCATGTGCCAGGATAGCGGTTCTTGGGGAAAGATTATTGGTCGTGTGTGTTATCGCTACCAATATCATCATGTGTTATGGGGTTAGGGTTAGGGTTAGGTTAGGGTTAGGGTTAGGGTTAGGGTTAGGGTTAGGTTAGGGTTAGGGTTAGGGTTAGGGTTAGGGTTAGGCTTAGGGTTAGGGATAGGCTTAGGCTTAGGGTTAGGGTTAGGGATAGGCTTAGGCTTAGGCTTAGGCTTAGGGTTAGGGTTAGGGTTAGGTTAGGCTTAGGGTTAGGGTTAGGGTTAGGTTAGGGTTAGGGTTAGGGTTAGGGTTAGGGTAGGGTTAGGGTTAGGGTTAGGTTAGGGTTAGGGCTAGGGCTATGGTTAGGGTTAGGGTTAGGGTTAGGGTTAGGGTTAGGGTTAGGTTAGGGTTAGGGTTAGGGTTAGGGTTAGGGTTAGGGTTAGGGTTAGGGTTAGGTTTAGGGTTAGGGATAGGAATAGGGTCATTCCGGAATGCTTAGAGGGGATAGCATATGTTTCTACCATCAAAATCTTACAGGAACAGTCTACATACGCTTTGAGAATTGCTACGACGAATAGTGGAGAGGGTATATGGATGTCTCAACAGAAAATAAAACTCATTCAATAGAATAGAATACAATAGAATAGAATAGAATAGAATAGAATAGAATTAGAATAGAATAGAATAGAATAGAATATGTTTAGGGTTAGGGTTATGGTTAGGTTCACCGTTAGTTTTATCGTTAGTAGTATGTGTGGCTGTGAACCCAACCTAAAAGTGCACGCACATGCACCGAAAGGCAATAGATTTGGCACCGATACTGCACGAAACATGCACCCAAAAAAAAAATAAATAAAATAAATAATTTTTTTTTTTTTGAATTCGCTATTTTTTCGAAATTGATTATTTTTTTTTTTGGGGGGGGGGGATTTTTTTTTTTTTGGTTCGTCAGTTTGTCGAAACGGTCTACTGTGTCTGAGAGATTAACTCAGGTAAATTCAAAAGATCGTACCGCACGGGTACGGTGATCCCCTCTCGCGGTGTGGCGTGACGGTGATCGGCGCCTCGCTCGTGGTGTGCGTGAAAGAGTATTTTAAAAGAGTATATTTGTGAAAGTAAAAATTCAGAATTGTTTAAAAAATATGTATTTGTGAAAGTAAAAATCTCAGAATTATTACAAATAAAAAATTTTTTTTAAAATCTCCCACCAGGATTCGAACACGGGGTCTACTACGTGACAGGAGGCGACATGTAAAAAATGCTGACAAGCAATGACGTTGAAGGCTAGGTTGTGATTGTTGAATGTCGACTTCCGGTTTTGGTGGCGTACTCACGCATCGTGGTGTGCGTGAAAGAGTATTTTAAAAGAGTATATTTGTGAAAGTAAAATTCGGAATTATTTAAAAATATGTATTTGTGAAAGTAAAAACTCAGAATTATTAAAAAAATTTTTTTTTAAAAAGTCTCCCACCAGGATTCGAACACGTGGTCTACTACGTGACAGGAGGCGACATGTAAAAAAAATGCTGACAAGCAATGACGTTGAAGGTTAGGTTGTCTACTGTGTCTGAGAGATTAACTCAGGTAAATTCAAAAGATCGGGCCGTCAATCAGTCCGGCTCAGGATATTTCAGTTAACCAACTCAGGTAAAACCCCGATTGAAAAGAAACGGACTTATGTTAAAAATAATAAAATATAATGATGAAAAATCAATATTTTTAAAAACTTAAAATGAAGGGAAATTTAAAATTATAGCGATCTCGTAACTGATTGGGTCGCGGATCTCGCACTACATTTTTTAGTGATCATGTGCCACCCTCAACACCAGCATCAACCCTTCATGTCCTATCATCATCATCATGTGCCACCCTCAACACCATCATCAACCCTTCATGTCCTATCATCATCACGTGCCACCCTCAACAACAGCATCATCCCTTCATGGCCGTGAGAGGGGGGGGGGGGGGTGGGGGGGGTATTAGGCGACAGGAGGCGACATGTAAAAAAATGCTGACAAGCAATGACGTTGAAGGGGTATTGTTAGGAAAAGGATTAGGTAAATACGACTTGGTCGCGGGCGGCAACAGGTTGGTTGACACAGATGTTTATTGTAGTATCGCTAACATCATGTGCCAGGATAGCGGTTCTTGGGAAAGATTATTGGTCGTGTGTGTTATCGCTACCAATATCATCATGTGTTATGGGGTTAGGGTTAGGTTTAGGGTTAGGGTTAGGGTTAGGTTAGGCTTAGGGTTAGGGTTAGGGTTAGCGTTAGGTTAGGGTTAGGCTTAGGGTTAGGGATAGGGTTAGGCTTAGGGTTAGGGTTAGGATAGGCTTAGCTTAGGCTTAGGCTTAGGGTTAGGGTGGGTTAGGCTTAGGGTTAGGGTTAGGTTAGGGCTAGGTTAGGGTTAGGGTTAGGGTTAGCTTTAGGGTTAGGTTAGGGTTAGGGTTAGGGTTAGGGTTAGGGTTAGGGTTAGGGTTAGGCTTAGGGTTAGGGTTAGGGTTGGGTTAGGGTTAGGTTAGGGTTTTTAGGGTTAGGGTTAGGGTTAGGGTTAGGTTAGGGTAGGGTTAGGGTTAGGGGTTAGGGTTAGGTTAGGGTTAGGGTTAGGGTTAGGGTTAGGGTTAGGGTTAGGGTTAGGGTTAGGTTAGGGTTAGGGTAGGGTTAGGGTTAGGGTTAGGGTTAGGGTTAGGGTTTTAGGGTTAGGGTTAGGGTTAGGTTAGGTTGGGTTAGGTTAGGGTTAGGGTTAGGGTTAGGGTTAGGGTTAGGGTTAGGGTTAGGGTCGGGTTAGGGTTAGGGTTAGCTTAGGGTAGGGTTATGGTTAGGGTTAGGGTTAGGGTTAGGGTTAGGGTTAGGGTTAGGGTTAGGGTTAGGGTTAGGGTTAGGGTAGGTTAGGTTTAGGGCTAGGGCTATGGTTAGGGTTAGGTTAGGGTTGGGTTAGGGTTAGGGTTAGGGTTAGGGTTATGGTTAGGGTTAGGGTTAGGGTTAGGTTAGGGTTAGGGTTAGGGATAGGATAGGGTCATTCCGGAATGCTTAGAGGGGATAGCATATGTTTCTACCATCAAAATCTTACAGGAACAGTCTACATACGCTTTGAGAATTGCTACGACGAATAGTGGAGAGGGATATGGATGTCTCAACAGAAATAAAACTCATTCAATAGAATAGAATACAATAGAATAGAATAGAATAGAATAGAATAGAATAGAATAGAATAGAATAGAATAGAATAGAATAGAAAGAATAGAATATGTTAGGGTTAGGGTTATGGTTAGGTTCACCGTTAGTTTTATCGTTAGTAGTATGTGTGGCTGTGAACCCAACCTAAAAGTGCACGCACATGCACCGAAAGGCAATAGATTTGGCACCGATACTGCACGAAACATGCACCCAAAAAAAAAAAATAAATAAAATAAAATAATTTTTTTTTTTTGAATTCGCTATTTTTTCGAAATTGATATTTTTTTTTTTGTGTGGGGGGGGGGGGATTTTTTTTTTTTGGTTCGTCAGTTTGTCGAAACGGTCTACTGTGTCTGAGAGATTAACTCAGGTAAATTCAAAAGATCGTACCCGCACGGGTACGGTGATCCCCTCTCGCGGTGTGGCGTGACGGTGATCGGCGCCTCGCTCGTGGTGTGCGTGAAAGAGTATTTTAAAAGAGTATATTTGTGAAAGTAAAAATTCAGAATTGTTTAAAAAATATGTATTTGTGAAAGTAAAAATCTCAGAATTATTACAAATAAAAATTTTTTTTAAAAAGTCTCCCACCAGGATTCGAACACGGGGTCTACTACGTGACAGGAGGCGACATGTAAAAAAATGCTGACAAGCAATGACGTTGAAGGCTAGGTTGTGATTGTTGAATGTCGACTTCCGGTTTTGGTGGCGTACTCACGCATCGTGGTGTGCGTGAAAGAGTATTTTAAAAGAGTATATTTGTGAAAGTAAAAATTCGGAATTATTTAAAAAATATGTATTTGTGAAAGTAAAAAACTCAGAATTATTAAAAAAATTTTTTTTTAAAAAGTCTCCCACCAGGATTCGAAAACGTGGTCTACTACGTGACAGGAGGCGACATGTAAAAAAAATGCTGACAAGCAATGACGTTGAAGGTTAGGTTGTCTACTGTGTCTGAGAGATTAACTCAGGTAAATTCAAAAGATCGGGCCGTCAATCAGTCCGGCTCAGGATATTTCAGTTAACCAACTCAGGTAAAACCCCGATTGAAAAGAAAACGGACTTATGTTAAAAATAATAAAATATAATGATGAAAAATCAATATTTTTAAAAACTTAAAATGAAGGGAAATTTAAAATTATAGGCGATCTCGTAACTGATTGGGTCGCGGATCTCGCACTACATTTTTTAGTGATCATGTGCCACCCTCAACACCAGCATCAACCCTTCATGTCCTATCATCATCATCATGTGCCACCCTCAACACCATCATCAACCCTTCATGTCCTATCATCATCACGTGCCACCCTCAACAACAGCATCATCCCTTCATGGCCGTGAGAAGGGGGGGGGTGGGGGGGGGGTATTAGGCGACAGGAGGCGACATGTAAAAAAATGCTGACAAGCAATGACGTTGAAGGGGTATTGTTAGGAAAGGATTAGGTAAATACGACTTGGTCGCGGGCGGCAACAGGTTGGTTGACACAGATGTGTTATTGTAGTATCGCTAACATCATGTGCCAGGATAGCGGTTCTTGGGGAAGATTATTGGTCGTGTGTGTTATCGCTACCAATATCATCATGTGTTATGGGGTTAGGGTTAGGGTTAGGGTTTAGGGTTAGGGTTAGGCTTAGGTTAGGGTGGGTTAGGGTTAGGGTTAGGCTTAGGTTAGGGATAGGCTTAGGCTTAGGGTTAGGGTTAGGGATAGGCTTAGGCTTAGGCTTAGGGTTAGGGTTAGGGTTTAGGGTTAGGCTTAGGGTTAGGGTTAGGGTAGGGTTAGGGTTAGGGTTAGGGTTAGGGTTAGGGTTAGGGTAGGGTTAGGGTTAGGGTTAGGGCTAGGGGGCATGGTTAGGGTTTAGGGTTAGGGTTAGGGTTAGGGTTAGGGTTAGGGTTAGGGTTAGGGTTAGGGTTAGGGTTAGGGTTAGGGTTAGGGTTAGGGATAGGAATAGGGTCATTCCGGAATGCTTAGAGGGGATAGCATATGTTTCTACCATCAAAATCTTACAGGAACAGTCTACATACGCTTTGAGAATTGCTACGACGAATAGTGGAGAGGGTATATGGATGTCTCAACAGAAAATAAAACTCATTCATAGAGATAGAATACAATAGAGAATAGAATAGAATAGAAATAGAATAGAATAATAAATAGAATAGAATAGAATAGAATAGAATATGTTTAGGGTTAGGGTTATGGTTAGGTTTTTCCCGTTAGTTTTATCGTTAGTAGTATGTGTGGCTGTGAACCCACCTAAAAGTGCACGCACATGCACCGAAAGGCAATAGATTTGGCACCGATACTGCACGAAACATGCACCCAAAAAAAAAAAATAAATAAATAAATAATTTTTTTTTTTTGAATTCGCTATTTTTTCGAAATTGATTATTTTTTTTTGTGGGGGGGGGGGATTTTTTTTTTTTTTGGTTCGTCAGTTTGTCGAAACGGTCTACTGTGTCTGAGAGATTAACTCAGGTAAATTCAAAAGATCGTACCCGCACGGGTACGGTGATCCCCTCTCGCGGTGTGGCGTGACGGTGATCGGCGCCTCGCTCGTGGTGTGCGTGAAAGAGTATTTTAAAAGAGTATATTTGTGAAAGTAAAAATTCAGAATTGTTTAAAAAATATGTATTTGTGAAAGTAAAAATCTCAGAATTATTACAAATAAAAAAATTTTTTTAAAAAGTCTCCCACCAGGATTCGAACACGGGGTCTACTACGTGACAGGAGCGACATGTAAAAAAATGCTGACAAGCAATGACGTTGAAGGCTAGGTTGTGATTGTTGAATGTCGACTTCCGGTTTTGGTGGCGTACTCACGCATCGTGGTGTGCGTGAAAGAGTATTTTAAAGAGTATATTTGTGAAAGTAAAAATTCGGAATTATTTAAAAATATGTATTTGTGAAAGTAAAAAAACTCAGAATTATTAAAAAAATTTTTTTTTTAAAAAGTCTCCCACCAGGATTCGACACGTGGTCTACTACGTGACAGGAGGCGACATGTAAAAAAAATGCTGACAAGCAATGACGTTGAAGGTTAGGTTGTCTACTGTGTCTGAGAGATTAACTCAGGTAAATTCAAAAGATCGGGCCGTCAATCAGTCCGGCTCAGGATATTTCAGTTAACCAACTCAGGTAAAACCCCGATTGAAAAAGAAAACGGACTTATGTTAAAAATAATAAAATATAATGATGAAAAATCAATATTTTTAAAAACTTAAAATGAAGGGAAATTTAAATTATAGGCGATCTCGTAACTGATTGGGTCGCGGATCTCGCACTACATTTTTTAGTGATCATGTGCCACCCTCAACACCAGCATCACCCTTCATGTCCTATCATCATCATCATGTGCCACCCTCAACACCATCATCAACCCTTCATGTCCTATCATCATCACGTGCCACCCTCAACAACAGCATCATCCCTTCATGGCCGTGAGAAGGGGGGGGGTGGGGGGGGTATTAGGCGACAGGAGGCGACATGTAAAAAAATGCTGACAAGCAATGACGTTGAAGGGGTATTGTTAGGAAAAGGATTAGGTAAATACGACTTGGTCGCGGGCGGCAACAGGTTGGTTGACACAGATGTGTTATTGTAGTATCGCTAACATCATGTGCCAGGATAGCGGTTCTTGGGGAAAGATTATTGGTCGTGTGTGTTATCGCTACCAATATCATCATGTGTTATGGGGTTAGGGTTAGGGTTAGGGTTAGGGTTAGGGTTAGGGTTAGGTTAGGGTTAGGGTTAGGGTTAGGGTTAGG